>OX392421.1:0-600000 GCA_947623395.1 Synanthedon tipuliformis
GAATAGCTATGATCGTCCGGTGACCGGCGGTGGGATTGTTTAGTGCCTCACTCCAATCATCGATGGCCCTCTCATGGGCCTCTGCACGGACCCGTTGCACGTCCTCGGCAACGGGTCTTTCTCCGAGGGCCCTGGCGGCGACCCGATGCCGATGCACCTGGGACAGAACCAGGGCATCGACATCCCACGGAAGCATACCCGCTAGCACGCAGGCAGCCCCGTGGCTGACCGTGCGATAGGCCCGCACGGCCCGGGTCGCCATGACCCTCTGTGGCCTCCGTAGGAGGGCCCGGGTGCGAGGAGTGAGGCACTCCGCCCAGACCGGGGCTCCGTAGAGTGCCATCGACCTTACCACACCATGGTAAAGCCGACGGCACGCCGAATTGGGTCCTCCCTGGTTAGGGAGGAGCCGTCCGAGTGCGGCTGCGGTGTTAATAAGCCGTGGAACGAGGAGCTTGAAGTGCTCCTCGAAGTTCCAGCGGGGGTCCAGAGTTAGGCCGAGATATTTGAAATGCATCTCGACCGGAATCCGGACCCCCTCCACTCGGACGCGGAGCCCCGGCGGGATCCTGCGGCGTGGGGGATGGAAACCCATGGCCCTAGTTTTGTCTAGGGCCACCTCCAATCCGAGCAGACGGATGCGCCGGACGACCAACGAGGTGCCGACCGACGCAAGCCGTTCTGCTTTCTCCCACGTCTTTGCTCTTGCCGCGACGAGAGTGTCGTCGGCAAAGCAGACAATCTCCATTTTGGGTAGGAGATTGCCTCGCAGGACCCAATTATATCCCAAATTCCACAATAGGGGGCCCAGGACGGCCCCCTGCGGTACGCCGACCGCCACTGGCCGGCGCATAACATTCCCGTCTGCGCCCTCGTACAGCACTACCCGTTCAGAGAGGTAGTCGTTGACGAGGGCGCAGAGGTAGGACGGCACTCGGTGGAACCGAAGTGCCGCCCTGATACATTCGTGGGGGAGGCTGTTGAAGGCGTTGCGGATGTCGAGCGACACCGCAACAACAGCCTCCCCTCTGCCCGTGGCCTCCTCAGTCCACCGCTTGAGGAGGCTCACTGCATCCACGGTGGACCGACCGGTGCGGAAGCCGAACTGGTGCTCGTCCAAGTTCGGCCCCTCCGTTTCCAAATGCTCGACGATCCGACGAGCCATGATCCTTTCCATGGCTTTACCGGAATCGTCGAGCAGGACCACCGGTCGGTACCCCGCCGGCGAGTCGGCAGGGCGTCCCTCCTTGCGGAGAAGGCAGAGACGCCCCACCTTCCATCTCGCCGGGAACTTTTTCCGGGCGATGCATGCATTCATCACCGCCCGGAATCTCTCCTCTAGAGGCCCTAGCGCGATTGCTAGGGCCTTGGCCGGGACTCCGTCTGGTCCCGGGGCCGTCTTCTTGCCCCGGAGCCGCTCCCTCACCGCCTCAAACTCCGCGTCAGAGACGGGAGGACCCTCCACCTCGAGCTCCGGGAGTGGTTCCGGAGGCTCCATGGGAGGGGGCTCGAATCGGCCAGGGGTCGGGAACAGGGACCCCATGACCTTTTCAAGCAGCTCCGGGCCAAGATTGGCTGTCGAGGGGGAGCTCGATGCGAATTTCCCCCTCACAACCCTGTACGGACGACCCCAGGGGTCGGCGTCCAGGAGGGAACCTAACCTAACCTAACCTAACCTAACCTAACCTAACCTAACCTAACCTAACCTAACCTAACCTAACCTAACCTAACCTAACCTAACCTAACCTAACCTAACCTAACCTAACCTAACCTAACCTAACCTAACCTAACCTAACCTAACCTAACCTAACCTAACCTAACCTAACCTAACCTAACCTAACCTAACCTAACCTAACCTAACCTAACCTAACCTAACCTAACCTAACCTAACCTAACCTAACCTAACCTAACCTAACCTAACCTAACCTAACCTAACCTAACCTAACCTAACCTAACCTAACCTAACCTAACCTAACCTAACCTAACCTAACCTAACCTTTTTTTTTTTTTTTTATCGAGGAGTAATCCGCTTACAGATTCCCTACCGCTGGCTAGACGGTAAGGATATGTGGGGGTCGCCCAGCACCTGATCATAGTGGCACTGGGAATACGCCACTAAAACTCCCCGGTGCCTCCTTGCCCATGATAGGGATGAACCGGGCTCTGCGGGGGGCATCTTACACCGGTCCACCCCCAGGGCAGCCCGGCCATTGCTGACCAGGCTAACTCCAACGTGAAGATTGTCCCGAGACACTAGTACAATCTCCATACGGAGGGACCTTGTGCAGGCACACACAGCTAGCCGACCATGTGCGCAAGGTCCCCCTAGACCATCTACAGAAGACGGGCCTACGGGCTCGCTTTCCCTAGACAGCCTCACCAAAAGTCCGCACTCAAAGAGTGCGGAAAACTCCACGGTGAGAGGTAGCCCGGCGAGGGTTTCCCTCTCGTGAGCGTTCGCTGCAGGCCCCCGCTCGGAAGCTCGCTTTGTAACGCTCACAACACCAACAGCGCTCTGCTACAGGCCCCCGCTCGGGAGCCCGTTTGGAACGCTCAGTCTCGCCTAAGAGGCGTGGGTGGTTTCCGATAACTCAAAGTTATTTTGAGCGTTCTCCCTCTGTTATTACAGTAACAGAGATTGAACATCATTCGGATAAACAATAACATGCCGTCGCTCCTACAGGCCACCGCTTGGCAGCCCGCTTGGAACTTCGGTTGAGCGCTCCTGCGGGACGCTCTTGGTAGCCCGCTCAGAACGCTCGTACGCCTTCTTGGTCCCCAAGGCGGCTCGCCAAGGGTAAGCCCCCCCACCTCGACAAGGTTATGGCGTACATAGGGGGGGAACCTAACCTAACCTAACCTAACCTAACCTAACCTAACCTAACCTAACCTAACCTAACCTAACCTAACCTAACCTAACCTAACCTAACCTAACCTAACCTAACCTAACCTAACCTAACCTAACCTAACCTAACCTAACCTAACCTAACCTAACCTAACCTAACCTAACCTAACCTAACCTAACCTAACCTAACCTAACCTAACCTAACCTAACCTAACCTAACCTAACCTAACCTAACCTAACCTAACCTAACCTAACCTAACCTAACCTAACCTAACCTAACCTAACCTAACCTAACCTAACCTAACCTAACCTAACCTAACCTAACCTTTTTTTTTTTTTTTTTTTTTTTTTTTTTTTTTTTTTTTTTTTTTTTGAGGAGGGGAAATCACGTTTACGGACGCCCCTCACCGACATAGGACGCGTCGGCGAGGGGGGAGTGTGGGACTCGACCGGCGAGAAGCGCCGGTAATACCCACTAAAACCCCCCCATGCTCCTCCATCAGCGGTGATGTACGGGTCCGAAAAACAGCGAGGCCATGTCTGCGGAACCCGCACACCGCTATGTCCATTTAAGAACTCTTCAATTTGGTGGCGGTCTAGGGAGCATCACTAGGCCGCCACGCCGTCAAGTCCATGTAGGCCGGACGCCAGTCGTCCTACCTGACGCCCGGTAGTCACGATTTAATGCGCCGCAGCAGCGAATGCGCGACGCCGTCTTCCGGTTTTGCGGCGCCTGAGTGGGTCTGCCGCGGGATCCTTCTCGCGGAGCCGTTCCCTGGCCTCTTTGCCACTCAGGGCCGCCTCACAAAACAATCTGACGGCTTCCCAGCCGTCAGTACTCTCAACCATTGCTCTGACGACAGCCGGTAAGGACAAGTCTTGTCCCACGACTGCCGTCAGAGCCGCTCTCTCCGTATCCCAACCTGGGCATACCTCCAAGGTGTGTTGTGCCGTGTCTTCGGCGGCTCCGCACTCGTGGCAGACGGTGGTCCGCTCCCTCCTCGCGACGTTGCACAGGTACCGTCCGAAGCAACCATGCCCCGTAAGCACCTGCACAAGCCGGAAGGAGAGCGAGCCGGTCCGCCTGCTCACCCACTCGTTCAGCACTGGCGCGATCGCAGACGTGGTGCGAAAACCGTACCCCGCCTGCATCAATTCGTCGCGCCAGCGCTCGAGTGCTTCCTCCTGGAGCTCTCTCCTCCAACGCAGCACCTCCTCCGGGAGTGGACTCACGCCACGGGCCCTTGCATCTGCGGTCCTGTGGTAGATCGCTGCAAGAACCCCGGCATCCAGCTCCCAGGGAAGCGTGCCGGCGATCGCGCACACCGCTCTCCACGAGGTGGTGCGATATGCTCTGACGACCCGGGACGCCATGACCCGCTGCAGACGCCGCAGCACAGTCCGGTTCTGAGCCGACAGGGAATCGGCCCAGATAGGCGCCCCGTACAGGGCCATCGAGCGCACCACGCCCGCGAAGAGACGGCGGCACCCAGCGTTGGGTCCGCCCAGGTTGGGCATTAGCCGGCTTAGGGCAAAAGCCGTCTTTGTCAATTTCGGAGCCAGGCTCCGAAAGTGCGAATTGAAGTTCCATCGACTATCGAGTACGACGCCGAGATATTTCAGCGTCGACCCGACGCCGATGGAAGCTCCGCCAATGATGATTTTGGAATCTGGCGGTGGCGCCTTGCGAGGTCCATGGAAGCAGATTGCCTCACACTTCTCAAGGGCCACCGTCAGACCCAAGCGCCGTATGCGCATCACAGTCTGTGCGACTCCAGCGGTTGCCAACAGGGCCGCGTCACGGTACCTGCCACCACGGGCGGTCACCAAGGTGTCGTCCGCGTAACACGTGACGTCGACCCCGCGCAGGGTAGCGCCCCGCAGCACCCAGTCGTAGCCAATGTTCCACAGAAGCGGCCCGAGGACCGACCCCTGTGGAACACCGCACGACACACCCCGCTGACGATCTCCAACGCGCGTGGGGTACACGACCGATCGACCCGAGAGATAGTCCCCGACAAGTCGTCGGAGGTACTCCGGGAAGCCGTGGTACCCCATTGCCTCCATGATGACACTGTGTGGGAGAGTGTTAAACGCGTTGGAGATGTCGAGGGACACCGCCAGGACGACCCCGCCTTTCCCAATCTCCTCCTCCGCTAAGGTCCTCACCCGCGCAATCGCGTCAACGGTGGACCTGCCCCTCCGGAAACCGAACTGGACATCGGCCAAGTTCGGCCCGGTCTCCTCCAGATGTTGAGTGAGGCGAGCAGCGATAACCCGCTCAAACAGCTTACCCGCCTCACTCAGTAGGACTATGGGGCGATAGGCCGACGGTGAGTCCACCGGACGCCCGGGCTTGCGGATGAGGACAAGCTTACCTAGCTTCCACTCCTTGGGAAAGTGGCCATCCTTCGCACAGACTGTGAGCAGCTCACGGAATCTACATCCAAGACCGCCCTCTTTCAGGGCCAAGACCAGCGCCTTCCCCGGGATGCCATCGGGACCGGGTGCTGTGTTCTTCGCACTGAGGCGAAGAACCGCCCTATCGAGTTCACCCTCTGACACCTCGGGGGGATCCTCCTGCGAGATCTGCAACAACGCCGTGGGAGCATCGCCCTCCGCCCTGGCAGGGAACAAATTTTCCACCACCCTCTCGAGCATCTCCGTGTTCATCGTCGATGATAACGGTGGGGCCCAGGGGCGAAGCTTGCTCATCACAAGCTTATACGGCCTGCCCCATGGGTCCTGCTCGAGAGAGTCCACCAACTCCTGCCAGGCGCGCTCCTTCGCTGCACCGATCTCGATCCTCAACGTCTTTTTGGCCCCTTGGAAGGCGGCAAAAAGTTCGGCCACGACCGATGCGGGTTTGTGGCGTCGCCGGGAGTGGGTGTACCGGCGTCGTGCTTTCACACATGTCGTCCGGAGCTGTTGTAGCTCCGGCGACCACCAGTACACCTGACGACGGGGCTGCTGTTTGCCCACGCGGGGCATGGCGACGTCGCAGACGTGCGTCATTGCCCCACGAAACCACCGCGCCTCTGTATCCGCATCGGTCTCCTCCGGTTTCCTGTTCCAGCTTTCGACGAGGGACGCCTCTATGAGGGAGTCTCTCTCCAGCATTTTAAGCGCCCATTTGGGCCCGATCTCACAGGGAACACGCCTTGGGCTGTTCGGGTCCGACGAGTGGGGGGAGACGGAAAACCGGATATATCGGTGATCCGACAATGTCTCAACCCCCTCCTCGACTACCCAGCCCCGAACACGGCGGGCCAGGGCGGGAGACGCAAACGATACGTCCACGACTGATCCGCCCTGTTGCCGCACGCACGTGTTGGTCGTGCCCCTGTTCAGCACGCACAGATTGTTGCTGGAGAGCCACTCCTCCACAGCCGCGCCCCTCGCGTCAGTAATAGCTGAGCCCCACACCGTCGACTTCGCATTCAGGTCTCCGGCGAGGAGCACCTGATGCGGGCGACACCGTCCCAGCAGGATGTCCATTTCCGCCAAAAAGCGCTCAAACTCCGAGAGCGGACGATTTGGCGAGAAATAGACACCTACATACACAATGTCGCCGCATAAAACGGCGACGAACCCACGACCTCTGAACGATCGATCGACGGCGGGGGCTCCCTCTCCTGTGGTCAATATAATGGCGACGAGGCCGTCGCGGTCGCCGACCCAGTTGTCCCGGGGGACAACGAGATACGGCTCCGCGACGATCGCCACCTGTATCCTCCACTGCGCGAGTGTCTGGACTAGAAGGTCCTGGGCACTGGCGCAGTGGTTCACATTTGTTTGAAGACATCTCATGGACATACTGATTGTATGTCCATGAGTGTCTCCGTAGTCCCGTCCGGTGGGCAGGTCGTGGAGTCCTGGGCCGAAACCGCAGGACCCACCGGCCTTCGTCTTTTCATCCTGGGCCTGGGGGCCGAACATTGCTTGCTCCCCAGGCGATGGCTTGCTTTCTTGTTGGCATCGGCGCACAGAGGGCAGCGAGCTTCCGCCCGGCACTCCGATGCGCGATGACCGTTGTCTCCACATTTAAAACATTGCTGGCTCCGGTCGACGGCCGCCGTGCACTGCCCCCTGACGTGACCTGTGTTCAGGCACCGGAAACAGCGCAGCTCGCGGGGCTGCAGCACCTTCACCCGTGCTGCCGTCCACCCGACCAGCAATCTGCCTTCCGCGACTTTCTTGGCGGCTGTCACAGGGCAGCTCGCCCAAACCGAACCCATTCCATAGTAAGAGTTACGGATGGTTCCCACCTTCACTGCATCCCTGTGACAGTCGCCAAGCCTAGCGATGGCTTCCGCCACCTCATCTGGAGTGACGGAGTCGTCGAGGCCGGACACCAGTATCTCGGTGGCCTTGAAGGGCCGCGAGATTCGCACCGACTCCGCACTCAGTACATCCCGAAGTTTGGCAGCGAGTCTGTCCGCCTTGTCGTTGTTGTCGGCGCCGGAGACTTCCATGATGACAGCCCCCGTCACCGCACGACGGCAGCGAACATACTCGATGCCCATCGCCGCGATGTCCACCCTCTTCTTGGCCTCTTCCGTGACCAGTTTATACGTCACCCCCCTCTCGGCAGCCCCTGGCTGCAGGGTGACGACGACGGCCGCAGTCTTGAAAGGCTTGGCCTTCCGTGGGGCAGGCTGTGGTGCCCGGCTCTTCTTTGGCGGAGCAGGAGGGCGCTCCTTGTGCTTCCCACCTCTAGCCACCAGACTCCATGGTTTGTCCATAGAGGTGGGGGCAGGTGGGAGTGGGCGCGGCGCTGACTTCTCCTGCTCCTTGCGGCCTCTGGTCGCTCTTCTTCTCCGAGCCTTCTTATTCGGAGGTGGAGGTGTCCTTCCCACAGACGCCTTCGCCTTTGGTCCGCTGATGGTGGCTTTGGGCGGTGCGGCGGGAGGAGAGGGCGTGTTTCGCCTGGGGGCCGGCTTCGGAGGGGGTACCTTCCGAGCGGCCAATGGAGGGCTCACCCTCGGCGCTGGGTTAAGGCGCGGCTCCAGGTTTTCGAGCCGCGCACTGAGGCGAGCGTGGACCCTGTCCATTATCGCCGTTTCCATGGCCTCCAGATGCTCCAGTGTAACTGGAGACCCGGAGGCGGCGGAGGGAGCGGCTCGGAATGCCGCAAACTCCCTCCGAAGTTCGTCCAGTCCTGTTTGTAATTGCTGGTTCTGCGCCCGAGCGATTTTAAGCTCGCGACGCAGAGCAGCTGTCTCTTCGTTCGATGAGAGGGAGGCCAGACGTTTGGCGTCTGCCACCACCGCCTCAATGTTGTCCCGGAGAGCCTTAACGCAGGTGCCCTTAAGGTTCCGGGACACATCGGCCACCTTGCGGATGGCCTCCACTCTCGTCATAAGTCTCTCGAAGACGAGGGAGGACGACTCGACGGCGTCGTCCTCACACTCCATCTCCGAGAGACGGGAACGGGTCTTTCTGGCCTCAACCATCGAGGCGAGTATCTCCCGCTCGGCCTGTAGCTTCAATTCTTCTCTTTCCACTCGGGCCACTTCGGCCTTCGCCTGAGCGAGGCCGACGTACTCCCCGGTGGTGGGAGGGCGACCGCGACCACGCTTCTGGTGAGTGGGGCGCTCCTCTCCAGAGGACTCCGAGGAAAGTGCCAGAGGGCCTTTGCCCCTTTTGCGTTTGAGTCGGGAGACCGACTCGTCGCTCGTCTCCGCCTCGTCTACGGAGACCACCGTCTCTCTGTCAGAAGACGAGGGCTCCGAAAGGTTGAGTTCCTCTCGGACCCTCGCTAGCCCTTGCAAGCTGGGGCGGACATCAGCCCCGTCACTTGCTGGGCTGCCATCTCTCGGCGACGGCACGGGCGTCGCCATTCGGCGGAGAACAACCACAGGGCTGTCAGCCCTGTTGCCCTCCGCAATCTTCCTCTGCGCACGTGTGCGCACACGTGGGCCCACCAGCTCCTGCTGTCTGGCCTCGCACCAGACGCAGGGGTCACTAGCTGCACCACAATCGCAGGTTCCGGTAACCAATTTCCCATCGACCGGCCCGGACACCGATCGACGCCGCTGGCAAGGCGGGTCGCATTTGCCGCTCGTTACTGATTTCACACTCAGGGGCCGAGCTACCCCCGAGCGCCCGGCGTTAGCGGGATCACAACACATAGTACTTTCCTTGTCCGACATTTCCATATACGTTTGGGAAGCGTACCTGCGGTCCTTTCCCAACAGACCGCAGGGCGCTTGGGACCGGGTCCCCCCCGGTCATGCAGCCCCTCGGCACGCAGACCTTAGGCTTCGGGGTAATTTTTTATAGTGGTTTTCTTCCACGCAGCCCGACGCTCAGTGCGCCAGACCCCCGGCCCCGCAGTGCGGGGTTACGGTTTGCCCGACGGTGGCCAAAGCCACACGCCGCGCCCGCGGACCTACAAGGTCCGCACCCACGAGCCGAAGCTCCGCTGGCCCATTTAAGGGCCCCTCCAAAAAGCGCTGGTGAGCGCGCCACCACAGTGTCCGGGCGAGCCGGACCGCCAGCTCAGCTGGCCAACCCACGACCACGAAGGGTCCACTGGTGACAGCCGTAGGCTTCTTAAAAAGAAGCCATGGCTTCACCCTCCGAGAGTAATTTTTTAGAGAGGTTTTCTTCCTCGCGGTCCAACGCTCAGTGCGCCGGACCCCCGACCCCACAAGTGGGGCTACGGGTTCATGTGACCGTGCAATGCCCGCCCTTAAGAAAGAGCAGGCAGCCACATGCCAGTTTTTGTCCGCGCCGGCCGAAACCGGTACCCCCCATATCTGGGGGGCGTTCCCCTATCCGCAACCTGGGGACGCGTCCGATGGCGGATCTGGAACCGCACACGGAAACCTAACCTAACCTTTTTTTTTTTTTTTTGTTGAGGAGGGGAAATCACGTTTACGGACGCCCCTCGCCGACATAGGACGCGTCGGCGAGGGGGAGTGTGGGACTCGACCGGCGAGAAGCGCCGGTAATACCCACTAAAACCCCCCCATGCTCCTCCATCAGCGGTGATGTACGGGTCCGAAAAACAGCGAGGCCATGTCTGCGGAACCCGCACACCGCTATGTTCATTTCTGAACTCTGCAATTTGTGGCGGTCTAGGGAGCATCTCTAGGCCGCCACGCCGTCAAATCCGTGTTTTCCGGACGCCAGTCGTCCTACCTGACGCCCGGTGGTTACAATTTAATGCGCCGCAGCAGCGAATGCGCGACGCCGTCTTCCGGTTTTGCGGCGCCTGAGTGGGTCTGCCGCGGGATCCTCCTCGCGGAGCCGTTCCCTGGCCTCTTTGCCACTCAGGGCCGCCTCACAAAACAATCTGACGGCTTCCCAGCCGTCAGTACTCTCAACCATTGCTCTGACGACAGCCGGTAAGGACAAATCTTGTCCCACGACTGCCGTCAGAGCCGCTCTCTCCACATCCCAACCTGGGCATTCCTCAATGGTATGTTGTGCCGTGTCTTCGGCGGCTCCGCACTCGTGGCAGACGGTGGTCCGCTCCCTCCTCGCGACGTTGCACAGGTACCGTCCGAAGCAACCATGCCCCGTAAGCACCTGCACAAGCCGGAAGGAGAGCGAGCCGGTCCGCCTGCTCACCCACTCGTTCAGCACTGGCGCGATCGCAGACGTGGTGCGAAAACCGTACCCCGCCTGCATCAATTCGTCGCGCCAGCGCTCGAGTGCCTCCTCCTGGAGCTCTCTCCTCCAACGCAGCACCTCCTCCGGGAGTGGACTCACGCCACGGGCCCTTGCATCTGCGGTCCTGTGGTAGATCGCTGCAAGAACCCCGGCATCCAGCTCCCAGAACCTAACCTAACCTAACCTAACCTAACCTAACCTAACCTAACCTAACCTAACCTAACCTAACCTAACCTAACCTAACCTAACCTAACCTAACCTAACCTTTTTTTTTTTTTTTTTTTTTTTTTTTGAGGAGGGGAAATCACGTTTACGGACGCCCCTCACCGACATAGGACGCGTCGGCGAGGGGGAGTGTGGGACTCGACCGGCGAGAAGCGCCGGTAATACCCACTAAAACCCCCCCATGCTCCTCCATCAGCGGTGGTGTACGGGTCCGAAAAACAGCGAGGCCTTATCTGCGGAACCCGCACACCGCTATGTCCATTCCTGAACTCTTCAGTTTGGTGGCGGTCTAGGGAGCATCTCTAGCCGCCACGCCGTCAAGTCAGTGTATGCCGGGCGCCAGTCGTCCTACCTGATGCCCGGTGGTCACAATTTAATGCGCCGCAGCGAAGGCGCGGCGCATTAGCATTTATCATTTGTTTGAAGACATCTCATGGACACACTGATTGTGTGTCCATGAGTGTCTCCGTAGTCCCATCCGGTGGGCAGGTTATGGAGTCCTGGGCTGAAACCGCAGGACCCGCAGGCCTTCCTCTTTTCATCCTGGGCTTGGGGGCCGAACATTTCTTGCTCCCCAGGCGATGGCTTGCTTTTTTGTTGGCATCGGCGCAGAGAGGGCAACGAGCTTCAGCCCGGCACTCCGCTGCGCGATGACCATTTTCTCCACATTTGTAGCATTGCTGGCTCCGGTCGACGGCCGCCGTGCACTGCCCCCTGACGTGCCCTGTGTTCAGGCACCGGAAACAGCGCAACTCGCGGGGCTGCAGCACCTTCACCCGTGCTGCCGTCCACCCGACCAGCAATCTGCCTTCCGCGACTTTCTTGGCGGCTGTCACAGGGCAGCTCGCCCAAACCGAACCCATTCCGTAATAAGAGTTACGGATGGTTCCCACCTTCACTGCATCCCTGTGACAGTCGCCAAGCCTAGCGATGGCTTCCGCCACCTCATCTGGAGTGACGGAGTCGTCGAGGCCCGATACGAGCATCTCGGTGGCCTTGAAGGGCCGCGAGATTCGCACCGACTCCGCACTCAGCACGTCCCTTAGTTTGGCAGCGAGTTTGTCCGCCTTATCGTTGTTGTCGGCGCCGGAGACTTCCATGATGACAGCCCCCGTCACCGCACGACGGCAGCGAACATACTCGATGCCCATCGCCGCGATGTCCACCCTCTTCTTGGCCTCTTCCGTGACCAGCTTGTATGTCACCCCCCTCTCGGCAGCTCCTGGCTGCAGGGTGACGACGACGGCCGCGGTCTTGAAGGGCTTGGCCTTCCGAGGGGCAGGCTGTGGTGCCCGGCTCTTCTTTTGAGGAGCAGGAGGGTGCTCCTTGTGCTTTCCACCCCTAGCCACCAGACTCCATGGTTTGTCCATAGAGGTGGGGGCAGGTGGGAGGGGGCGCGGCGCAGACTTCTCCTGCACCTTGCGGCCTCTGGTCGCTCTCCTTCTCCGAGCACTCTTGTTCGGAGTTGGAGGTGCCCTTCCTACAGGCGCCTTCGCCTTTGGCCCGCTGGTGGCGGCTTTAGGCGGTGCGGTGGGAGGAGAGGGCGTGTTTCGTCTGGGGGCCGGCTTCGGAGGGGGTACCCTCCGAGCGGCCAATGGAGGGCTCACCCTCGGCGCTGGATTAAGGCGCGGCTCCAGGTTTTCGAGCCGCGCACTGAGGCGAGCGTGGACCCTGTCCATTATCGCCGTTTCCATGGCCTCCAGATGCTCCAGTGTAGATGGAGACCCAGAGGCGGCGGAGGGGGCGGCTTTAAAAGCCGCAAACTCCCTCCGAAGTTCGTCAATTCCGGTTTCTAATTGCTGGTTCTGCGCCCGAGCGATTATGAGCTCGCGACGCAGAGCAGCTGCCTCTTCTTTCGGTGAAATGGAGGCCAGACGTTTGGCGTCTGCCACCACCGCCTCAATGTTGTCCCGGAGTGCCTTAACGCAAGTGCCCTTAAGGTTCCGGGACACATCGGCCACCTTGCGGATGGCCTCCACTCTAGTCATGATTCTCTCGAAGACGAGCGAGGACGACTCGACGGCGTCGTCCTCAAACTCCATCTCCGAGAGACGGGAACGGGTTTCTCTGGCCTCAGCCATCGAGGCGAGGATCTCCCGCTCGGCCTGCAACTTGAGCTCCTCTTTTTCCGCCCGGGCCACTTCGGCCTTCGCCTGAGCGAGGCCGACGTACTCCCCGGTGGTGGGGGGGCGACCACGACCACGCTTTTGGTGGGTGAGAAGCTCCTCCCCAGAGGACTCAGGGGAAAGGACCAGAGGGCCTTTGCCCCTTTTACGTTTTCGACGGTGGACCGACTGGTCGCTCGTCTCAGATTCGGATAGGGACACCACTGTATCCCTATCAGAAGACGAAGGCCCCGAAAGGTTGAGTTCCTCTCGGACCTTCGCCAGCCCTTGCAAGCTGGGGCAAACATCGGCCCCGTCACTTGCTCGGCTGCCACCTCTCGGCGACGGCACGGGCGTCACCATTCGGCGGAGAACAACCACAGGGCTATCAGCCCTGTTGCTCTCCGCGAACTTCATCTGCGCACGTGTGCGCACTCGTGGGCCCTCTAGCTCCTGCTGTCTGGCCTCGCACCAGACGCAGGGGTGACTAGATGCACCACATTCACAGTTTCCGGTAATCAATTTCCCATCGACCGGCCCGGACACCGGACGACGCCGCTGGCAAGGCGGGTCACATTTGCCGCTCGTTACTGATTTCACACTCAGGGGCCGAGCTACCCCCGAGCGCCCGGCGTAAGCGGGATCGCAATACATATCCATCTCCTTATTTGACATTTCCATACACGTTTGGGAAGCGTACCTGCGGTCCTTTCCCAACAGACCGCAGGGCGCTTGGGACCGGGTCCCCCCCGGTCATGCAGCCCCTCGGCACGCAGACCTTAGGCTTCGGGGTAATTTTTTATAGTGGTTTTCTTCCACGCGGCCCGACGCTCAGTGCGCCAGACCCCCGGCCCCGCAGTGCGGGGTTACGGTTTGCCCGACGGCGGCCAAAGCCACACGCCGCGCCCGCGGACCCACAAGGTCCGCACCCACGAGCCGAAGCTCCGCTGGCCCATCTCTGGGCCCCTCCAAAAAGCGCTAGTGAGCGCGTCACCACAGTGTCCGGTTAAGCCGGACCGCCAGCTCAGCTGGCCAACCCACGACCACGAGGGGTCCCTTGGTGACAGCCGTAGGCTTCTTGAAAAGAAGCCATAGCTTCACCCTCCGAGAGTAATTTTTTTAGAGAGGTTTTCTTCCTCGCGGTCCAACGCTCAGTGCGCCGGACCCCCGACCCCACAAGTGGGGCTACGGGTTCATGTGACCGTGCAATGCCCGCCCTTAAGAAAGAGCAGGCAGCCACATGCCAGTTTTTGTCCGCGCCGGCCGAAACCGGTACCCCCCATATCTGGGGGGCGTTCCCCTATCCGCAACCTGGGGACGCGTCCGATGGCGGATCTGGAACCGCACACGGAAACCTAACCTAACCTAACCTAACCTAACCTAACCTAACCTAACCTAACCTAACCTAACCTAACCTAACCTAACCTAACCTAACCTAACCTAACCTAACCTTTTTTTTTTTTTTTTTTTTTTTTGACGAGGAGTAATCCGCTTACAGATTCCCTACCGCTGGCTAGACGATAGGGATATGTGGGGGTCGCCCAGCACCTGATCATAGCGGCACTGGGAATACCCACTAAAACTCCCCGGTGCCTCCTTGCCCTGTGAAAGGAGTGAACCGGGTTCTGCCGAGGCACCAAACTCCGATCCACCCCAGGGCAGCCTAGCCGACTAGCTAGGCTGACGCCAACGGAGGATTGCCCGGAGACACCCAGGCAATCCCCAGACGGTGGGACCTAGTGCAGGCACACATAGCTGGCCAGCTATGTGCGCAGGTCCCCTGGGACATTCAAAGACGGGCTTGGTATGCCCGCCTTCTCCTGCCCCGCCGCCTACGTCTGAGGGAAGCGAGACCGGCCTCTTCCTCTCGCTCCCTCTCAGCTGCCTCCTTCTGCGACATTATATATCCGCAGAAGGCGGCAACTGTTTTCCAAGTGGCCACACTGCCAAGCATGGCTTCGACCATGTTTGGCAGTGTGACATCAGCTCCACCCAGCGCCACTTCCAACTCCCGGCGCTGGGGACTCCAGGCCGGGCACACCTGGAGCGTGTGCTCGGCCGTATCGTCGGGGTCGCCGCAGTGGTGGCACCGCGGCGACTCCTCCCTTTTTATGCGGTGCAGATAATGACCGAAGCACCCGTGTCCGGTCATCATCTGCACCATGTGGAAGGTGAGGCAGCCTTTTTGGCGCCTCACCCAGTCCTCCAACACCGGACGGATCGCCTGGATCGTCCGGTGACCGGCGGTGGGATTGATTAGTGCCTCACTCCAATCTTCAATGGCCCTCTCATGGGCCACAGCACGGACCCGTTGCACGTCCTCGGCAACGGGTCTTTCTCCGAGGGCCCTAGCGGCGACCCGATGCCGATGCACCTGGGACAGAACCAGGGCATCGACATCCCACGGAAGCATACCCGCTAGCACGCAGGCAGCCCCGTGGCTGACCGTGCGATAGGCCCGCACGGCCCGGGTCGCCATGACCCTCTGTGGCCTCCGTAAGAGGGCCCGGGTGCGGGGAGTGAGGCACTCCGCCCAGACCGGGGCTCCGTAGAGTGCCATCGACCTTACCACACCATGGTAAAGCCGACGGCACGCCGAATTGGGTCCTCCCTGGTTAGGGAGGAGCCGTCCGAGTGCGGCTGCGGTCTTAATAAGCCGTGGAACGAGGAGCTTGAAGTGCTCCTCAAAGTTCCAGCGGGGGTCCAGAGTTAGGCCGAGATACTTGAAATGCATCTCGACCGGAATCCGGACCCCCTCCACTCGGACGCGGAGCCCCGGCGGGATCCTGCGGCGTGGGGGATGGAAACCCATGGCCCTAGTTTTGTCTAGGGCCACCTCCAATCCGAGCAGACGGATGCGCCGGACGACCAACGAGGTGCCGACCGACGCAAGCCGTTCTGCTTTCTCCCACGTCTTTGCTCTTGCCGCGACGAGAGTGTCGTCGGCAAAGCAGACAATCTCCATTTTGGGTAGGAGATTGCCTCGCAGGACCCAATTATATCCCAGATTCCACAATAGGGGGCCCAGGACGGCCCCCTGCGGTACGCCGACCGCCACTGGTCGGCGCATAACATTCCCGTCTGCGCCCTCGTACAGCACTACCCGTTCGGAGAGGTAGTCGTTGACGAGGGCGCAGAGGTAGGACGGCACTCGGTGGAACCGGAGTGCCGCCCTGATACATTCGTGGGGGAGGCTGTTGAAAGCGTTGCGGATGTCGAGCGACACCGCAACAACAGCCTCCCCTCTGCCGGTGGCCTCCTCAGTCCACCGCTTGAGGAGGCTCACCGCGTCAACGGTGGACCGACCGGTGCGGAAGCCGAACTGGTGATCATCCAAGTTCGGCCCCTCCGTTTCCAGATGCTCGACGATCCGACGGGCCATAATCCTTTCCATGGCTTTGCCGGAATCGTCGAGCAGGACCACCGGTCGGTACCCCGCCGGCGAGTCGGCAGGGCGGCCCTCCTTGCGGAGAAGGCAGAGTCGCCCCACCTTCCACCTCGCCGGGAACTTTTTCCGGGCGATGCATGCGTCCATGACCGCCCGGAATCTCTCCTCTAAAGGCCCTAGCGCGATTGCTAGGGCCTTGGCCGGGACTCCGTCTGGTCCCGGGGCCGTCTTCTTGCCCCGGAGTCGCTCCCTCACCGCCTCAAACTCCACATCTGAGACGGGAGGACCCACCACCTCGAGCTCCGGAAGTGGTTCCGGAGGCTCCATGCGGGGGGGCTCGAATTGGCCAGGGGTCGGAAACAGGGACCCCATGACCTTTTCTAGCAACTCCGGGCCAAGGTTGGCTGTCGAGGGGGAGCTCGATGCGAATTTCCCCCTCACAACCCTATACGGACGGCCCCAGGGGTCGGCGTCCAGGAGGGCCAGGAAGCGCTCGTGAGCCTCTTCTTTGGCCCTGCAGATTCCCTTCTGCAGGGCCTTGTGAGCCTCCCTGTACGCCTGACGAAGGAGGACCTCTTCGTCAGGCGTCCTCCTGGTACGCCTCCTCCGGCAACGGAGTAGGGCGCGCCTAGCCGCCAGACACTTGGTGCGCAGGAGAGCTATCTCCTGCGCCCACCAATAAACCTTCTTCCATTTGGGAGGAGGACGCCACAGAGGCATGGCAGCATTGCAAACGGCCCGCAAGTCGTCCGCGAAATGGTCTGCCATGCCTTCGGGATCACCTGCGAGGTGAGGGGGGAGAGACGACCACTCCCTCACCATCGCAGCCTCCTCCGCCACATCCGGGCGGAGCTTGGCGAGTGCCCACCTGGGGAAGGCGACACCCGCCGTATGATCCCGACGCTGTGGCGCGCTGGGGGCCAGCGTGGAGACCTCATATCGGACATACAGATGGTCCGACAGGGTCTCCACATCTTCCTCGACCCGCCAGCTACGGGTTTGGGCAGCAAGGGCGGCAGTGGCAAAGGAAACGTCCACAATGGACGTACCTTGCCACCGTACGCACGTGGGAGAGGTACCGCGGTTGAGTACCTGGAGCCCCAGGCCCAGCGCCCAGGACTCCAGAATACCCCCCCTCACGTCCGTACGGGGGGACCCCCACGCCGAGGACTTGGCGTTGAGGTCTCCCGCCACCAAAACTGGGAGTGGGGCCGCACGCCTCACCACCCCCTCCACCGCAGCCAGGAAGAACTCGAAGTCCGCCCGGCTGCGGTTTGGGGAGAAGTAGGTCGACACGACCACCATTCTCCCCCAATTTGCTGCCACGAAACCCGCACCTCTCTCCCTGAGAGAAAGGGGAGGAGCCTCACCACTAGGCCTCACTGCTATAGCAGCGGAGCCGTCCAGGTCCCCTAGCCAGTTGGCATTATGGGGGACCGTATATGGCTCCGCCACCACCGCCAGGTGTATCTCCCACTCCGCCATGGACTGACACAGTAGATCCTGTGCCCCAGCGGAGTGGTTGATATTCACCTGGAGGAACTTAGCAGTGGGCCTATTGGGCATTGACGGTGTCCATTGGCTCCTCCCCAGACTTACGGTTGGCCCCCGCTCTCACCAGAGGAATGGCCGCTGTGAGGCGGCCACGGACTGCGGGGGGGGAACAGTTCATCCCCCCCATTCGGTGACTTGCCGGGAGGCCCGCATCCGCGCAGACGGCGCACTTGTACGCCGCCTCGCACTCGTTGGCGGAATGCCCATCCAATCCGCAGCGGTAACAGAGACCGCTGCGGTCCTTTTTGGATGGGCACCGGGCCACCGGGTGGCCGAGCCCCATACACCTGAAGCAGCGCATGGGGCGCTGCTCAATAAGGTGGACGGAGGCTGAGCTCCATCCGACTGTCAGCCGACCGACCGCTGCCAACTTCTTGGCTGCCTCTATGGGGCAGGAGGCGAAGGCTGACCCCATGCCCCTAAGTCCAGGGTGGACTTTGCCCACTCTAAAGAGCACAGGGGCGCAGCCTGTGCTCAGAGCCAGAGCTTCTCTAAGCTCGTCGGCCGACACCGAGTCGTCGAGTCCGTTGACTCGAATGTCGACCGATTTGGTGGGGCGGGTCACTTTCGCCATGTCACCCAGTGCGGCACTGATCTGCTCCGCCAACTTATCCGCTTGCACGGACGTTGTCTCTTTAGGGAGCTCAAGAATTCGAGCCCCCGTTACACCCGTGCGGAATTTTGCTGGTCCGATTCCCAGGGCCTCTAGAGAGACTGTGGCCTTAGTTTGGGCGATTGCCTTGTTGTATGTGGCGCCCTTTTCTATCGCCTCTGGCTTAAGAGCCACCACAACGGCCAGCGATTTTGGCTCCTTCGGGAGCCTAGGCGCCTTTTGGGTAGATTGGACGGCAGATTTGGCTGTCGGAGTTGAGGCGTGCTTCTTCCGTCTCACTACCTCCGTCCAGCTTTCTGCCGTCTTTTCTATGGGACCTGTCGATGAGCCAGGTGTCGGCTCCGAGGCCTTTGGGGCCTGCGACCCCTTTGTTTTCTTTATCCTCGCTTGCTTTGGCAGATTAGCCGGGGGGGCGAGGGTGGAGCCTGTGGTTTGCTGCGACTGGGGGACCGACTCGCGAACCTCCCGCTTTTTGTCCGCCTGCAGAGGCGGGCGGAGGCGACGCGCCGGGAGCAGTCTCCCGTCTACCTCCAGACTGTCCAGGTGGGCGTTGACGACGCCCCCAACATGGGCCGTCAACTCCGTCTGGAGGGCCGATAGCGCTTCCAAGAATTCGGCCCTAGACATTGGCTGGGCTTCAGCCACTGTCGAGGCCGGTTCCGTGGGTTGCTGCTCAACAGATCTTTGGTCCGGTAGAGACCTCTCCGAGAAGGCCCTGCGGAGCGCCGAAACCTCACTGATGAGGCCATCAATTTGGCTGCGCAGCCGTTTGTTGTCTGCGCGTAGACGACGGAGCTCCTCGGAGGTTTTCTTTGCCGCCATCGTTTCAAAGTGCCCGAGGAGCGATCGGGTGGCCTCCTTGATATCGCGCTGCGATGTGCCCTTAAGGTTGCCCGACTTGCGGACAACCTCTAGAATTATTGAGGCACTAGCCTCAGCTTTCTTTGTAAGCTCCTCAATGGAGCCAGAATTCGCCGAGCGGTATGTGGTGGCCGACTTGCCGGAATCGGAGTCGGAGTCCTCCCTTAATTGGCGCTTAGCCTGCGAGATTCCAACATCGTGGCCGAGTGCTTTTCCGCCTCGGCCCTTGGTGCCTTTTTTGTATTTTGAAGGAACGGCAGGCTCCACCAGTTCCTCCGACTCCTCCGACCCCGACACCAGGTCAAAGAATTGGTTGGAGGACATAGCCTCCGACGCCTCTTTTGCGGCAGACCGCTTACGCGCCCCCGAGCGAGTCAGTATGCTCGAATATAGGCGTTTTCGCCCTTCAATCTTCTTTGGGCTTCGCCCACTGGCCTCTGAAGAGTCCGACATGGGCCAATTAATGGCCCTGCCGACCTCTGAGTAGGTTGGGGAGTCCACCCCTACAAGAGGGGGGACAACGCAACGAGGGATGGCAAACAATTAACAAAAACAAAGATTTCCTTATAATCAGGAAACAAAAACAACAATATTTGCCGAACCACAAAGGCTAACAACAACCGGTTTGCACTGGGTGGAAGAGCTTCCGAAGAGGCTTCTTCCAACCCAACACGCGACGGTAACCGGTTGTTGCAACCAGTGCTTATCGACAAAAATAACAAATTTTCTTAAAAAACTAGTAATAAAAACAACAATAAAAACGTAACAACAAAAGATAACAACAAATAACTTGGACTGGCAGAAAGACCTCCCAAAGAGGCTCCTTCCAGCCCTAGACCGCGACAAGATCCGGCTACGGGAACCGGGTCTTATCACGGTTTTAAACTAAAAAATTCTAAACAGAAAAAGAGAAAATCAACAAAAACAACAGTAACAACAACGAAAAACAACAACTGCTGTGTGCAGATCGAAGGAGCCTTGAAAAAGGCTTCAATCGATATGCGCAACAACGAAAAGTACCAAGAGATAGCAAAGTTATCCTCGATCAAAATTTCCGAATTTTTCGAAAATTTCACCAACCAACCTAACCTAACCTAACCTAACCTAACCTAACCTAACCTAACCTAACCTAACCTAACCTAACCTAACCTAACCTAACCTAACCTAACCTAACCTAACCTAACCTAACCTAACCTAACCTAACCTAACCTAACCTAACCTAACCTAACCTAACCTAACCTAACCTAACCTTTTTTTTTTTTTTTTTTTGACGAGGAGTAATCCGCTTACAGATTCCCTACCGCTGGCTAGACGGTAAGGATATGTGGGGGTCGCCCAGCACCTGATCATAGTGGCACTGGGAATACGCCACTAAAACTCCCCGGTGCCTCCTTGCCCACGATAGGGATGAACCGGGCTCTGCGGGGGCATCTTACACCGGTCCACCCCCAGGGCAGCCCGGCCATTGCTGACCAGGCTAACTCCAACGTGAAGATTGTCCCGAGACACTAGTACAATCTCCATACGGAGGGACCTTGTGCAGGCACACACAGCTAGCCGACCATGTGCGCAAGGTCCCCCTAGACCATCTACAGAAGACGGGCCTACAGGCTCGCCTTCCCTAGACAGCCTCACCAAAAGTCCGCACTCAAAGAGTGCGGAAAACTCCACGGTGAGAGGTAGCCCGGCGAGGGTTTCCCTCTCGTGAGCGTTCGCTGCCGCTCGGAAGCCCGCTTTGTAACGCTCACAACACCAACAGCGCTCTGCTACAGGCCCCCGCTCGGGAGCCCGTTTGGAACGCTCAGTCTCGCCTAAGAGGCGTGAGTGGTTTCCGATAACTCAAAGTTATTTTGAGCGTTCGCCCTCTGTTATTACAGTAACAGAGATTGAGCATCATTCGGATAAACAATAACATGCCGTCGCTCCTACAGGCCACCGCTTGGCAGCCCGCTTGGAACTTAGGTTGAGCGCTCCTGCGGGACGCTCTTGGTAGCCCGCTCAGAACGCTCGTACGCCTTCTTGGTCCCCGAGGCGGCTCGCCAAGGGTAAGCCCCCCCACCTCGACAAGGTTATGGCGTACATAGGGGGGGAACCTAACCTAACCTAACCTAACCTAACCTAACCTAACCTAACCTAACCTAACCTAACCTAACCTAACCTAACCTAACCTAACCTAACCTAACCTAACCTAACCTAACCTAACCTAACCTAACCTAACCTAACCTAACCTAACCTAACCTAACCTAACCTAACCTAACCTAACCTAACCTAACCTAACCTAACCTAACCTAACCTAACCTAACCTAACCTAACCTAACCTAACCTAACCTAACCTAACCTAACCTTTTTTTTTTTTTTTTGTTGAGGAGGGGAAATCACATTTACGGACGCCCCCCGCCGACGTAGGACGCGTCGGCGAGGGGGAGTGTGGGACTCGACCGGCAAGAGGCGCCGGTAATACCCACTAAAACCCCCCCATGTTCCACCATCGGCGGTGATGTGCGGGTCCGTATAACAGCGCGAGCCATGTCCTCGGTACCCGCACACCGCTATGTCTATTTAAAGACTCGGCTCTTTGGTGGCGGTCTAGGGAACATCTCTAGGCCGCCACGCCACGTCAAATTAGGGTAGGCCGGACGTCAGTCGTCCTTCCTGACGCCCGGCAGTCATGTCCGGTTTTGTAAAGACGCCGCAGCGTAGGCGCGGCGCCGTCTTCCAGTTTTGCGGCGCCTGAGTGGGTCTGCCTCGGGATCCTCCTCGCGGAGCCGCTCCCTGGCCTCTTTGCCACTCAGGGCCGCCTCACAAAATGATCTGACGGCTTCCCAGCCGTCAGGTGTCTCAATCATTGCTCTGACGACAGCCGGCAGGGACAGGTCCTGCCCCACGACTGCCGTCAGAGTCGCTCTTTCCATGTCCCAACTTGGGCACTCCTCCAAAACGTGTTGCGCCGAGTCGTTTTGGGCTCCACATTCGTGGCAGGCGGTTGTCGGCTCCCTCCTCGCGACGTTGCACAGGTACCGTCCGAAGCAACCATGCCCCGTAAGCACCTGCACAAGCCGGAAGGAGAGCGAGCCGGTCCGCCTGCTCACCCACTCGTTCAGCACCGGCGCGATCGCAGACGTGGTGCGAAAACCGTACCCCGCCTGCATCAAATCGTCGCGCCAGCGCTCGATTGCCTCCTCCTGGAGCTCTCTCCTCCAACGCGATACCTCCTCTAGGAGTGGACTCACGCCGTTGGCCCTTGCATCCGCGGTCTTGCGGTAGACCGCTGCAAGGACCTCGGCATCCAACTCCCAGGGGAGCGTGCCGGCGATTGCGCATGCCGCTCTCCACGAGGTGGTGCGATATGCTCTGATGACCCTGGACGCCATGACCCGCTGCAGGCGCCGCAGCACGGCCAGGTTTTGGGCCGACAGGGAATCGACCCAAATTGGCGCCCCGTACAGGGCCATCGAGCGCACCACGCCCGCGAAGAGGCGGCGGCACCCTCCTTTAGGGCCACCCAAGTTGGGCATTAGCCCGCATAGGGCGAAGACGGTCTTCGTTAACTTCGGAGCTAGGCTCCGGAAATGCTCCTTGAAAGTCCATCGGCTATCGAGTACGACGCCGAGATATTTCAGCGTCGACCCGACGCCGATGGATACTCCGCCGACAATGATGTGGGCATCTGGCGGTGGCGCCTTGCGTGGCCCGCGAAAGCAAATCGCTTCGCACTTCTCAAGGGCCACCGTCAGGCCCAAGCGCCGTATGCGCATCACAACCTGTGCGACTCCGGCTGTCGCCAACAGGGCGGCGTCACGATACGTGCCACCACGGGCGGTAACCAAGGTATCGTCCGCGTAGCAAGTGACGCCGACCCCGCGCAGGGTAGCGCCCCGCAGCACCCAGTCGTAGCCGATGTTCCACAGGAGCGGCCCGAGAACCGACCCCTGCGGGACACCGCACGACACTCCACGTTGACGATCTCCAACGCGCGTGGGGTACACGACTGACCGACCCGAGAGGTAGTCCTCAACGAGTCGGCGCAGATACAACGGGAAGCCGTGGTACCCCATTGCCTCCAGAATGACCCTATGCGGTAGGGTGTTGAACGCGTTGGAGATGTCCAGGGACACTGCCAAGACGCACCCGCCTTTCCCAACTGCCTCATCGGCTATAGCCCTCACCCGCGCAATCGCGTCGACGGTGGACCTGCCCCTCCTGAAGCCGAACTGGTTGTCGGCCAAGTTCGGCCCAGTCTCCTCCAGGTGGTGAGTGAGGCGAGCAGCGACAACCCGCTCAAAGAGCTTGCCCGCCTCACTCAGCAGGACTATGGGGCGGTAGGCCGATGGTGAGTCCACCGGTCGCCCAGGCTTGCGGATGAGGACCAGCCTGCCCTCCTTCCACTCGTTGGGAAAGTGGCTTTCCGTCACACAGGTTGTGAGTAGCGAACGAAATCTGTCCAGTAGGCCGCCCTCTTTGAGGGCCAGGACCAGCGCCTTCCCCGGGATGCCATCGGGACCGGGCGCTGTGTTCTTCGCACTGAGGCGAAGAACCGCCCTGTCCAGTTCACCCTCCGACACCTCGGGGGGAGCCTCCGTCGGGATCTGCAGCCGCGCAGTAGGAGCGTCGCCCTCCGCCCTGGCAGGGAACAGATTCTCCACCACTCTCTCGAGCGTCTCCGTCTCCATCGTGGATGTTAACGGAGGGGCCCAGGGGCGAAGCTTGCTCATCACAAGCTTGTACGGCCTGCCCCATGGGTCCTGCTCGAGAGAGTTTACCAACTCCTGCCAGGCGCGCTCCTTCGCTGCCCCGATCTCCGCTCTCAACGCTTTCTTGGCCCCTTGGAAGGCGGCATATAGCTCGGCCACGACCGATGCGGGTCTGTGACGTCGACGGGAGTGGGTGTACCGGCGTCGTGCTTTCACACATGTCGTCCGGAGCTGTTGTAGCTCCGGCGACCACCAGTACACCTGTCGACGGGGTTGCGGTTTCGTGGCGCGGGGCATGGCGACGTCACAAACGTGCGTCATTGCCTCGCGAAACCACTGCGCCTCAAGGTCCGCATCGGTCACCTCCGGTCTGACGTTCCATGATTCGACGAGGGACGCCTCAATGAGGGCGTTTCTCTCCAGCTGTTTTAATGCCCATCTGGGCCCGATCTCCGACGGGACACGCCTCGGGCTGTTCGGGTCGGTCGAGTGGGGGGAGACGGAAAACCGAATGTAGCGGTGATCCGACAAAGTCTCGACCCCCTCCTCAACTACCCAGCCCCGAACGCGGCGTGCCAGGGCGGGAGACGCAAACGTTACGTCCACGACTGATCCGCCCTGTTGTCGCACGCACGTGTTTGTCGTGCCCCGGTTCGCCACTAACAAGTTGTTGCTGGAGAGCCACTCCTCGAGAGCTGCGCCCCTCGCGTCTGTGAAGGCCGAACCCCACACCGTCGACTTCGCATTCAGGTCTCCGGCTAGGAGCACCTGATGCGGACGACACCGCCCCAGGAAGATGTCTATCTCCGCCAAGAATCGCTCGAAATCCGCGAGCGGACGGTTTGGCGAAAAATAGACACCTATGTACACAATGTTTCCGCAAAAGGCGGCAACGAACCCTCGACCTTTGAAGGTTCGATCGACGGCGTGGGCTCCCTCCCCCGGAGTCAAAATAATGGCGACGGCACCGTCCCGGTCGCCGATCCAGTTGTCACGATTGACGACCAGATACGGCTCCGAGACGATTGCCACGTCTATCCCCCACTGCGCCAGAGTCTGGACTAGTAAGTCCTGAGCTCCAGCGCAGTGGTTGATATTCGCCTGGAGGCACTTTATGGGCGTACTAATTGTACGTCCATAGGCGCTCCGTTTGCCCCGTTCGGTGGGCGGTCAGCGATCTCCTGGGACGGAGCCTCAGGATTCGCTGGCCTGCGTCTGGTCCATTTCCGCTTGGGAGCCGAACACTTTGGGCTTCCCAAGCGGTGGTTGTGCCGTTTCCCGGCTTCGGCGCACATTAAGCAGCGGGCTTCGGCGCGGCAATCGGCTGCGCGATGACCGTCCTGCCCGCAGCGGTAGCACAGCTGGCTACGATCGACAGCAGCGGTGCACTGCCCCCTGACGTGTCCCGACTCCAGACACCGGAAGCAGCGCAGCTGTCGGGGTTCCAGGGCTTTAACCCTCGCTGCCGTCCATCCAACCAGCAGCCTACCCTCAAGAACCTTCTTAGCTGCTGTCGCAGGACAGCCCGCCCAAGCCGTGCCCATGCCGAAGCGCGGGAAGCGTATGGCGCCAACCTTAACTGATTCGACGGCGCAGCCGCCGACTTTGGCGATAGCCGCCGCCACCTCCGCGGGAGTGACGGAATCGTCGAGCCCCGACACCAACAACTCGGTCAGCTTGACCGGTCTTGAGACTCGGACGAGTTCCGCACTCATTCTCTCCCGCAGCTTGGCGGCCAACGCGTCCGCCTTCTCAGCAAGGTCGGCGCCGTGCACCTCAAAAATTACGGCGCCCGTAATCGCCCGTCGTGACCTAACGAACGGTATGCCCACCTCTTCAAGGCTAACTTTAGCCTTGGCCTCCGTGACTATTTGGGCGTAGGTCACTCCCCTTTCAGCAGCCTCGGGCTGCAGGGTGAGGACCACGGCCGCAGTCTTCGGAGGCTTCGGCGTTTTCCGAACGCTGGGGGTGGGCTGTTGAGCCCGCCTCGTCGCGGCCGGAGTTGGCCTGGTCTCCTTATGTTTCCCCCCTTTGGCCACCGTGCTCCATGGCCGAGCCATGGAGGCGGGGGCGGGGGGAAGAGGGCGCGGTTCCGGTGGAGCCGGACGTTTGGCCGCCTTCTTTTTTCCTTTGGGAGTTTTCTTCCCTTTCCCTTCCTTCGCCGTTGCCTTTTGCCCGCTGGTGGAGGCTTTGGGCGGTGTGGTGGGAGGAAGGGGTGGCACTTTACTTGGGGCCGGCTTCGGAGGGGGCACCCTCCGAGCGGCCAATGGAGGGCTCACTCTCGGCTCCGGGTTTAGGCGCGGCTCCAGGTTCTCGAGCCGCGCATTGAGTCGAGCATGGACCCTGTCCATTATTGCCGTCTCCATTGCCTCCAGGTGCTCCATCGTCACTGAAGACCCAGAGGCGGCGGAGGGAGCGGCTTTAAAGGCCGCAAACTCCCTCCGAAGTTCGTCTAATCCGGCTTTTAATTGCTGGTTCTGCGCCCGAGCGATTTTAAGCTCGCGACGCAGAGCAGCAGTCTCCTCGTTGGTCGATAGGGAGACCAAACACTTGGCGTCCGCCACGACCGCCTCAATGTTGTCCCGGAGTGCCTTAACGCAAGTGCCCTTAAGGTTCCGGGACACATCGGCCACCTTGCGGATGGCCTCCACTCTCGTCATAAGTCTCTCGAAGATGAGCGAGGACGACTCGACGGCGTCGTCCTCTGACTCCATCTCCGAGAGACGGGAGCGGGTAGCTCTGGCCTCGGACATCGAGGCCAGTATTTCCCGCTCGGCCTGGAGCTTGAGCTCCTCGCGGCGAGCTCGAGCCAATTCGGCCTTCGCCTCAGCGAGGCCGACGTACTCCCCGGTAGTGGGAGGGCGACCCCGGACCCGCTTCTGAAGCAGACCCGTCACAATGCCGGATCCCTTCCTTTCCTCTCCTGAGGACTCCGGGGAGGCCTCCGGGGACGGCACTGGTGGGCCTTTGCCCCTCTTACGTTGGAGCCGGTCACCCAACCTTGGTATCGCCTCTATGACCTCCATGTCTGAGGACGAGAGCTCCGAGAGGCTGGGATCCTCTCGGATCCCCGTCAGCCCGCGCGATCTGGGGTCCGAGTTGGCCCCGTCGCTCGCTGGGCTACCGTCTCTTGGCGACGGCACGGGCGTCGCCATTCGGTGGAGAACAACCACCGGGCTGATAGCCTGGTTGCTCCCACCGACCTTCTTTTGCGCACGTGTGCGAGCACGTGGGCCCTCCTGCTGTTTGGCCTCGCACCAAACGCAGAGGTCGCCTGATGCGCCACAGTCGCATGTGCCGGTAGCAAATTTCTCATCGACCGGCCCGGAAACCGGTCGACGCCGCTGGCGAAGCGGGTCGCATGCGCCGCTCGTATCAGATTTCACACCCAGGGGCCGAGCTACCCCTGAGCGCCCGGCGTTAGCGGGATCGCATGACATATCTTTCTCCTTATTTGACATTTCCATATACATTTGGGAAGCGTACCTGCGGTCCTTTCCCAACAGACCGCAGGAGCGCTTGGGACCGGGTCCCCCCCAGCCATGCAGCCCATCGGCACGCTGACCTTAGGCTTCAGGGTAATTTTTTATAGTGGTTTTCTTCCACGCGGCCCGACGCTCAGTGCGCCAGACCCCCGGCCCCGCGAGTGCGGGGTTACGGTTTGCCCGACGGTGGCCTAAGCCACACGCCGCGCCCGCGGACCTACAAGGTCCGCACCCACGAGCCAAAGCTCCGCTGGCCCATCTCTGGGCCCCTCCAAAAGCGCTGTGAGCGCGCCACCACAATCTCCAACTGTGACAGCCGTAGGCTTCTTCCAGAGAAGCCCGGGCTTCACCCTCAGAGGGTAATTTTTTAGAGAGGTTTTCTTCCTCGCGGTCCAACGCTCAGTGCGCCGGACCCCCGACCCCACAAGTGAGGCTACGGGTTCATGTGACCGTGCAATGCCCGCCCTTAAGAAAGAGCAGGCAGCCACATGCCAGTTTTTGTCCGCGCCGGCCGAAACCGGTACCCCCCATATCTGGGGGGCGTTCCCCTATCCGCAACCTGGGGACGCGTCCGATGGCGGATCTGGAACCGCACACGGAAACCTAACCTAACCTAACCTAACCTAACCTAACCTAACCTAACCTAACCTAACCTAACCTAACCTAACCTAACCTAACCTAACCTAACCTAACCTAACCTTTTTTTTTTTTTTTTTTTTTTTTATCGAGGAGTAATCCGCTTACAGATTCCCTACCGCTGGCTAGACGGTAAGGATATGTGGGGGTCGCCCAGCACCTGATCATAGTGGCACTGGGAATACGCCACTAAAACTCCCCGGTGCCTCCTTGCCCATGATAGGGATGAACCGGGCTCTGCGGGGGGCATCTTACACCGGTCCACCCCCAGGGCAGCCCGGCCATTGCTGACCAGGCTAACTCCAACGTGAAGATTGTCCCGAGACACTAGTACAATCTCCATACGGAGGGACCTTGTGCAGGCACACACAGCTAGCCGACCATGTGCGCAAGGTCCCCCTAGACCATCTACAGAAGACGGGCCTACGGGCTCGCTTTCCCTAGACAGCCTCACCAAAAGTCCGCACTCAAAGAGTGCGGAAAACTCCACGGTGAGAGGTAGCCCGGCGAGGGTTTCCCTCTCGTGAGCGTTCGCTGCAGGCCCCCGCTCGGAAGCTCGCTTTGTAACGCTCACAACACCAACAGCGCTCTGCTACAGGCCCCCGCTCGGGAGCCCGTTTGGAACGCTCAGTCTCGCCTAAGAGGCGTGGGTGGTTTCCGATAACTCAAAGTTATTTTGAGCGTTCTCCCTCTGTTATTACAGTAACAGAGATTGAACATCATTCGGATAAACAATAACATGCCGTCGCTCCTACAGGCCACCGCTTGGCAGCCCGCTTGGAACTTCGGTTGAGCGCTCCTGCGGGACGCTCTTGGTAGCCCGCTCAGAACGCTCGTACGCCTTCTTGGTCCCCAAGGCGGCTCGCCAAGGGTAAGCCCCCCCACCTCGACAAGGTTATGGCGTACATAGGGGGGGAACCTAACCTAACCTAACCTAACCTAACCTAACCTAACCTTTTTTTTTTTTTAACGAGGAGTAATCCGCTTACAGATTCCCTACCGCTGGCTAGACGGTAAGGATATGTGGGGGTCGCCCAGCACCTGATCATAGTGGCACTGGGAATACGCCACTAAAACTCCCCGGTGCCTCCTTGCCCATGATAGGGATGAACCGGGCTCTGCGGGGGGCATCTTACACCGGTCCACCCCCAGGGCAGCCCGGCCATTGCTGACCAGGCTAACTCCAACGTGAAGATTGTCCCGAGACACTAGTACAATCTCCATACGGAGGGACCTTGTGCAGGCACACACAGCTAGCCGACCATGTGCGCAAGGTCCTCCTAGACCATCTACAGAAGACGGGCCTACAGGCTCGCCTTCCCTAGACAGCCTCACCAAAAGTCCGCACTCAAAGAGTGCGGAAAACTCCACGGTGAGAGGTAGCCCGGCGAGGGTTTCCCTCTCGTGAGCGTTCGCTGCAGGCCCCCGCTCGGAAGCCCGCTTTGTAACGCTCACAACACCAACAGCGCTCTGCTACAGGCCCCCGCTCGGGAGCCCGTTTGGAACGCTCAGTCTCGCCTAAGAGGCGTGGGTGGTTTCCGATAACTCAAAGTTATTTTGAGCGTTCTCCCTCTGTTATTACAGTAACAGAGATTGAACATCATTCGGATAAACAATAACATGCCGTCGCTCCTACAGGCCACCGCTTGGCAGCCCGCTTGGAACTTCGGTTGAGCGCTCCTGCGGGACGCTCTTGGTAGCCCGCTCAGAACGCTCGTACGCCTTCTTGGTCCCCAAGGCGGCTCGCCAAGGGTAAGCCCCCCCACCTCGACAAGGTTATGGCGTACATAGGGGGGGAACCTAACCTAACCTAACCTAACCTAACCTAACCTAACCTAACCTAACCTAACCTAACCTAACCTAACCTAACCTAACCTAACCTAACCTAACCTAACCTAACCTTACGAAACCTAATCTGTATTGACCATACTATACACCAACCTAAACTAAAACAACTTTACTTAATGGCGACTTGTGTGGCAACCGTCGCCAATCTTATTCTTTGCTTTTTTCGCTTTGACTTACTGGGGCTTATTGGTGCCTCCGAGAGCTCTCTTTACAACCCCGTTGAAATTTTCGCTCTAGCTTCAAAGAAAAGCGTGACCTTGACACTTAAAAAAAAAAAAAAAAAAAAAAAAAAAAAAAAAAAAAAAAAAAAAAAAAAAAAAATGGTTATTCTATTCCTGCTTGCCCATTGGACTTATTGGACCACATATTCCTCCCATCTGCGTATCGTACCTTAGATCGTATCTTAGATTACGTATCATCGTACTTCTCTCGTACTCCCATCGTACCTTAGATTACGTCTTTCCAAAACAGCCGTAATACAGCTAATACAGACGAATTCGGCCTCAGCTGAATCTCGAAAAAAACGCATTTCAGAACTTTTTGAAAATCTCAGGAACGACGCGTCCCAGGTCCCCAATGTCGTTATTCATTTAAGAAGTCTCATAGCGACGAATTTTTTAAGATTTTTTTTTTTTTACGAAGTTAGTTGAACCCTTGTAACTCACTTGTAACTCAGAAACGGTGCAAGGCAGCCCGGTCATTTGAGACGGCCCGGAGGATGTGAATTTTTCGACTTCGACGAAATTTCGTAAATGACATTTTTAGACATTTAAAATTTTAATTTCTTGGGAAATGTTTTGAATGTTCTTTTTGAATCCTGTAAATTTCTTTTAGGGTATTTTATCAGCATCACTTAAAAAAAAAAAAACATCACTACCACACATTTTCAGTACAGCACAATAAATTTTCACTGTTTAGAACTGTATTCATTTTTTTATATTATTCCGGGTGCGCTCGCTCCGCTCACATTTATTTTCATAAACATTATTGAACCGAACCTAACCCAATAAGTGCACTGTCGTTTTGCTACAAACAGTATTGCGGGTGCGCACGGTCATCTCGCATTTATTTTTATAAACATTATTGAACTGAACACAACCCAATAAGTGCACTGTCGTTTTGCTACATACAGTATTGCGGGTGCGCTCGGTCATCTCGCATTTATTTTTATAAACATTATTGAACCGAACCTAATCCAATAAGTGCACTGTCGGTTTGCTACAAACAGTATTGCGGGTGCGCTCGCTCATCTCGCATTAATTTTCATAAACATTATTGAACCGAACCTAACCCAATAAGTGCACTGTCGTTTTGCTACAAACAGTATTGCGGGTGCGCACGGTCATCTCGCATTTATTTTTATAAACATTATTGAACTGAACACAACCCAATAAGTGCACTGTCGTTTTGCTACATACAGTATTGCGGGTGCGCTCGGTCATCTCGCATTTATTTTTATAAACATTATTGAACCGAACCTAATCCAATAAGTGCACTGTCGGTTTACTACATTTTTTTATATTATTCCGGGTGCGCTCGCTCCGCTCACATTTATTTTCATAAACATTATTGAACCGAACCTAACCCAATAAGTGCACTGTCGTTTTGTTACAAACAGTATTGCGGGTGCGCTCGGTCATCTCGCATTTATTTTTATAAACATTATTGAACCGAACCTAATAAGTGCACTGTCGTTTTGCTACAAACAGTATTCCGAGTGCGCTCGCTCCGCTCGCATTTATTTTCATAAACATTATTGAACCTAACCTAATAAGTGCACTGTCGTTTTGCTACAAACAGTATTCCGAGTGCGTTCGCTCCGCTCGCATTTATTTTCATAAACATTATTGAACCTAACCTAATAAGTGCACTGTCGTTTTGCTACAAACAGTATTCCGAGTGCGCTCGCTCCGCTCGCATTTATTTTAATAAACATTATTGAACCTAACCTACCTCAGGAGTTATAAAAGTTACGAAAATAAATTTATTTAACCTGTTGTATTTTTTAGTTTACATAAACACCAACACTTTTTTTAAACTATTTAAATTTTAAAATGACTTTTATTTTAAAAGTCACCGCATCCGATGTTTCTATATTCCCTCTCTTATATGTGGGGCCTTTTAAAATTAAACAAACTCCATATTTTCTAATATTAACTATAATTATATTGAATTCAACACATATTTACACATAGGTACTTCCATTAAAATATATATAATAAAAAAATAATCACATCATTATAAAAAAAACATCTAAATCTCATGTAAATATATATAATATAATTTTACATTCTCTTTAACATACTACAATTTTCATACTCTATTCAATACTCAAATATTTTCGTCTATTCCTAACCGACTAACCACGCTGCCTACCTGGTTGGTCGGTTAGGAATTTATTTTCTTAAGGGTCTCTTTCGCCAATCGAGGGTCGGGAATGTAAGAGAATTATATATAAAACGATGCTTCACAACCTTGAAAAAAATCACACAGCTAGCCAATGAATGTTACTTGATGCTGAAACATTTGAATTTTAGATAATGCTTATGGATAAGTGTAAAAAAAAATCAGAAAATCACTAAAAACGTGTAAATCGCATTCCCGTGTTGTTACAATTGAGCCGTAAGTATGAAGATAAATTAAATGAATTTTATCAAATAATAAAGTTAAAACTATAAAAAAGTTGCTGGAATATTTATTTCTTAATTAATATATTCTTATTTTATGTAAAAAAATCAGAAAGTTACCCAATTTTTTCGCTCAAAATCTTCATACAAATTACTATGAAGGCTATTATATTGAAATTACGCTCGTAGTCGGTTCAGTCGGCCACGCGCCTCCGAAGTGAGAGCACGTCGCTTTGCGCCGCATTGACAGTTCGCGATCGAACCGTGTACTTACACAAAAAATGACAAATATGTCGTTTTTGATGTTGAAATTATAGCCCAAGAGCACACGACCTTCGTTATTTATTACAAACTTTTGTGATAATATATAAAATAATAAGTGGGTTGTTCCAAACAGTTCTACTATAGTTCTATGATAGAATTGTTTGGACAAAAAAAATTCAACTAGTTCCACTGCACAGTATGACAGATTGGACTCTGGAACACGTCCAAACTGTTCAATTTTTATAATAGAACAAAATTAAAAAAAAAAACATGCAATGATGTCTACTGGTGAGTATGAGTAGCGGAGTGGAGCGGCGGCAAGTCTACGCGGGGCACCGAAAAAAGTGAAAATTTTGAGATTATCTATCTCAAAATTTTCGCTTTTTTCGGTGCCGTAACTTGGAAACGGTACGACGCAGCCGGGTGATGTTTGGGCTTATCGGAGACGTCTCTCCGAGATAGATAATTTGACGACCCCCTCGGACCCCTCGGACCGTAACTTGGAAACGGTGCGACGCAGCCGGGTGGTGTTTGGGTTCATTGGAGACGTCTCTCCGAGATAGATAATTTGACGACCCCCTCGGACCCCTCCGACCGTAACTCGGAAACGGTGCGACGCAGCCGGGTGATGTTTGGGTTCATTGGAGACGTCTCTCCGAGATAGATAATTTGACGACCCCCTCGGACCCCTCCGACAGTAACTCGGAAACGGTGCGACGCAGCCGGGTGATGTTTGGGTTCGTTGGAGACGTCTCTCCGAGATAGATAATTTGACGACCCCCTCGGACCCCTCCGACCGTAACTTGGAAACGGTGCGACGCAGCCGGGTGATGTTTGGGTTCATTGGAGACGTCTCTCCGAGATAGATAATTTGACGACCCCCTCGGACCCCTCCGACCGTAACTTGGAAACGGTGCGACGCAGCCGGGTGATGTTTGGGTTCGTTGGAGACGTCTCTCCGAGATAGATAATTTGACGACCCCCTCGGACCCCTCCGACAGTAACTTGGAAACGGTGCGACGCAGCCGGGTGATGTTTGGGTTCGTTGGAGACGTCTCTCCGAGATAGATAATTTGACGACCCCCTCGGACCCCTCCGACCGTAACTTGGAAACGGTGCGACGCAGCCGGGTGATGTTTGGGCTCATCAGAGACGTCTCGGGGAGATGAATTTTTTAGTAGACCCAACTTCAAAATTTGACAATTCCGGTCTACATTTGACAATTGACAATTCGGGGGGGGGGGTCAAATTATCTATCTCGGAGAGACGTCTCCGATGAACCCAAACATCACCCGGCTGCGTCGCACCGTTTCTAAGTTACGGTCGGAGGGGTCCGAGGGGGTCGACAAATTATCTATCTCGGAGAGACGTCTCCGATGAGCCCAAACATCACCCGGCTGCGTCGCACCGTTTCCAAGTTACGGTCGGAGGGGTCCGAGGGGGTCGTCAAATTATCTATCTCGGAGAGACGTCTCCAATGAACCCAAACACGACCCGGCTGCGTCGCGCCGTTTCCAAGTTACGATCGGAGGAGTCCGAGGGGGTTATCAAATTATCTATCTCGGAGAGACGTCTCCGATGAGCCCAAACATCACCCGGCTGCGTCGCACCGTTTCCAAGTTACGGTCGGAGGGGTCCGAGGGGAGCGACAGTTAAGGACGGGGGGTTTAGGGAGAGGGGGTGTACTGAATGCAACTGATGAATAAAAGGTTCGTAAGGAACAGGCAAGGAATAAGTTCTAATCTAAGGAAATCCCAGGTTTTCTAGCTGTCAGATTTTTTGTATAAACTTTTTCAGTACAATATATTATTTTTGTAATTGGGAAAACAAAATTTCATTTTGTATTGTGCAACTAAAATAATATAATTATTATAAGTACAATTATTTATACACTAACTAGCTGGTGCCCGCGACTTCGTCCGCGTTCTGGATGAAAGGTACCCTATGTCCTTTTTGGAGTCCCAGACAACGTGTATGCAAAATTTACAACGCCATCTAGGGAATTCTGTTTGAAGCAATGTAGTACTCTAATTCATCTAAAAGTTAACAGATGGCACTACATGTTAGTTATAGTTTATAAAATTACGTGTTAATAAAATTAAAGCTGCTGCCCGCGACTTCGCCCGCGTAACTTAGTAAATTATGTACTTAAACCTTCCTCGAGAACCACTCTACCCATTAGTGAAAACCGCATTAAAATCCGTTGCGTAGTTTTAAAGATCTAAGCATACAAAGGGACATAGGGACAGAAAAAGCGACTTTGTTTTATACTATGTAGTGATAATACATTTGACAACAATTTTTATATTTGGTAACAAAATAGAAACTGTAATAAGTCTCCGGCAATGGATGACGTGATTTTTAAAGTTATACCGAAGAAAATATAAAAAAATTGAGCTTCAATACTATTTTATACACATTTACTATGCACAGAGAAACTTTCAGCGTTTATAAAATAACGAAGGTCTGGCCGTCGTGGGCTCTTGCTCTATGCTTACGTACATGTGTGCGTGTGCAATGCGCGAGCCTCGATCGTTGTGAGAGTAGCGCTAAAAACCTAAACATCGCGAGGCGCGTCTCCGTAACGGCCCCTTAACCGTCCGTCTATTCCTAACCGACAAACCACGCTGTCCACCTGGTTGGTCGGTTAAGAATTTATTTTCCAAACCGTCAACCTGCTTGGTCGGTTAAGAATTTATATTCCTAACCGTCAACCTGGTTGGTGCGTTAGTAAATTTTTACGTGTATTGCCCGTGGTCCACCTAGTTTGTTCACCAGGGTGGATCATAGTGTCCAGTAAAGCCACTATTCTACTACACTAGTAGGAATACACAGTAGGACCACGGGCAAAAAGATACACGAAGAGCACAAAGTCCTCCGCCGTGTCTGTCTGTTCGCGATAAACTCAAAAACTACTGCACCGATTTTCATGCTGTTTTCACCATTGGATAGAGTGGTTCTCGGAGAAGGTTTTAGTATTTAATATTCAACGCGGATGAAGTTGCGGGCACCAGCTAGTGTAAAAATCAATTGTTTAAAAATGAAGGTAATGCAACTTACCCAAAATTATTCGAACCGAAACCAAACCCAAAACTCCATACATTAGATTTTCCTTTGTTGGGAACAAACCCAAAGTGTACTTTGATTTTTATATACTTTCTGTTTGTAATATTGATAACCACCAGAAAGTAATACCGTGCCACCATTTCTGTTTATATATTGCAATTCATTCATATTACAAAGAATTGCGTGGTTAGTTTTAACGTGTAGTTTTGACGATTCGTGAAAACAAAGTAAAGAGTGGAACAATTCAATGTCAAAATTCAAAAACTAATTAAGCCCATGACTTCGTTCGCGTTCTGGATAAAAGGTACCCTATGTCCTTCCTGGTGTCCCATGCAACGTGTTTGCAAAATTTCATGGTGATCGGTTCAGTAGTTTTTGCGTGAAAGGGTTACAAACATCCATACATCCATACAAACTTTTCCCTTTATAATATTAGTACTGATAGGTAAGGAGAAAATTATAACGCATATATAATAGAAGTAAAATTTACAATTTCTATTTATACTTACTTCATTCGTCCCGATATTATGTTTAAAAATGTTATTTTACCAATACAAAAAAATGTGAGACGAAGTAGGCATATGGATCGGGATAAACTGGGAATAAATATCAGAAAATATATTTCTGGACCAACGGGGCATACAACGTGGGATGTATTGGGATTTTTTTTGTGGGTCACAACTCAGTAATCTTACTAGGCTTTTGTCGGTTAGGAATAGACGAATGTTTTCTCTGTCAAATACCACATCTTATATTTTCTTTTCTATATTTGAAAATCATTACCTACATTTCAGCCAGTACCATTAAAGTTCAAAACCTTTAACACCCTCAACCCCTCCCGAGCACCCCCGCCCCCGCAAGTCCAGTAACGCGTTGGGTAGTAGAGGCAATCAACGGACGAATAAAACTTGTGCGAGTTTGTGTTTACACCAATGTTAAATTAAATGTAACATTATAATTGTATTAATAATAATAGATAAAAACAAAAAACAATGATATTTTCAATGATGAAAAGACGAGAATGGTATTGTACTATAATATAGTTATGGCTCATAAAATAATAGTTTTATGGCTTAGGTTTTATGACCTATCATAAAAATTTAATGTAGACTGCCAGAGATCTCCCTCAACGAATATTGGTACTTGGATTTTTTTTTCGTGTCAGGCCCTTTTTAAATATAATTCGACTAGGCTAAAATAAAACGCACTATTTTGGTAACAGTAACACCTTATATTCTTTACTAGCGGCCGCCCGCGAATTTGTCCGCGTGAAAAAAATAGACTATCCTGTGTCCCGTACATACGTCTAAATGTTTATCTACCAAGTTTCATGAAAATCAGTTAATTCGTTTAAGAATTATGGAGGAACATACATACATACCTACTTTTTTTTAAAGATTATTTTTAATAATAACTTCTTTGAAGGGCCTTTTTAAGTAAGCCCCGCCCCGTATATTTGGGGTGTAAAATGTTTTTCTCAGGAAATTATAAATTAAAATCTATAAAATGACACAATGACATACTTATTATTATGTTTGTATTGGTATTGATGGTCAGCCCAGGTTTCATAAAAAAGTGCCCATCATACTTTGTGATCATTTACCGTCATGTCACTTTAAAGGGATACCAGTAGAAAATAAAACATAAAATAGGCCTGATACAATAAATATTAACCTTTTGTAATTTAGGAATAGTATTGTTAGGGGAACACTACTACACAAATTATACTCGCTGATTTCTATCTTTAAATAATTAATGAAACACTGCACTGATCTTAAGTAGAAGAAGTTTATTATAAAAATTTAAACTACATACAATTTTACAGTCACCAAACGTTAGCGCGATTTAACTCGGCTAAGTGGTGCCATCTAGTGACCAGTCTTCGTACTATTTGGACATACGCGCTTAACATGCCGCCCCCCAAGGACCAATCGTCCTTAATTAAGAGTACATCCAATAGTGACTAAACAAAACATAAATTAGTGATCAATTTTCAAAGGGGAGAGGGCATATCTTAGTTAAAGGTCGTTTAATTACAATTTGTGAATTTTACATCTAACTTTATACATTGCTTCTGTGTCTCTAACTATAGTAATAGCTTTATCCTCGTCATTGGCACCTGTTAATAAATCGTCCATATAAAATTTATTATTAATAATATCAAATAGATCTGGATATTCTAATTTTACATCCGTAGCAAGTTGGTTGAGGGTGCGAATGGCTAGGAGTGGAGTACAAGAAGTTCCATACGTAACAGTTAGCAAACTTTTTTCTTGAATAAGTGTTTTCTTTTGTTGAGGTACGCCAAAGAATTGTTCGATCATCTTTAAAGCTTTTGTACTCTTGCGTAAAAGTATTGTGTGGAGCAAATCTACTTTTCTTGTGTAACAATCTATTCTTTGCGATTAGTTTTGAATCTCCTAATTTTTCTGCGTGTGATTCTCGAAATGGTAGGTGTAAAATGTGCTTTCCATTTTTGTTTCTACGATGCGTCTGTTCATAGTATTCTTCACCTTGTTTCTCTAAAAGTGTTAAAGGTCTTTCGTTTGTCGAATAATCTTCTGTCTCCCAAATTCTTCTTCGTAATTGATCTACCTCTGTCAATGTTGTGTTTACTATTATTGTGGGTAAAGATAGGTCATTCTTTGATTTGGTAGTACCAGATACTAACCATCCTAGTGTAGAATTTTGAGCGATCAGAGATTCATTTTTGTGTAAGCCTTCCAGCAAAATCATAGCGTAGACTTCAACACCTAACAAGAGATCAATCGGTCCAGGTTCGTGTAAGTGAAGATCAGATAACTTCAATGAGGTAAGACCTGGCCAATTTGTCAAATCGAATTTTCTTATAGGTAGTAATGGTGTCAATCTTGTGATAACATGTGCTTTGACTTTAGTAACATGTTTCGAATCAATTGGTGAATATAAGTCAACTTCCACATTGTGTCGTGATGTGAGAGATTTGTTTCCTATGCCTGTTACTTTAGATTCAACTGACATCCTTTTAAGTTTAAGTAATTGAACTGCTGACTCTGTGATGAAAGTAGCTTGCGATCCTTGATCAACCAGAGCTCGTAAAATAACTAGTTTTCCATTTCTATCTCGAATACCAACTTGAGCAGTCGCAAGAATTACTTGCTTATCTCCATTAGAAGTTTTCAAACTAGTGATCGGTGTTACTACAGGCTGATTTTCAACAATCTGACTTTCTGTAGTAATAGGTTTCGCTGTGATATAATCGTAATGTAACAGTGTATGATGTCTTCGGTTACATTTTCTACATGTCGTTCTTTGTTTGCAGTTTTTAATCGTGTGCCCTTTGACTAAACAGTTAAAACATAGTCCATTAGTTTTTGCAAATTCTCTCCGTTGTTCTACCTGAAGTTGTGCGAATTCAGTGCAATGACAAATATAGTGCTTCTTCATACAATATGTGCAATCAGTGTTTATTGTTGTGGTAAATGTATTATAATTCTTAATGTTTTGTGTTCTGTGTACAAACGGATTTTCTTTCTTCGCATATCTTTGTCCGATTTGTATCATTTCCATAGCTCGAAATCTTCCTTCTAAGAACGATACTAATTGGTTGAATGTGGGTAGTTCTGTTGTAGAACCAAGTGATTGTTCCCAACCTTTGTGTGTTTCGAAATCTAATTTTGATACTATAATGTGAACAATAAATGAATCCCAAGTTTTAGTATCGATTTCTAAATTGTTAAGACTCTTTAGACATTCATTTGTTGTGTCGATTAATTCTTTCAAACCTTTGGAACATTCATTTGTGAGTTTCTTCTGATTCAGAAAACGATTAAAAATAGTATTTATAATAACCCTTTTGTTGCTATATCTACTGACTAAAGTTTCCCAAGCGTTCTTATAATTAGCTTCTGTAACATCAAAATGTCGAAGGAACTGTTCAGCTTCACCTTGCAAACTTGTTCGTAAGTAGTGGTGTTTTTGAATATCGCTTAAGCTTTTATCATTATCAATTAGTGAAATAAATAAATCCTTGAAATTTATCCAATCTGGATAATTTCCAGAAAATATTGGTAAATTAATTGGTGGTAATTTTGTTTGTGGAGTTGGTAACATTATAGCTGGTGTTCGTGACTGAGGCAATATTGCTGTTGATTGAACATTCGATGCAATTTTTTCTTTTAAAATAGTTTTAAATTCTAAATATAATTCTTCTGTGTTACAATATAATTCCTTGCATGTTTTCTTAGCTTCACTAGTCAATTCACTATTTTTTATACATTCTTGATGTTCATTTGTATATTTTTGCCAATATTGTTCTAGTAATTCTATTCTAGTTTCTAAATAACTGAGGGTAAATCGAGAACTTGACGTCTTTTTGTAATTACTATAAAGTTTTTGTATATTTCCAAATAGTTCCATTAATATGTCAGCCATATTATTCAAAGTATAAAACAAATATTATTATTATTAATAACTGTAGTGGGTAACTTGTAAACAGCTTGTAAATTATTATTGAAGTGAAACTTTTTATGGGACACTATTGTCATGAGAGTTAACTCGTCGAGCTAACAAAACTGTTAAACTCCTTGTCTCTTTCTTATTACCATTTACTCTAGCAACTCTCTCTCTCTCACTCGATTCGTGATTCGTTCGTTGTAGTTCGACACTAATGCGGCAGATGGCGCTTTTTGAGATATGTATTCAAAATTTAATTATTATCTTGTCTCACAGTACACATTGCATCCGACCTTTACTTAACTTGATCTTTGACAGGAGTTGTTCTAGTTCAATTCCAATACGGCAGAGGGCGCTTTAAAAATAAATAAATAAATAATCGATAACCTTTGACACGATTCGTTGTAGTTCGACACTAATGCGGCAGATGGCGCTTTTTGACATATGTATTCAAAATTTAATTATTTTTTTTGTCAAATGTTGATGCTTATACTTCTTATATACTCAACTAATTAATATTCCATTTTATCTTTTTTTAAAGAATTCTTAGTTTGACAATAATAGTAAATTTATTTCTATTAAATTTTTATAATATACTACTTTTATCAATGTTTGGTTCTACTAAAATAGGGCAGAGGGAGATTTTTAGGAAAAAAAATTTTTTTTTTTCTTAAGCATGATTGAAAATATCGTATGGACCAGTTTAAAAAAAAAACGAAATAAGGTCACGTGACATTTCGTTTTTTTGAAGTGAAACTTCTTTACGCACGCTTGACTTGGGGAGCGTATATATATATATATATATATATATATATATATATATATATATATATATATATATACATACAGATGGAGCGAAAGAAGTTTCACTTCAGTCGTGTGGTCATAAGCACACTCGTTCTTTTTTTTCTAGTCTTAATTTCTTCAAATTGTAATTCAATTCAGTTAACTTTTATTTAAAATTCCACTTTTAAATTTCATATTTCACTTTAGTTTCAGTTCATTTTATTGGTTACTTAGTTCTATTACTCACGGTTTTCAGATAATTACTTTTATTTTATTCACGTTTATTCGGCTCGAATAGGACCAATGTTAGGGGAACACTACTACACAAATTATACTCGCTGATTTCTATCTTTAAATAATTAATGAAACACTGCACTGATCTTAAGTAGAAGAAGTTTATTATAAAAATTTAAACTACATACAATTTTACAGTCACCAAACGTTAGCGCGATTTAACTCGGCTAAGTGGTGCCATCTAGTGACCAGTTTTCGTACTATTTGGACATACGCGCTTAACAAGTATGTATAACGTGTAAACGAAATTAATGTGATTATAAATTTTTAATCAATTTCTTTTTTTAGAAATGATGAATAAAATCATAAATAAATATGAAAGAAAGAAACACACGGCCTCCGTGTGGCTCTCTCTTCCCGCTCGAATTAGCCTCTGTATAAGGCGCAATGAAAAATATACCTACTTTAACCATTATTAATACAGTTCATTTTCGTAAATGGCATTTTTTCAAGTAATCACCAGTTTATAATTATTATCCTACGTCTATTCAAATTCAAATTCAAATTCATTTCTTATCAGGTAACTAGACCCATATTTTACATTGTTTTATACACAGTTATAATACATATAATACATATAATACAAAATTAAAGAAAAGAAATAATAATAATAAGTAAATGGCTAAAAACTAACATCAATATCTATTACATACTACAATGTCGGATATATATATACAATCTAGCCTATCAGCGATCATTGCAATAACTTTGTTAGAGCTGCGCCGCACCCATCTAACAAGTGACGCAGTTTTTTTTTTATGATACAAATATACCTATACACATTATTATTTAGTTTGTGAACAAAACCACAAACAAATATGTAGTATATTATACTATACCTTGTAATAGTCATGAATAGTCCCATAATAGTCCATAAACATAGTATACTTCGTAAATAGTCTGTGTAACTCACGTTTGTAGGAAATTAATATTCTGTGGCTTCAATCAAGTCCGTGTGACGGTGTGACGTGTTGTGAGTGAAGGTTGAGTGATGAAACTGACTGACTGATGAAGATTGATTGTGGCTGGATTGTGGAGTGTGGACATTGTGGTTGTGACTTGTGGTGTCCATTTTCTATTCTAGTTCTGCTCGTATCTTACTAAATACATGCCAAATAGCCAAATACTAACATTATGAAGTAAAAGTGACTTAATTTATGTACCAATTAAATGTATTGTCTCGTTTTTGTAATTGATTGTGTTTATATAATTCTCAAATCTTGAAGGACTTAGCAGTTTAAATTTTGCAGATAAATAATTATTTTAGTTTGTTTGAGTGCAGTTTAAATCACAATATCAATATGGAATTGGTAAGTTGATATATTGCAGTGCATAGTTGCATATGAGTCGTCCCCTTCACGTATAGCATGTACATTTGGACAGTTGCAGTTGCAGGGCGTGGAGGGCCAGTGCATACCGCACCTGGCGTGCATGCCGCAGTCGATGCCGCCGATGGCGCCGATGCCGCCGATGGCGCCGATAGCGCCGATGGCGCCGCCACCGCCGCCGTCAGGTGAGTGCCCCCAGTGCCCCCGTGGCCCGGATGAGTCAGCCGCAGCCGTCTCACCGCCGATGGCGTGTGCTCGCTGTTGCAGAGGCCGAGCCGCAGCCGCCGAGCGCGCGAGTCTCCGGCGCCAGCCCGCGTCCGTCTCCTCACCCGCACCGACTCGTTTCGAAACCGTCCTCAGTGATCCGTGTTTCTGCTTTCTGTTTCAGGCTAGATATAAGTTAGGTTTTTGCTAAGTACCGAGTCGCCAGTGTGTCTCGGCGACGGCTGCGCGGAGGGCTGCCCGGCGCCGTTCACAATGTACCTACTTCATTAATTCTCCGACCCTGTGCGTTTCTAAGAGAGGATGGCTTTTGTGTGTGTGTCCGTGTCGGTGGCGGAGACGCCTCCACTCCTTGGAAACTTCAAGTCCCAGCGGTGACCGTTGTAAATGTACTTCTGTAAATGTAACTTCTGGATATCGGTTTAATTTTGGCCATTTGTTACTCTGCCAAAACTATACTTGTATTTCATTTTCAATTATATTTCTGGCTATAAACTTTTCTGACATTTCAATACCTACCTTAAAATGTTATTTTTGACAGTATAATGTCAACTGCTCTCTCTCGAGTGGTACACTCCCGACTGAGTGTACTGTAACTGTTGTAAGTACATCAAAACTCAGTATTTGATAGCTTATGATCACTATATACTGATCATAAGCTATCAAATAAAACCATTATTACACTTATGTTTTATGGTTATTTTTTACAAAAAAAGAAAAAAATAGAAGTAAGTAAATTTATTAAATAAAATTAGCAATTGTCAAGACGGGTGGTTTATTATTAAACTAATATCCAGAAATAATAAAGTATATTTTGCTCTTTATACCTGATATCTATGTTTTTAAGCGGTCGCCGTTTGGACTGTTAAACTACTGTTCGACCAAAGCATGAAACACGCATAAATAAATTTCACAATTGAGATATTTGATTTTAAAGGTTAATATGTCTATAACGGTTGCGTTATTCATAAAGTAAAGGTAGTAAGGGTACATAAAGTATTATAACCAAATAAGGGTGATTGCAATTACTTAACTAAATCCTTAATTTCAAGATAGGTCTAATTGTAATAGATAGTCAAACATGACATTCTATTCTTTGGAATCATTGAATTCTTTCCTAGTTTGCAATTAAAAGTTTTTTATATAGGTTTTAACTGATGAAAAATGATAGAATTGTAGAAAATGATCCATCTGAACATTCCCCTGAGTAGTAATAGAATGTATAGGGTTGAGGATATTAGTGTGAAAGGGATATTAGAGTGTGCGTGCGAGAGGGATGTGTATGAGCCGTTGGATCGGAGAGTGACGTTGTGTTGTGTTGCAGGTCAGTTCCTGGCCGCGCCCGTCTACGACCTGCAGCAGGCGGGAGACGTCTTCACCGGTGAGTCTGAAGGAACATTGTCCAATTTGTTTAACACTTCTTTTGTAAAACGATTTGAATATGTTGTGTAACAACACGAGAAAAAAAAGACTGCGCCATCTGTTAACATCTTCACAAACTATTGATGGAGTTAACGTATTATGAATCAACAAGATGTTCGTACAGATTCGGGTAGATGGCGCTCATTTCATACAAATTCGATGGCAGGTCCCGGCGCAAAGTGCTCAACGTTGCCGGCGATCCTGGGAGGGTCCCTGCCGCGGCTGTCCTCGGAGCAGGCGGACGCCGTGGCCCGCGCTAAGAAGTATGCCATGGAGCAGAGCATCAAAATGGTGCTCATGAAGCAGACGCTGGCGCACCAGCAGCAGCAGATGGCCTCGCAGCGCACGCAGGTGCAGCGCCAGCAGGCGCTCGCGCTCATGTGCAGGTGAGCAGTCTTACTTACCCTACATTATTCTCTCGCTCCCCGCCCCACTCCTCGCCGCGATGATGAGAAGCGATAGTTGAGGCTCCCGCCCCTCGGGCGCCGGTCGAGCCCCTGATGCTCGACTAGCTGAAAAGATCTGAGCGCTGTGAGTGGGTGAGGCGTTGCAGAGAACGGTCGGTACTATACTAAAACACTGACGCCGTTGCAGGGTGTACGTGGGCTCGATCTCGTTCGAGCTGAAGGAGGACACGATTAGGCAGGCGTTCGTGCCGTTCGGGCCGATCAAGTCGATCAACATGTCGTGGGACCCGGTGACGCAGAAACATAAGGGCTTCGCGTTCGTGGAGTACGAGATCCCGGAGGCAGCGCAGCTGTCGCTGGAGCAAATGAACGGCGTGATGCTGGGCGGGCGCAACATCAAGGTGGTCGGGCGGCCCTCCAACATGCCGCAGGCGCAGGCCGTCATTGACGAGATCCAAGAGGAGGCGAAGCGCTACAACCGCATCTACGTCGCCTCCGTACACCCGGAGCTCACCGAGGACGACATCAAGAACGTGTTCGAAGCGTTCGGGCCCATCTCCTTCTGCAAGCTGGCGTACGGCGCGTCCGCGCACAAGCACAAGGGCTACGGGTTCATCGAGTACGCGTCGCTGGGCGCCGCGCTCGAGGCCATCGCGTCCATGAACCTATTCGACCTCGGCGGGCAGTACCTGCGCGTGGGCCGCGCCATCACGCCGCCCAACGCGCTGGCCGCGCCGCCCGCGCCGCACGCGATGCCCACCGCCGCCGCCGTCGCCGCCGCCGCCGCCACTGCCAAAATCCAGGCGATGGACGCCGTCGCCAGCAACGCCGTCGCGCTCGGCCTCACCAAGCTGAACGCGCTCGGTGTGTCCACCGCCGCCGCGTTGCCCACGCTGGCCGCCGCGCTGCCCACCGCGCTGCCCGCCGTGTTACCTGCGGTGCTGCCCGCGCTGCCCGCCATGCCCGCGCTGCCTGCGACGCTGCCCGCCGCGCTGCCCACGGCGGCCGCCATCCCGCCGCCCGGCGTGGTGATCCCGCCGCCGCCGGTCGCGCAGGCGATGGCTCATCGCGACGGCACGGGGCCTGGCTCGGAGCAGGCGGCGCTGCAGCGCAAGCTGCTGGACAGCTCGCCGGACACGCTGCAGCAGCAGGAGTCGCTGTCCATCTCGGGGCAGTCGGCGCGCCACCTGGTGATGCAGCGGCTGATGCGGCGGCGCGCGTCGCGCACGGTGCTACTGCGCAACATGGTGGCGCCGGAGGAGGTGGACGAGGCGCTGCACCACGAGATCCAGGAGGAGTGCGGCAAGTGGGGGCTCGTGGAGCGGCTCGTGATTTACAACGAGCGGCAGAGCGACGAGGAGCCGCTGGATGCGCACGTCAAGATCTTCGTGCAGTTCGCGGAGGCGGCGCAGGCGGACGCGGCCGCGCACGCGTTGCACAACCGCTACTTCGGCGGGCGCACCGTCAGCGCCACGCTCTACGACCAGGACCTTTTCGACCACGGCGACCTCTCCGCCTGACCGCCTCCTCGCATCACTCCCGACTCCCGACTCCCAACTCCCAACTCCCCACTCCCAACTTCCAACTCCCTCGCTGCACCGATCGATTCATTCTCAGAACTCCACACTCCATACTCTTAATGCACTAGCAAACGCTGAATGAATTTTTTTAAGCAGTCATATCAAATTAAAAGTAAAATTAATTAGTTTAATTTTTAAGTTTAACTCAATTGATAAAAATTCGTTACTTTTTTGATGATAATTGATTGTTCTTTCTTATTAATTTTATGTGCAGATAGATGAAAGCTTTCATGCATTCTAAAATAATTATTTATAAATGAAATTTTAAAAAACAATGTGCATTTCGCTGCTTAAAACTAAAGGGCCATAAACAAAAAAAATCCAAAAATGTTTATTGCAAAAATACTATCACAATCCTTCATATTGTATGTTGCAAAAAGACTTATGGTCGTTTTGTTCCATATTTAGTACCTATATTTTATCATTTTTTATATATTCAAAAGTACCTAATTTATATGCTTCTATCTCTTCTAGCACCTATACAGTTTATTATAAAAGTAATTTAAATATTGAATGCTACTTAAAAATACGCTTCTAACGATGTATAATATGCATCGTTGATTAGCTCTCCTGTAAAAAGTGTAATTTTTATTTGTGACCCTTTAGATTTTAAGCAGCGATTAGTTTAAGGAATTAATCGATTTGTGCAATGAAAACTGACTTTCAATCCAAATGTATATTTTGTATGTTTATCGTAATTGTAAAGTTGTGGATTCTATAGATAATAAGTAAATAAATTAAGAATAAATTAGAGAAAGAGTTTAATTTAAATTAGATGCCTCCTTTGCCAACGACAAAGTCCGTTGCTTCGCTCACAGCTCACAAAAGCAATTTATTTATTTCAATAACCAACATTTCCAAATGTTTCTTAAAGCAATGCTAATATCATAACTACAGGCATTTTATTAACATCGGCAAAAGGATACTTGGACCCAAAACAGTCCCTTGTGCAACGCCAGAGTACATTCCTCTAATTCCATCCATAGCCTTGAAGATTCAACAATCAGATGGTCTACGTCATCAAAGGCTTGCGTCATATCCGTGTATAAGCACATATTATATACGTTTATCATATTAATTTTAAAAAGTTCCCCATTAATTTTTTTATTCGGTATCCATATTTGCTTACTGACAGTGGACCGTAAGGAAGAAAACAAGTGAGCCTATTCTAATATTATGGTAGTTATGAAAAGAAACATTTTAGATTTATTCACTAATTGCAACTAAATTAGACTGCTAAAGTCGAGTTGGTAGTTCACAAAAAGAGAGCACGGATTGCATTTACCTAGGCAAAATATTTGAAGAAAATGAAATAAAGTATTGGCGCGAACCATTATTAAGAAGCGGGAGGGGTTTGTTCGTTCGATCGAATCGAGCACGACTCGCGAGCAGTGGAGTGGTGAACGTGTGCGCGTACGCACGCGGAGGGAATGAGCTTTGTATCTTGTTTACCAACTCACGAAATGTTTAATAGACTTGACACGGTCCTTCAGTTCCGTAGTGACCTAACTTGAACAGTGTTTCGTGAGGTAGACGTTGTGGAATTACACGAGACAATGGACAGTTGTACGAGTAAATCCTGAAGAAAGAATCGGGGGTTGATCGTTAGGATGTTTGGGTAACCTTTGCGCTTTATTCTGGGCGCGCTATTTGCGGGCCGAGCCGATTGCTCAATAGGGCAGCTCGTCATCGGTGACGACTTGCGAACTTCATATGAACGTTTATTGACTGACAACTTGACAAGGTGCTGGGTTCGGCGAAGATGAAAACACTTATCTCCTATTATAGGTGACAACTATAGCTATAGTGAAGTTTGAAATAATGGACGCAGTGAACTGTTTTATGTTAAAGTTGACATTTAGAACAGAGTTGTGAAAATAAGAAGTATGGTTGGGAGCGCGCGTCTCTTGGTGCTGGCTATTTTGCCAGCACTTGCAGGTGAGTCGATGTCCAGCTCCTATTAGCCCTCACCTTACTTACCTACTCATTCGCCTAAAAATACATTTAAAAATGTTTATTTGTTAACAAAAAGCAGCACTATTAACATAAGTAGATAATAACTGCTACGGGTTTTCAAAAAGCGAATTTACCTAAGTACTTACCTAACAGTACCTATTACCTAAGTACTTACCTAACAGTAACTATGCAACGGATTTTAATGCGGTTTCCCGAGCCGTTACACGAGGAAGGCTTTTACAGAAAAATAAACACGCGTGTGAAGCAGACAGCGGATCGCTATGTAGTTAATTACAATAATTAAATTACAAAAATGGTTTAGGTTAGTTTGCTAAGTAGTTGTGTATTTTACGAGTCAGTAAAATCTCTCGTCTTAGCCAGTTTGCATTTCTGGATTTTTTCACAATTACCAGAACACAAAGATTTTCATGTAATGGCGAAGAGTAAGAATGTGTGGAATGACAAAGAGAGGATCTCGTGGAATCCGTCGCCAGATGTGCTCTGCACAACGCGTGGAATTTCTTCTCTTATCTTATTGTGCACTTAGCTAGTCTATACTTAGTTTCTCAACTACTTTTATTATTTTACTGGCCTATGCCCGTGACTTCATTGCGTGGACTTCACCTTTACATACTTATGTAGGTATCCATATAATTTTATATGCAAAAAAGCAAACTTTTTAAACAAAAGGTCCGTTTCGATTAATTTAAATTAAACTACTTACCTATTTATTTGGATAAGAATTAGGTAGGTACCTAATATAAGTATGCTGTGCTAATATCATGATTCGAATGTTTTTTATTCTAAGCGTGTTTGATTGACTTAGTAAGTAGGTATTTGAACAGAAGAATGGTTATTGTGACTTAACTATAGTTAGACATTAGGTATAGATTACTTAGGTAGACTTGCGAACTTTTTTGTGGGTAATGATGATAATAGATATCTACCTTACTATAATATTATCTTATATATAATCAATAATTTTAAAAGCGCACGCCAAAAAATTGGCTAAAAATAGTCCCAGAATGACTGAAATCCGAAATGTCCTAACCCTAAATTGACTGAAGGCTACAAAATATTGTGCATTAATATACAAACTTATACTACCTAAGGTTACCTACCTTGAGGCAAGGCCCAGGAGGTAATGAGGCCCATATTTAAAAATTCGCGTTAAAATAATTTTCTGACTTAGTATTCAATCTAGGTATTTCGACCCAGTTGTATTGATGTATTAGTTAGGCAATGCGGGATTAGGTTGTAGGTAATTTAATGTTCTGGAGCCAAATTTTTTATACCTGGGATTACATTATTGTGATTTTTAGGGATCTCTAATTTGTTTAAAAATATAATTAGAATACAGCCCCTGTTACTCGCTGATAATATACTTAGCTTTCTATAGGTGAACAATTTTTATAATCATTTGAATAGAGCAACGATAAATGACTGAAACGAGATTTGTTGTTTGATTTTATCGGGTTAGGTATATTGTCTCTAGTGAATCTCTGTGAAAATATTTTGTTATTTAATCGGATTAAGACGAAAGTTGGCAAACGTTGACCACGTTCCATTAACACGTGGGATACCTTTCTATTGTAATTTTAACAGTACCTACATCTACAACTGCCCATTTCATTGCTGTAACCACCATGACTTCACCCCACTGCTACTGAAGCAGGAAATGTTGTCCATAGATATCTTTGATTATATATAATATGATTGACACAATCATTTATATTATGTACTTAGAAATAGGAAATGACTGGGATTGTTAGAGTGAGTCATCAGTGGCGCCCCGAGCCGCCCAGCACATGGCCACATACATCCGTGGAGCCGGGGCTTGCACACATGGCGACACTCTTTAAATTTCGGCACTTATCAAATAATGGGTTTAATGATTTATTGTGTTATCGAGAGGCTGGTACTTGGTAACTAACGGAATGTTCACTGAACTGTTTCATACAAATTCTCAGCCTTTACAATACTCAGATAGGATAGCTTACCTGGCTTTAGACGAATCTAACATAACATAAATTTTGATAACGCAGTTCCTACGTACAAAGAACTAAGTACAAAAAATTACTGGCGACCCATTCCCGGTTTCGCCCGGAATACAATAATTTGTCTACACAAACCTTCCTTGTTTCTCCCTCTTTCTATTAGTGAAAACCGTATCAGAATCCGCTGAGTTGTTTAGAAGTAAGTAGTTATCGAAGAAACAGATAGACGCGGACAGTTTCAGCGATTTGGTTGCAAAATATTATATATTTTTTTCACTTAATTAAAAACTTAATTAGAAAACCGCATCCCTTGCGTCCATTGCGTGGTTTAGGAGGAATTGGCCGATATAAAGACAGATAGATACGGAACGGAAAGCTACTTCGAAATTATACTTACAGAAGGAATCGAATCCGGAAGTTGGAAATGAACATTGAAATAATAGTAGGTAACTGTCGGTAAATTGGGAAATGCGATGAAGAAAAAATTTACATCCTGAACCTGAGCCAAGAAATCGTTTATTTATTGCTATAATTTTCGGACTAAGTATTTTCTGTTCAAACACTATAAGAGACCAATTTTAAATTCATATAATGCTATGCTTAAAAGCGTTTAAACAATAATTTGATCGTGTATAGAGTAGAGATACAGATGCGCGGTGTGTGGTACAACGGCGCACGTGCGTTCATTGATTCGCGAAAGCCAAGAGTACTCCCAACCCGCATCCTGCATTCACTCCCCACTTCCGTTGCATTCACTCCAAATCTCTGTTTGAAATTCCTCACGTGCAGGTTGGTGTGCGGACGGTGCGCAGGAGTCTGCGCCCGAAGGACCCTCCTTCGCCCCGCGACAGACTCTCGCGTTGGTGGCCGCCGCGGGGACCTCCGTCACCTTCGAGTGCGAAGTGCGGAGGCTCGCCGATAAACAGGTCAGTACTGAGTCATTGAATGTCGCCATTTCGGAATCGCAGCTATGCGAGCAATGCTATGCCGAGAATCGGAAAAAGTTAAAACGGTGCGCTGACAAAGATCGCTCGCGATTCGAAAAATGAGTTGGCGGTCAACGACTGAGCGGTGAGCGCGTGGCCGCGTGGGAGTGAGCGCGTGCCGACCGATTTAGTACATCCCGGAAGTTGCTACGACCCTGCGGTTTATTTGCGGGCACATTGTCACTCGCGCCTATAAAGCGATTTGCACATAAATTCACTAACGCCAGTGCCTTTCCCTTCTCTCTAATTATAAGTATTACTTAGCCTTTTCGGAAAGTTATTTCAATGAATGCACGTTTAGCGAATTAATTTATGCAAACGCAAACCCGTGAGATCATTTGAAACGCTTGGCTTTAGTTCTTTAGTTAATTACTCAATTTAATAACTCTGAGCTCACGTCCGTCAATTACGGCAACTGGACAAATTGGAAATACACACTTGAACAGAAACAGAACAAACAAATAACGTAATTATTATGCTGAACTAATGTTTCATTCATGTATCTACTAAATTTGTTAGACGGTTAACTAAAAAGATCAAAAATAATATTGTTCCCAAGGGATCGTCTAAAATTATTAAAAAAAAATGTGACAGTGGGCGCCACCGTCGTCACACTGATAAAGATATCGAGGGTTTTAATAATTACAGATTTTCGCAGGCGTTACCTATATTTTTTATTTTTCAATGGGGACAAAGTCCAAGATAGTTTCGTTTTCGTTTTCATAAGAAATAAACTAAATCATTTTTCAAACTACCTTGTAATTGGTGGGCTAAGAGTTTGAACTACGTTTGAAGTGGATTAATGTGACACTGATTTATGGCAAGAAGCGTGATGTGTGCTAAAGGCGCGTTCACACTGGCAGGTGTCGTGGGTGCGGTCGCATGACCTGCACATAATGTCGTATGCGGGCGGCGTGTTCACGGCCGACGCGCGAGTGTCGGCCACCGGCCGCGGTGACCGCCACACGCTCACCATCGACCGGCTGCGGGTGACCGACGGCGGCCAGTACGAGTGCCAGGTCAACACTGAGCCCAAGATGAGCCTCTTCTTCAACCTCACCGTCCTCGGTGCGTATCATATTTATTATCTGGTATACACGCTTTACTGCGGCGTGACAAAAAACCGCGTAAATATAATACGGGTACATATACGAGTAATATCATGAACCATACACATAAACCATCCTCTGAAATTGCTCTTTCTATCCCATATCCATTCACAACTTACGAGCATACATACATACACACAAATAGAATAAGTTTGTACGGATGTAAAACTACTGAACCTATCACTATGAAATTTTGCATACACGTTGTCTGGGACACCAGAAAGGACATAGGGTACCTTTCATCCAGAACGCTTATGAAGTCGCGGGCGCCAGCAAGTTTATCTATTTAAGAATAGGTCGTCAATAAAACACAACGTAAGTAAACCTGCTTGGTTTTCATAATTGTGCTGTGAAAATACAGTAAGTGTATTGGTGCAGAGGATCCTTTGCCGGTGGCTGTGGTGCGGGCGACGGGCTCGTCGGAGGGTGGGGAGGTGCGGGCGGAGGAGGGGGGCGCGGCGTCGCTGTCGTGCGAAGCGCACTACGAGCCTCCGCCGTCCACCTCGCTGCCGCTGCCGCCGTTAGAACTGCGCTGGAGCAGGGAGGGCCGCGACGTGGCCGTGGCGCAGCGCGGCGTCGCCCTGGAGACCGAGCGTCGCCGCTGGCGCGTCAAGTCCACACTCACTCTGGCGTCGCTCACTCCGGGCGACGCGGGCGAATACGTCTGCTCGACGGGCACGAGAAGCGCCGTCGTGCTGCTACAAGTGAACCGCCACCCGATGGAGGCGATGCAACGCGACGACCAGTCCTCGGCGTCTCTTTCACGAGAGAGCAGCGGAGCCGCCTCCGGCCGCTTGCACCTCTTCCTTCTACTTGTACATGCGTTGTTGTTGTGTAAATATTGTGTTATTTTAGTAATAAACAGATGAGACTCCATCGCTGTTTGACTTCGCTCCGACCGGATATATCGGGCGCCCGAATGAGAAAGCTATTAGAAGCGCGAGCTATTAGCGCGTTGTTTGTTTGTAGAATTGGTGCGCGCACGCACGCGCGTGTGCTCGAAATAGCGAACTACGCTTACGCTAAATTGGATTTTTACATAGTTCATGAGAACGTAGCTTTTCGTCACCACAAATGTCCCAATCTACTCTCTGTTGCCAACGTAAACGCTCGCTGGACTGGCCTACGAATAAATAAGAAATATTTAAAATATATTCAAAGCTAAAACAAAATATTTTACTAATGTTTTCAGTACGCGTCTGTGATTTTGTTATATTACGTATAGTTTAGAGGTTAAACTTGTTATATATTGTACCATCTTTTGGTATATAAAATATGATCTTTTTAATTTTTTCGAACGTGTGTTCATCGTACAACAACTAACACTTTTTTGAAGTGAAACTTTTTTATGGGACACTAGCGTTTTGTCATGAGAGTTAACTCGTCGAGCTAACAAAACTGTTAAACTCCTTGTTTTTTTTTTTTTTTTTTTTTTAACGAGGAGTAATCCGCTTACAGATTCCCTACCGCTGGCTAGACGGTAAGGATATGTGGGGGTCGCCCAGCACCTGATCATAGTGGCACTGGGAATACGCCACTAAAACTCCCCGGTGCCTCCTTGCCCATGATAGGGATGAACCGGGCTCTGCGGGGGCATCTTACACCGGTCCACCCCCAGGGCAGCCCGGCCATTGCTGACCAGGCTAACTCCAACGTGAAGATTGTCCCGAGACACTAGTACAATCTCCATACGGAGGGACCTTGTGCAGGCACACACAGCTAGCCGACCATGTGCGCAAGGTCCCCCTAGACCATCTACAGAAGACGGGCCTACAGGCTCGCCTTCCCTAGACAGCCGCACCAAAAGTCCGCACTCAAAGAGTGCGGAAAACTCCACGGTGAGAGGTAGCCCGGCGAGGGTTACCCTCTCCTGAGCGTTCGCTGCAGGCCCCCGCTCGGAAGCCCGCTTTGTAACGCTCACAACACCAACAGCGCTCTGCTACAGGCCCCCGCTCGGGAGCCCATTTGGAACGCTCAGTCTCGCCTAAGAGGCGTGGATGGTTTCCGATAACTCAAAGTTATTTTGAGCGTTCGCCCTCTGTTATTACAGTAACAGAGATTGAACATCCTTCGGATAAACAATAACATGCCGTCGCTCCTACAGGCCACCGCTTGGCAGCCCGCTTGGAACTTCGGTTGAGCGCTCCTGCGGGACGCTCTTGGTAGCCCGCTCAGAACGCTCGTACGCCTTCTTGGTCCCCGAGGCGGCTCGCCAAGGGTAAGCCCCCCCACCTCGACAAGGTTATGGCGTACATAGGGGGGGACAACAACTAACACTAACAACAACAACAACAACAACAACAACAACAACAACAACAACAACAAACAACTAACAACTACTGGACCGCAAAGAAAAAGGGTCGGCAAGAAAAAAATCTTCAATATCTTCAATACCTGACCTAGCTTCCCTTTTTATTACAATAATTGCAATAGATAAATGAAATCGAGCTTGTGAAAAGCCGTTATTATTATTAGCCTATGAGCTGAATAAAATTCAGATAACAAATAAAATTATAAGAAGTACTGCATAGTATTTAAACTAAATAATTTCCCATACGTAATTTTATGTAAGTACCTATTTATTTAATAAATCTCTTCATGACTGTCTGTCCATGACATATCTATTTAAAATGCATCCATTCATCACAAGATTTTATTTATGTGATCAACTTTAAAATATTCCAGACACCTTTTCTAGAATTGTTATTTGGTGGTATGGTAACTCGTCGATCAAGGATTTGCTAACTGTTATTGACGCGTTTCTGGTTCAACAGCCACCGATTCGCGTTTGATGTTTGCCGGATGATTGACCGAGTGATACGCAATCAGCGAATCGATCGTCAATTTCACACAGATCTTATTACAACCCCGTTGAGTTGTGCCGATGAGAGGTGAGGCCGATTTTGACTCACTTATTGGTTTATTGCCAGAGCAGTTTCCGTCGTGTTGATACAACAGATTCCACTCATGCAAACCGACTTGGATTGGCGTAAATTCAAACCAATATAGTTTTTCCAACAATTACTTCATAAAACTATAGGCAACGTTGCCACAACGAACCAGAGTATCGAAATATTAAAATTTAACATTGAATCACAACTTAAAATTTGAACAGAAATTAGTCTGTAAATATTACTCCGATCAACATTAACATTTAAATTTGCAACTATAACTTAATTATTTACCTAATATCCTGAAAGCGTCTGGCGAATGGAAGGAAATTTGTTTTCTACAACGTTAATTACAAACTATCTTTCTAATAATATGAAGTGAGGTTTCGATGTATTTTAGTCCCTGCTACTTTCTAATCATTGCATATTAATCCCTTAAATTTAGTTTTCATAAAATTGCAGGATGGCTCAGAGATCTTGGGGCATATCCTACATTTGACAATATAATCTAGCTTATGTGTAAACGCCATAAATAAGCTGATCACCTCATGGTTAATATAGGTTTGTAAAATGATACAGCTTCACTGTCGTGTCACTGACAACAGTTACTGACAATGAAGACACGTTCAAGGCGATATTTGCTGTGGATATTTGTCATTATAATTTTTCTTTTTTATTATTTTTTTTATTATTATCAATCTTAGAATGCATGCTAACGATGATGCTATGATGAGAATGTCTTGGAAGAACATTATCTTCCATGGACTGATGCGTAGGACCTGACAAGATCCAACCTAATGCAGTTCGTTGAGCAGTTGGTGTTCCATTAGATCCTTGGATTACACCTTCTCTTATGAGTTGACCATAAACATCAGAATCAAGCAAAAGGTTCTACGATAGAACTGTTTGGAAAAAAAAATTCAAACTAGTTCTACTGCACAGTATGACAGATTGGACTCGAATAAAGGTTGTTTCTGTCACCAGAGACGGGTTGCCCAATTCATGAGTGCGGAACGCAGTGCTCTCTGTTACCACTAGATAGCGCCAGTATCTTGTATTCACGGCTGCGGCAAAGTGAGCTTGTTGCGGACCCAAACAATAAGAAGCGAACGACTTCCGCCTCGAGAATAATTTACACGAGTTTCGGCACAATAGTTCTCTTCCCACTTCCCACCAAACGGAAACGTTACTCCGTCGCAACGCACGTCATAACGATGTTTATTTTATTTACGTTTGCTCTTATAAACTATGGCGGACTTCCCTATGTTATCAGATAAAATACATTTAAAGGTTACGACCTACCTATCTGTTGTTTTGGCTAAGACTTGCATAAAACAAAAATAAAGGGGGCACTGTTCACATAGTAAAGCGTAAAGCGGTACAAGTAGATTTTGTTAATAACAAGTCTAGTAACAAAGCATTCTTAGCAAACTTGGAAGATATTCCAACTATACGACAAAAGCCTACGACACGTTGCTATCAAATAAGACACAGGCGTAGCGATCGAAATCTGGACAACCTTGATGTCACGCACTCGATATTTCAATTTAGTTATTATGCATAATTATTTATTATGGCTACCTGTCTCGTATTGTTGTTTTACAAGAGTGACGAGTGTGACGAGAGTTTACAAAAACAAAAAAAGTAGCAAGTCACGTTGCGTCGTTATCTCATGACGGCGTGAATGTGATCCCGCTCTCGTGATATGATTCAGTGTGAGACAGATTCTAGCGCAAGCGCCACGCGGTCAGCCTCCGCTAACAGACATGATCACTCTGACCATCGCGGTGCTCGCTCTCGCCGCGTTGTACTGGTACGTGACGAGGACGTTCGACTACTGGAAACGGAGAGGCGTTCGGTGCGATAAGCCTTTACCGCTGTTTGGCAACAATTTCAGCAACTTCATCGCCAAGAAGAGTGTCACCGAAGTCGCGACCGAACTGTATTGGAAGTATCCCGACGAACGCATCGTCGGCTTCTTCCGGTCGTCTCGACCAGAATTAGTAATAAGGGACCCGGAGATTGCAAAACGTATCCTCACAAGCGATTTCCTGTATTTCCATCGACGAGGCTTGAACTCGCACAAGACCGTCGTAGAACCGTTGTTGCGTAACTTGTTCTTCGCCGACGGTGACCTTTGGCGCCTGCTGCGACAGCGCATGACGCCGGCCTTCACCAGCGGCAAGTTGAAGGCCATGTTTCCCCTGATCGTGGATCGCGCTCAAAGGCTGCAAGAACGCGCGCGCGCCGCGGCCGCCGACGGCGCACCGATAGACGCCCGCGATCTAATGGCGCGATACACCACCGACTTTATAGGTTCGTGCGGATTTGGGATCGACTCGGATTCTTTGAGTGAAGAGAATTCGGCTTTCAGAAATTTGGGTGTTAAAATTTTCAAGATAGGATTTCGAGAAATCGTTGTGGCTCTTTTAAAGGAGATATTCCCGGAAATTTTTAAGCATCTAAAATTATTGAATAAAGTAGAAAAAGATTTAACTTCCCTTGTGGTGCATATATTGAAACAGCGGAATCACGAACCGTCCGGTAGAAATGATTTCATTGACTTGATGCTCGAATGCAGAAAAATGGGTAAAATCGAGGGAGATTCGATAGAAAACTTTAAAGCCGACGGCACTGCGGAGCACGCGACCCTCGAGATCGACGACGCGCTGATTGCGGCGCAAGTGTTCGTGTTCTTCGCCGCCGGCTTCGAGACATCTTCGTCGGCCACTAGCTTCACCTTGCACCAGCTAGCTTATCATCCGGCCGTACAAGCGAAGGTGCAACAGGACATCGACAGAGTTCTTAAAAAGTACGACAATAAACTGTCCTACGACGCCATTAAAGAGATGACCTACTTGGAGATGGCGTTCAAGGAAGGGATGAGAATGTTTCCTTCTCTGGGTTTCCTGATTCGGGAGAGTGCACGCGAATACACATTCCCCGAATTAAACGTGACCATTGACAAGGATGTCGGGATCATAATACCTTTGCAAGCGATGCAAAATGATCCCAAGTACTTCGATGACCCGGAGGAGTTCCGCCCCGAACGCTTTGATTGCGAACTATTTGACCCCAAAAACAAATTGTACCTACCGTTTGGTGAGGGACCTCGAGCTTGTATAGGTAAGTATACTTTAAACGTTATGTGCACTTGTAGGAAATTATTAATCTTTTTCTTTACTTCTGGTGGCAGACAGGCATAGTGTTCGGGTGATAGCAAGAAAATTATTGTGTGCTTCTCTGTTTCTTGAGCCGAAATGTGGTAGTGAGACAGTGACACGTTTCAGGCGCTCGCCTCGGGCTGATGCAGTCGCTGGCGGGGCTGGCGGCGTTGCTGTCCCGTTTCAGCGTCGAGCCGGCGCCGGATGCTCCTCGTTTCCCGAGAGTCGACTCTGCCTCCAACATTATCCAATCCGTTCGCGGCGGGTTACCGCTACTATTTCGGGAGAGAGATTATTAGCAACTGTTGCTTGTGTTTCCAATATTTAACCTCAATAAAAGGTTCTTTGAATATTTTCGGAACAGTAAATGGACGAACAGAAATTAAAATTTTGAAATCCCTTCTTTGAAAAGGCTTCACTCCGAAACCAGATACTTTTAGTGTGTTTATTTTCTTTTTCATAATAATCCTTACAAGTTAGTTTTTTAATAAAAACATATTTTTAGGAGTTACTCGTAGTAGGAGATATTTTTTGTCAAACAGTTAAAATAAGTTCTAATTAAGTTTATAAATTGTATACATGTTGTTGTTACTACTAGGTTTATGTTTTATTTAAGATGTTAAGATAATATAAAACGTGTTTAATTAATGAAATTCTACTCCATTTAAAATACGAACTGTGTTATGGCTTTGAATTCGTTTGATTGGCTTGATATTAGAAAAGGTTGACTAACATTGCATTCCAAAGGTTCTAAAAGACAATGTCGACGTTGCCCATGGCAGTAATGGTGTGTCTTATTATAAATAATACAAGTTAATAAATGAATTTGGCTGCAGCTAGTAGAGTAATATTGTTGCTAAAGTTGAACACCTGGGGCCGTACTATCACCTCTTAAAGCGATGCAAAGACGATTGAGTGAGGGAGATGTCGCCTTACATCATGTATTGCGCCATCTCGTTTACTCACTATTTTTGCATCGTTTTAAGAGGTGATAGTAGGCCCTCTGAACTCAAGTACGAGTGCGGCTGTGATCGAAATTGAACAATTGCTTTCGATTAAATGTCATAGAGCAAGAAATATCGTCACATTTATAAAAAAATGTCAATAAGAAATAAAAAAAATCCTACTAATATAATAAATGCGAAAGTTTGAGCGGATCGATGAGGTTATTATGTGATCTATAGATGTATGAATGTTTGTATGACTTAAAAACTGCTAAACGATTTTTATGAAATTTAGCAGACGTGTAGTTTATTACCCGGATTAACATAATATATAGGATCCTTTTTATTTACTTTATTTATTTTATTTATATTTATTTATAATGTAACAATTTTAAAGCTAATATATATATATTATAATACATGTAAAAATGATAACACTAAAACCCACTGAGATTTAATCTTGTGTTATCATTTGTAATTATTACTAAAATCTAACTATATAATTACTATATTAATAACTATTTAAAAATATTGCTTTAACTTAAAGAAGTTTTAGTTTTTAATTAAGGTGGACGAAGTCGCGGACACCAGCTTGTGAAAAATAAATATAATGACTAATCGGTGTTGTCATAAAGTAGTATTTGATGAGAAATTAAGTTAATCATCACGAAGCAGCACACATTTGCGAACTGTGCCTGTGAGGGCCATGAAAGTTTGTAGGTATCGTTCAGGAAATATAATGGAGGGACCAGCAGCAGCGGCAGCGCTAGTGTAAATACGGTTGGGCAATTCGCGTCGCCTCGCGTCCGCCGTCGCCAGAAACGCCGTCCGTTTATGGCCCAATTATATGAACTGCACTTTGGTTCTCGTCGCTTTAAGTTTTCTGAATTAATCCCCTCGTATATTTGAAAGTTGAGCTGGTGGAGTGCATTAAAGTTGCCGACTGGCGATAGTTGCAAGTTGGATAACAACTGTGAGCCGAGGGGAACTAACGCCGTCCGTCCTCTTGACCCGTCTAAAGCCTTAAGAAAATGGTAGTAACCCATCGAGTGAGAGGGAACACTGTTGTAATTTATTATTAGAATTGTGAGTAAAGCGAGGTCATAAACCCCGTTCTCTGAGGTGGAATATGAGCGGAATGCCGCCGAGGACGTTTTGCACGATGTTGGACCTCGGGTCGGGGGGGAGTCGGCGCTGTGTGGTTCCGGCCGGCGCCACTGAGAACCGACTCAACACCGCCGCCAGTCCCGCCAGCGACTGCATCATGCCGAGCCGCTCACCTGAACAACAAATGTTTTATTTTACAAATAGTGAGAAGTATAACATTCCCGACATTTTGTTTTTAAAGCGATGTGGAATTTGGTTATTTCTTATTTAAGATTATTTGACTGACACAGGTGCGTGATACAGCTGATGGCTGATTCATTTGCTTATTGCACTGATTTACTAAATTGCATCTTATAGAATATACATTGTATAACAACGTAAACATATTTTATTAATATTTCAATTATTTATAAATGATCAATGCAATTAAATTTCAGTCCAGGTGCAAGGTAACAAACACACTGGCTGCATTACTTCTCTTGATTGCTATACTTAATATCTAAGAGAGGTAATGAGCATATTATTTATAATTCTCATACCTATTTTTATATTGAAGTTAAGGGACTTATTATTACTTGACTTTACAAGATAAAAAACATTCGCTTACCGATACAGGCTCGAGGTCCGCTGCCGAAAGGTAAGAAGACGTACTTGTGTCTTTTCGCAACCTCCTCTGGCGAATGGCGTTCCGGCCTGAACTCAGTGGGGTTATCGAAGTATTGAGCGTCGTTGTGAAGCGCCTGCAGAGGAATGACCACCTTCACGCCTTCATCGATGGTGACTCCCGTTCCAGGGATAGTGTACTTCCGGGTGCATCTTCTCATCAGGAATCCGGAGGAAGGGAATATTCTCATGCCCTCCAGGAAAGCCCACTCGAGGTATGTCATTTCATTGATTGCATCGTAACAAAGCTTGTTGTCGTATTTATTCAACACCCTGTCGATCTCCTTTTGCACCTTCTCTTGAACCTCGGGGTGATACGCCAACTGGTGCAGAGTGGCACTCGTCGCCGAAGAGGAGGTTTCGAAACCGGCAGTGAAGAATATAAACGCTTGAGCAGCCACGAGCTGATCGTCCAACTCCAGTTCCACGGTCCTCGAAGAACCATCGGGTTTTACGCTTTCTAATGAGTCTACCACTATTTTTCCCCTTTGCTGCAACTCTAACAGTAAGTCTATAAAATCTCTTCGGTTCGATGGTGTGAAATTTCTCTGTTTCTTTATCGAGTTTACAAGACCGACGACCTCTTCCTCGATCTGTTGTCCTAAGTATTTGTAATGTTTAAATAAATCAGGAAACATGGACTTGAAGATGCTACCAATGGCGCGATTCAAATTGGGATTGAAAATTTTCCTGCCGAGTTTGAGAAATGCAGAATTTTCTTCGCTCAAGCAATCGGCGTCTAATCCGAAGCCACAGGCGCCGATGAAGTCAGTGGTGTACCGAGCCATGAGGTCGCGGGCGTCCAGCGCTTCCCCTGACGCGGCCAGTTTCACGGTACGGGCTTGCAGCTTCTCAGCGCGCTCCACGATCAGTGGGAACATCGCCTTCAGCTTGCTACCCGTGAAAGCTGGAGTCATTCTTTGCCGGAGCAAACGCCACATGTCACCGTCGGCGAAGAATAAATTGCGCAGTAGCGGTTCAATAACTCCATGTTTGGGCGAGAGGCCGCGAGAATAAAAGTGCGAGAAGTCGTTTAAAATGAGCTGCTTGATGATGTCGGGGTCGCGGATCACCAGCTCGGGCTCGATTCCGCGATAGTAGCCGACGATTCGTTCCTTCGGGTACTTCCAATACGTGTCAGTGGCCATTTGCGTCATACTGCTCAGCAGGAGGTAGCGTCTGGCGTTCGTGCCGAAGAATGGCAACGGCCTGTCATGCTTGACACCACGCTTTTGCCAATAGTTGTGGTTGCGCGTGCCATATAAGTAAATGAATAGGAGCACTAACGCGACTACTACTACAGCGATCATGTCGACGGATGCGTATTAAGTGCCGGTTGTGCGAGCTTTGAGTTAAATACTTGAGCATAATATTACATATTATCCGTTATCTGTAATATCTAATAATACTTGTTATAATTATCTGTTATCATACGCAAGTGTTTCACAAGATCCGCCATTAAGACACTAATGTGACTAATGCGGTTTCTTCTAAACCAGATAATAATCAAAACAACACTAAATTAAATTAAAAAAACATTTGTCATTATAATTATTAATAATTGGTGACTTATTAATTATTAATAATTGCTAACTTCATAGTGTTTTACATCAGCTCACGCAACTTCCGTGTGATATTAAATAGTACTCTTTTCACCCTCGCCACAAAACAAAACTTATATTAAACAAACCCAATTTTTAATCACAGAACAAGCAAATTAATTTTCAATACTTTAGCAATTTTATATTTTATAGATAAGAATAAATGTTTTTACATTTCATCAAAAGGGGCACAGACGAAGTCGCGGGTGCAAGCTAGTAGATTCTAAATTCATGATTTTATAATAAGTATACCTAAACGTAAACATATGTCGCGCTTTCGGGGTTTTCCCTACGGCGACACTGACTAGAGTTAGATGGTACTATAAAAATAATATGTTGGGCGCCAGTGAAGCCTACAGAAAATGAAACAGCGTGATCTGAATATTAAAATATATTTTAAATCGCTCAAGAGTAGGCAACACAAATTGTGTAGGTCGTGGGTGGTCGGCCTATCTGTCTTCTCAACGCAGGACAGGCACTCCCCTGTGTGATCCAGCCGACGAAGGTGGTAGATGCGGCGTGATGAGCGTGGTGGTGTGCGTCCTGCCGATGCGCGTAGCAACGATGGTGAAGCGAGTATGACCGGCAACGGATCTAGTGCGACCCGAAGCCGGCCGATGAATGGCGATGGTGCATAGGGACGGCAACGAATCTAATGCGACCCGAAGCCGTCTGTTTAATGCCGGTTACCGACTTGGCAGTCATTCTGCCCAGACGATGTTGTTCGGCCCGGAGGATGCTCGGCCCGGAGAATGCTCGAAGAAGACTGTTCGGAGAATGGTCGGACCGAAGAATGCTCGGCCCGGAGAATGCTTGGCCCGTAGAATACTTGGCCCGTAGAATACTCGGCCCGTAGAATGCTCGAAGAAGGCTGTTCGGAGAATGGTCGGCCCGAAGAATGCTCGGCCCGAAGAATGCTTGGCCCGTAGAATACTTGGCCCGTAGAATACTCGACCCCAAGAATGCTCGGTCCGGAGAATGCTTGGCCCGTAGAATGCTCGACCCGAAGAATGCTCCTGGAATCGACAGTTCGACACGATCACGCTCTGATACATCTACTCTCCAATCTGGATACCCCACGACGGCAACAGGAAGAAAATACCTGCTTAGCAGCAGTAGCATTGCCGCAGTGGTGCATAACCAGAACGGAGTTTACAAACAGCAATAAAGATTTAAAATGATCAAGCAAAAAAATGTAAAAATAAAAATATAATTTGAAATGAAAAAAATAATAATAATTAAGTAGGTAAAAAATAAAAATAAAAAATAAAATGTACGATGAAGCTATAATGAAAACAAGCTATTTTAAAATATGATTATAACGTAATAAAATTGTGTGCTATTCAAGACTTACCCTAACGCGGGAGATTCAAATACATAACTATATAATATTTAAATAAAGTTAATTAGACCGCACCACTCAACTAGGAGCGCTGAGTGGCGCGGACTGTCCAACTCTCGGCTTATTCGCCGACTGACTCGCAAAAAATAAAATTATTTCTCGACCACCGCCCGTACATTGCAAATATTGCAATGTAGGTACCGCCGATCACCGGTGCAGTTGCACCTAATGCGTTCCGTTTGTGAATTACCCTATTATTTTATTTGAATTATGTAACGCTTCGTTACATTACCCGCTCGTCCCTCATAAGGATTTTATTTTTAAAAATAAAATCCGCAATCACTTCATTCTGTATCAACTTTTTACTAAACCTTTCATTCTACCTACTAAAAATCTAACATTCATCCCAAACATGCAAACATTCAAAATATAAATCAAGTAATATTATAATTACGAGACGTGTCCTAGCAAAAACCGAAAATCGTGCGTCTAATCTAACAAACGACTTTTTGTAAAAAAGTGTATTAAATGATGTTAACAACGTGGGCTATACAACAAAGCATACAACATACAAAGCTACAATATGAGCATGAGTCTGACCTAAAACGGGAATCTCATACTCAAACTTAAGATTTTTGTAAAGAGAAAAATCCTAAGGGATAAGCCATTTTAATTTAATTAGAATTCTATAAAAAAAACTACAACGAAATATATAAAAAAATTCACGAAGTAATGAAGTATAAATAACTAATATCAACGCTGGCAAGTTGAAAATAGCACACAAAACGTTAAATAAATAAATACTCCGTTCTTTACAATGAAATATGACGCTTTGGTTTGATAAGATGAAAATGAATTATGATAAACAAAAAAATGAACAGCAAAAAATTAAAATAAAATAAAAAATAAATGCAACTGGTGTGAAACAATCTTTACAATTGTTGGCAACAAAAGAAACACAAACAAGAAATAAATTTTGAATTGTTGAAAAAAAAAAAAAAAAAATTAATATACCTACAATTTTTTTTTCTGTTGACTGTACCTTAACAAATTTAAATTTTGTTCAAAATTTTTTTTTTTTTACATAACAGAAGATTACGAAAAGAATTGTTTCACTCCGGTTACTGCAAACCAAAAAAAATAAAAACGTTTTACAAAATAATAAAAAGCAAACAAAAATAAAATAAAAAAAAAATAAGCCACCGTGCAATACCAACTACTTACTACGATGAGAAGACAGACAAACCACGTTATGGGCGCCAGTGTCGCGCTTTCGGGGTTTTCCCTACGGCGACACTGACTAGAGTTAGATGGAACTATTAAAATAATAAAATGTTGGGCGCCAGTGAAGCCTACAGAAAATGAAACAGCGTGATCTGAATATTAAAATATATTTTAAATCGCTCAAGAGTAGGCAACACAAATTGTGTAGGTCGTGGGTGGTCGGCCTATCTGTCTTCTCAACGCAGGACAGGCACTCCCCTGTGTGATCCAGCCGACGAAGGTGGTAGATGCGGCGTGATGAGCGTGGTGGTGTGCGTCCTGCCGATGCGCGTAGCAACGATGGTGAAGCGAGTATGACCGGCAACGGATCTAGTGCGACCCGAAGCCGGCCGATGAATGGCGATGGTGCATAGGGACGGCAACGAATCTAATGCGACCCGAAGCCGTCTGTTTAATGCCGGTTACCGACTTGGCAGTCATTCTGCCCAGACGATGTTGTTCGGCCCGGAGGATGCTCGGCCCGGAGAATGCTCGAAGAAGACTGTTCGGAGAATGGTCGGACCGAAGAATGCTCGGCCCGGAGAATGCTTGGCCCGTAGAATACTTGGCCCGTAGAATACTCGGCCCGTAGAATGCTCGAAGAAGGCTGTTCGGAGAATGGTCGGCCCGAAGAATGCTCGGCCCGAAGAATGCTTGGCCCGTAGAATACTTGGCCCGTAGAATACTCGACCCCAAGAATGCTCGGTCCGGAGAATGCTTGGCCCGTAGAATGCTCGACCCGAAGAATGCTCCTGGAATCGACAGTTCGACACGATCACGCTCTGATACATCTACTCTCCAATCTGGATACCCCACGACGGCAACAGGAAGAAAATACCTGCTTAGCAGCAGTAGCATTGCCGCAGTGGTGCATAACCAGAACGGAGTTTACAAACAGCAATAAAGATTTAAAATGATCAAGCAAAAAAATGTAAAAATAAAAATATAATTTGAAATGAAAAAAATAATAATAATTAAGTAGGTAAAAAATAAAAATAAAAAATAAAATGTACGATGAAGCTATAATGAAAACAAGCTATTTTAAAATATGATTATAACGTAATAAAATTGTGTGCTATTCAAGACTTACCCTAACGCGGGAGATTCAAATACATAACTGTTGGCGCCGTTTTACATACACACGCACACATATCACGCACACAAGCAAACGCAATTCAAACGCATAATATACCCACATTTTTATATATTTGATTCCTTTTCCCTACCGTCAAACAAGACAGACGCAAAAGAAGCTTACAAGTGGTCGCCACGCTCTCAATATCCGCAAAAATTATATATACAAAAAACGCGTGTATAGTATGTGCAAACTCTGAAAATCGAACACTAAATCAATAAATAAACTCGTGAAGTGTGGTGGAGACGAACCAGCGCGAAGGAGCAGGCGAGCCGGTTAAATTAATTGGTAAGTCTGTCTTGGTCCCATCTTTCATCCACCATATTTTCTGGTCCCTTCGAGCCGCATTCCTGGTCTACAGTTTTGGTCCTTTCGAACTGTATTCCTGGTCCTTTGTAGTCGCATTCCCTATCCTATAATATTTATAAAACTCACGCAACGCAGTCACATACCTACACATTACTCATATAATATATTTAAAAAAAAAAAAAAAAAAAAACCGCTTACAAAATACAAAATACACGCTTAAAACGCTCACACTCCTTCTACGCATATTTATTATTAAATTCCTTATCTATTTATTAACATAATACACAAATTAATACCGACGTACATTCACTCAACGCATAAAACAACGGTTGTTAATATTATTCCGTTTACCTGTCATTTTGCATTAAATTTAAACGCAATATTAATTTATTTAATTATTTCTCAAAATGTCTAAGGAATCTGTTAAATCCGTTAAATTAGAACATACAATAGCTATGTTGGAGGCCAAACAGCAAAGTATCTATGAACTCCTTCAAAAAATATACGACCTAAGTGAGAAAGTGTCTGATGAAAAAGTTAAACAAGACTTCCTTACGCGATTAAACTCTTTAGAAAAATTACGGACAGAATTTACAGAGGTTACTGAAAAATTAAATATTGCATTGTTAAATAGTGACCCTTCGTACAAATGTAACTTTGCCTGCCTACTTTCATTTGACGAGTTATATTGTCGTATTAAGGCCGTGGAAGGTGATATCTGTCCCGTATTGTCGCAATCAATACCTACGCATACTTCCGCTAACAAAGTAGAATCTTGTTTAAACTTTGAACTCATTAATAAAAAATTGCCCGCTTTGGAATTAATGTCATTTAATGGCTCACCGAACGATTGGACGCCATTTTATGAAAATTTCTTTTCATTAATTCATAATAATCCTAGTTTATCAGATGCAGAAAAAGTACAATATTTAATAGGTAGATTGTCTCATAAGGCGCTTGCCGTATGCGCAGGTATCCCTCCAATCGCTAGTAATTACAATATATTATGGAACGCACTCATAGATAAATACCAGGACAAACGCTCGCTAGCAGTTATGTACCTGGATAAATTATTAAATTTCAAGGGCAGTCAATGTCATACATCGCAGTCATTAGACAATTTTCTAGAACATTTTTGCTCAACTCAAGCCGCTTTAAAACAGTTAGGTATAGACGACTTGAGCGATTTTATGCTTACCCACATAGCTATAACTAAATTAGATAAGGATACCGTTAGTTTGTTCGAACAAGCGAATAGAAATCAGAAAATACCTACTTTTGATTCTTTATTAAAATTTATTAAGGAACAAAGCAAAATATTAATGCTACGCTCGAATAACGCTATTTCAGATAAATTCTCAAGTAATAAAACGCAATCTAATAATTACGCTAAAATAAAAAATAAATTTAATACGCAATCTTTTATAGTCAATAGTAACAATGTACCTAAATGTTCTTTGTGTAAAATATATAATATTCATCCGCTATATAAATGTCAATCTTTTTTGGATTTGGATCCCAGCGATAGAAATAAATTTGTTCGCTTAAATAATTATTGCATAAATTGCTTGGGATTTCATAATTTCAAAAATTGCAAATCAACAAATAAATGTTTTATTTGCAATCGTCCGCATCATACAAAATTACACATTGATTTTACACAAAGAGCTCAGACGCAACGCCGCATCGAACCCGCTACGCGGCCGTCTTCGTCAACTCAACCGCTGAACCATTCGGCGCGCTGCAATCAAAGCGGGGATGATTCATCGCCTGCGCGTACTCATGCACTGAATAATGTTTCGCTCGCCGCTTCGAATAAAAATTATTTTACGAATTCAGTGAAGATATTACCTACTGCTATTGTTTACGTATTTAATGATAGTGGGGAACGCTTTCAAATACGAGTTCTTCTCGACTGTGGTGCGATGTCGAACTTTATAACGAAGGCGTGTTGCGACCGCTTAAATTTAAAAATTTGTTCCGCTCCCGCTACCGTAAAGGGTATAGGACTGACAGAAAGGTCAGTTCTAGGTCATACGCAATTTACAATATTTTCGCGCTTGGACTCTCGCTCCAAGTATACGCTTAACGCACGTGTCATAGACGTAATATCGGACAAGTTACCTGAAACATTTGTAAATACAATTGATTTACAGCATTTACGCGGCCTGCCTTTAGCCGACGAGGATTTCCATACGCCAGGAGATATTGATTGCCTAATAGGTATTGACTTGTTTCCATTCCTCTTAGGTACAAATAAGGTCACGGCATCCAACTCTTCCGTGACGGGTGTCCAAACATCTTTGGGCTACATCGTTATGGGAACGGGTGACTGTTACTATCCAACTTTCCAAGCCAATAATAATAAATCTTTTCACTCTATTGATAATTCTATATTAGAAAACTTAACGCAGCGGTTTTGGGAATTGGAAAATGTACCAGTCAAAAAACACTTGAGCCCTGACGACGTCCTTTGTGAGAACGACTTTGTTCAGAATTATACTCGCGATGACACCGGGCGTTACTCTGTAGCATTACCATTTAAATTTTCACCTACTGTCTTAGGGAACTCTGAACGAAACGCTAGAATACGCTTAGAAAAATTAGAAAAACGCCTCGATTCGAATCCTATATTACGCGAAGGATATAACGCAACTATTAAGGAATATATAGACAGCGGATACCTTAATTTAATTTCTACTCCCGCTAAAGGTCCGTGCTATTATATTCCACATCACGCTATATACCGACCTGAAAAAAGTACTTCAAAAATTAGAATTGTACTCGACGCTAGTAGTAAATCATCAAATAATAATTCTCTTAATGATATTTTATATACAGGTCCCAACCTACAGGCGAATATATTTGATTTACTGCTCAACCTCAGACTTTATTCTATCGCTTTGACCGCTGACATTGAAAAAATGTATTTCCAAGTAAAGGTTATTCCAGAACATAACCAATTTCAAAGAATCCTCTTTAGGTTTAATTCCAAGGACCCTATTTCCACTTATGAATTTAACCGCGTGTCCTTCGGATTATCTAGCTCCCCCTTTCTAGCTATGCGAGTAGTCAAACAGTTGACCGATGATGAGAACAAACGCTGGCCTCTAGCCGCTTGGACGGCTAAGAGACATTTCTACATGGATGACTACGTATCTTCCGTTTCTTCTGTTGAAGAAGCTGAAAGGTTACATCATGAGCTGGTACAGATGTTCATGGCCGGGGGGTTTAAACTTAGTAAATGGGTTTCTAATAGTTCTGAATTTAAGCAACGCATATTTGCAGACCAACGCACTTCTGAGGTCGTAACTTTTGACGAAAACACGCATACAAAAATTATAGGCTTACGATGGCTACCTACTGAAGACTTTTTCTCTTTCAAAATTAACGCTGAAAATTTTAAATATACTAAACGCTCAATTCTCTCTGTTACCGCACGCTTATTTGACCCCTTATCTCTGATTGGTCCTGTTACCGCTTTTCTAAAATTGTTAATCCAAGAATGTTGGAAACAAAACTTGGATTGGGACGACGAAGTTCCTCATTTTATTAAAATTAAATGGTCTCAATTTCAAAACGAATTACCGCTATTAGAACAAATAAAAATACCACGCCATGTAGGTATTTTATCTAACTCTAAAAATATTATTCTGTTGGGTTTCGCAGACGCTAGTGAAGTTTGTTATGGTGCCGTTGTCTATATAAGAATTAGTCAGGGTAATAGTGACACAGGTCACGTGACGCTTCTGTGTTCTAAGTCAAGGGTCGCTCCGCTAAAAAATGTAACCTTAGCGCGACTCGAACTGTGCGCTGCGCTTTTGTTATCAAATTTAATTGTTTCTGTGAAAGATGCTATAAGTGAACGCGTTCAGATCGATAACATTTTCGCTTTCTCAGATTCTACGGTGGCACTCTCTTGGATTCACGCACAACCATATAAATTTCACACCTTTATAGCCAACAGAATCTCAATAATTAATGAAAATCTCCCCGCGGAACATTGGTATCATATCCCGGGAAAAGAAAATCCTGCGGATATAATTTCTCGTCCTATACCGCCTAGTAAATTAGCTAATAATAAATTGTGGTTTCACGGTCCATTTTGGGCAACGCTACCAATCGCAAAGTGGCCAATACAGAGATTTATTAATAAGTCATTAGATACGCTTCCTGAATCTAAACCCACTATTCTTCTATCACATGTAAAAGAAAAATCTGAAAGTATTTTCTATAACTTAGTCACTCGCATGTCAAAGTGGAATAAATATTTGCATGCTTGTGTATATATTTTACGCTTCACAAAACTCTTGAAATCTAAAGGGTCTATAACAGTTCAGGATATAGAATACGCTGAAGAACTCATAATGCGCACAATTCAACAAAATCATTTTTTGTCTGAATTTCATAACTTAAAACAAGGCAAACTATGTAGTACTGGTTTGCAGAGGTTAAACCCATTTATTGACGAATGTAATATCATTAGAGTAGGTGGTCGCCTTAACAACGCTCAACTCGAATTTTCACGCAAACACCCTATTGTTTTACCCGCTAAAGATCCCATTGTACATTTAATTGTAGATTTTTATCATTTATCTAATCTTCACGCTGGCCCTAGCCTAGTATTACCATTATTACGTCAAAAATATTGGATTCTCGCGGCGAGAGGCATGGTTCGCAAACGCATACAAATGTGTAACATTTGTTTTAAATTAAAACCTAGGAATATCGCTCCAATAATGGGTGATTTACCGTACTTTAGGGTGAGCAAAGTAAAAAGTTTTGTCTACACTGGCGTTGATTACGCAGGTCCTTTCTTAGTAACGCCATACAGGCGACGTGGAGCCAAAAGTATAAAGGCGTATGTCTGTCTGTTCATCTGTCTCACGACTAAGGCGCTTCACCTGGAACTAGTTTCAGACCTAAGTTCTGAATTATTCCTAGCCGCATTTAAGCGCTTTATTAGTAGACGGGGGCCTGTTTCTATGATAGTTAGTGACGGTGGCACTAATTTCGTCGGCGCGAAACGCAAACTCGATGAACTCTTTTCTCTTTTGCATTCAGAAACGCATAATAAATATTTAGATCAAAGGTTGTCCGATTTACGCATTCAATTCAAGAGAAATCCTCCGTTAGCTCCCCACTTTGGTGGCATATGGGAAAGCAATATTAAATCAGTTAAAACGCATTTATATAGGGTGATAGGTACTCAGGTCTTGACATACGAGGAATTTAACACTGTTTTAATTCAAATAGAAGGAATCTTAAATACTCGCCCTCTGTGTGTACTGAGTTCTGATCCATCTGACCCTACAGCTTTGACTCCCGCTCATTTTTTAAATATAACGCCATTAAAGTACTTGCCCGCAGAGGATTTAAGTGATATTTCGGAAAATAGACTCAATCGCTATCAGTTATTAAGTAAACTCGTACAATCCTATTGGGATAGGTGGAGTTTAGAATACCTAACTTCACTTCAAAACAGACAAAAGTGGAATACGCCTACCAATCCGATTGAAAAGGGTTGTATTGTAATAATACGGGACGATAAATCGCCACCGCTTACTTGGCCGCTGGCCGTAGTAGAGGAACTGTATCCCGGCAAGGATGGGGTCACTCGTACAGTCAAAGTGAAAACTAGAACTGGCAGTTATGTGCGGCCAGTGGTCAAACTGTACCCGCTACCAACTCAATAAATTATATTAATTTATTTTCATTTATTTTATATTATTTACTACGCTATTATTCCTTAGATATATTTACTCTGTTTTCGCTAATATTTTATTCTTACTCATTAATCATTAATGCCGCTTGTTCTGAAGGATACCTTCAGGCCGGGGGATAATGTTGGCGCCGTTTTACATACACACGCACACATATCACGCACACAAGCAAACGCAATTCAAACGCATAATATACCCACATTTTTATATATTTGATTCCTTTTCCCTACCGTCAAACAAGACAGACGCAAAAGAAGCTTACAAGTGGTCGCCACGCTCTCAATATCCGCAAAAATTATATATACAAAAAACGCGTGTATAGTATGTGCAAACTCTGAAAATCGAACACTAAATCAATAAATAAACTCGTGAAGTGTGGTGGAGACGAACCAGCGCGAAGGAGCAGGCGAGCCGGTTAAATTAATTGGTAAGTCTGTCTTGGTCCCATCTTTCATCCACCAATAACTATATAATATTTAAATAAAGTTAATTAGACCGCACCACTCAACTAGGAGCGCTGAGTGGCGCGGACTGTCCAACTCTCGGCTTATTCGCCGACTGACTCGCAAAAAATAAAATTATTTCTCGACCACCGCCCGTACATTGCAAATATTGCAATGTAGGTACCGCCGATCACCGGTGCAGTTGCACCTAATGCGTTCCGTTTGTGAATTACCCTATTATTTTATTTGAATTATGTAACGCTTCGTTACACATAAAGTACATATTAAGGAAGAAATGGTAGGCGCGTTTTATTTAACTTTATTCTTTGGATTCATTTGTGGCTTCTATTTGCAGCGAAGAGGCTTCGTTCGCCTCTCGACTCGTGCCTACAAATATAAAGTTTCAATATCAAAAATCGAGTGAGAACGCGAGTTGCGGCCGCTCCAACAAATTGCCCTCATAAAAGCGACTCCACTGGCTCAGACTTTACGACTGAGCACGCCGGCCCACCCTCGGCGGACGCACGCCACTCGCGCCCCTATTCCGTTACATCTACGGTCCAAATCCGACTATATGTTTATTTCACCATCTATTCTGTTTAACTTCAGATCGAGCGAGACCATATATATTTGTTTATTGACAATATATGCAAGTCAAGCTTGAAGATTCGCCGGAATTACTGACAGAACAAGTTCCCATATTAGTTTTTATTTCGGTTAGTTAAAATTCCAGCGGACGCCCGGCGAGGACACCTCGCTCTGCATTTTAATTGAACGCGAGAGAATTAGCAAAAGTGTCAAGTGTGCGATAATGTCATTACTTATCTAAAACTTTTTCACCGCTATCCTACATAAGACGGACTGACAAGATTCCGTTCCCGAGACACAATCCTGGCCACCTGCCCAGCCTGTACTGTATAAAAATTTACTACTGAGACCATTTCAAGTCCAACTCATTGGCGAAACGATGATGGTATAATTTTAGTGTTCGAAGGTTCAGCGAAGACGAGATCCTCGGCGTGGCCGTTTTATTTTATAGAAAAGTTGAAAACAAAATTCGCCGAGGAAATGTTGCATTTACATAATTCGATGAGGGGTGGAATGGGGCTGAAGGTTCGCTTTTCTTGGATTATTACCTAATGTTTCGTCTGTCCGCTCTCATTAATTTTAATCTATTTTAGGGATCCAAAACATCAAAATTTGCCGTATAAAAATATATTCACGAACTCTGCAAAGTTGCTGAAGAATTTTTAATGCTGTCTACGTATTGATGTAATTGTATTAGTTATAACATTGTGATGAAAGTACCTACATAGATATATATAAATACATACATCATACGACACGAAGGTTCAAAAGGTACACACTTAAATTGATAACGACGATGTAAGATTCATTAATCAAATAAATAGTTGAACAATGAAATGTGATAAAGAGACGATAAGAGCACTCAAAATAGAATAGACAACTCATTTGATTTGCATTATCTTATCTATTGGGATACACTTCACACTTGCAAAGATATATTATTTCGATGACTTCACATAAATACTTAGTGAGGTTGATAATAATGTTATGGATACCGATTTATAAACAATATGGTCCACGAGCCAGGCACCAATAGCGTCAGTCATTTCCTTTCCAGCGATAACTCGTGATTTGGTTGAGAAAATTGTATCATGAAGCTCTATGAACGTCAGCTCCCGTTCCGTTGGTGGGTTCAGCAGCAGTAGGTACTCCCCCATTCTAGTTACTTAAGAACTTAAGAAAAAAAAAGAGGGCAAATAAAATACAAATTTGGTCTAAATTAGCATTAATCAAAAAAGAAAAAATGTAAAGATGGTCCAGCGGTTCCGCGAATTACTATTTCAATGAGTTAGTGCTCAGTGGACACAATTAATTATTCCGTTTTATTTATTAATGCAATAATCTCAGATTCACTGTACATACAGATTCGATTATGCACATAGATTAATTAGTAACATTCAGGTCACCGAATTCAAAGACTTGCATCAGTATTCTCGGTACAGATGATAAATGTTCGGCCTTTAGGTCGCTCGTTCTTGTTCACTGTTAAGTAGAAAGAAGATTAAATTTAATAAGTTTGTTATGATGGATTTTGGTTCGAAATTAGCTTCGAATTTTCGAAATTTGCTCAATCGCCGCCGACACTTTTAGCATTTTGGTACTGAGAGGTTCCTTGCTACAACATAATTTTACTTTCTTCTGTTATTGCTACGTTTCAAATTGGCTCAATATAAGTAGCCTTTTTCAGTTAAGTATTTTGATTAATATGATTCATTAGTTCAAATACTGAAACAGTATCCACCGAGAAACAGTAAACTGACAGCAATTTAGTTATTTTTATACTGAATTGAAACTGAATGTTTTGAGGACTTTCCTCAAAGCACTCAAGAGATTATTCGCAGAGGTTTTCCAACTAGTTTGTGCATGAAGCTTATACATGTGTCTTTACTATATTTACCGACTTTTGTAATGTTTCAATTGCATTTTTGGTAATTTTAATAAATTTGATATAATGAGCAATTTTAATAGGTTTTAAAGCAATAAAACGCAAGCGACCGGCTCTGCAATATGGTGCATGGACTCGCCTCTCAACTTGGTCGAACAACACGTGCGCTCGATGCAAACTACATTCTCTATTACTCATTAACGGTGAAACCAGCTCTCCCTAGCCTAGCCATAAAACCCTTTTATAAGCATAATGTTGTGCATATTTCCTGCACTACAAATTTTTTCATCTGTAAATTATTGTTTTAGAAATTCTCATTGCTAATCGTCACATTCTTTTCATGTCATCATCTTCTCTTGGAAATTGTAAAGACATTTTATGACCATTGTACGAGTAATCTCTCGCATTATTAAATAATCGCATTATTTAATATGAACAATGCAAGTATAGCTTACCCAAAAATAACATTTTTTTTATAAAGTAACTCGATTCAGGTGAAACTTTGTCGAGCGAAAGCTACAGATCGTTTAAATTGATAAAATCAAATGCGACGTGGCGCTAAAGCGTGAACTTTTATATCCGTGTCAATAAAAAAAGATTTATTCCGACTTCTCTATTTTGTTTATGAATAAATCCATGTCAATTTTACATAACAGAGAATTTAATGTATTAGGTAAGCTCTAATAAAATGAATGACGATAAATAAGCCCTTAACATATTTTATTCAAGAGCTCAAAATCAGTGTAAAAGAGGTGTAACTTAACCTCTTTTTATAACTTATAAGTAGAACACTAAACATCCTGTTTTATGTGGCATAAATGTAATCTTATAACTTATTATATAACTTATGGTAAAATATACAAGCATTATAACACTTAACGTTTACTCTAACGTTTTATTAGAACGTGATATCTTTAACCGTGTAAGTACCTAACAAAAATAACAGAGACACATATTGTTCTCAGGAAAAACATGAAAATATTATTAACAACTACTGTATAGGATAACCTGTTCTCAACTGTTGAATCCGAGGCCAGTTTTCCATTTAGAATATATTATGAGCTTTTTTAGTGCACTTTTCTAAGGTTAATATTTTTTATTATTGAGACAGAATATTTGTCTTTCAGTCAGTTGCACAAAGCTTCTTTAAAATTGGCATTAACTAACGAGTCCTTATCCCTAATGGGTACGTACATTAACTTTAAAGACGTTACACAAAATGATTGACGGTCCCTTTAAGGGTTCCTTTAGGGGCGCTAATGTCGCTTTGTGCAACGCTTTTTCTCTTAAAGATTAAAGATAATGTCTTGCTTGACACTTCTTTAGTTAAATTGTAATGGAGTATTAAAGTTGACGTTAATGTAGCTTTGTGCAACACTTTAATGATTCCTTAGGTTTTAAAGGCGACTTTATAATTTAAAGAACGTTTCTGCAACTGGCTGCATGAGTTGTAGCTGTTAACGCGAAATGTATTAATGTTGGGATATTTAGGCCGTTTCGTGACAGAAATCCGACTGATCTAGTTGAGAATGATTCATCCATTCGCATAATCACAATGGTTTAACTACATCTTCTATTCTACTTCTTCGAATTTTTTTTTGTTATTATTAGCTCTATGTGGTGTGACTTTAGCAAAATTTTCCTTCACTAGATACTTAGGAGTATTTATATTTTATTCACAATCGATAAAGGTTCTTCTTTGTCGCCATTTTCCACTAGATTACAAAGTTATATTGAGTTTTTCAAGTCGATTTCAAGTGAACTAGATACGATTACAGGATCCAAGTTCGCACATTCCACATTACATTCAAAAGAAACGAACGAGAAAATAGCGAATCTGCCATCTGTGATAGTTGAACGCGCCAAACGGACTCATAGGTGATCAAACTCAAAAATGTTTATTCTTCAGACTAAACTCGATTTGTATTTTTAATATCAACTACTTATTATACATTCAAACTACTTTTAATAAGGTAAGTATCATTTTTTTGGATAATATTATTTATGAAACTAAGTATAATATATCTTACTTTTATAATTAAATAATCTTCTTCTTCGTTCTCACTCTTGACAGAGTGGTCGTGGTCATCATTTCAGGTGTTGGGGGCAAGCCAACACGCCGCCATTCCTCTCTGATGGCCGCCTTCCTCGTGCATTCCTGTAGTGATATCTAATAATTAATAATATACCTAGGCACTTAATTAATTTAACGTTAACTAATCAAATTAATCTTTAATCCTTCTGTGGTCGGCAGCGTTGCAGTACCTGTGGCGTTGCTTGTGTTAGAGGCGACGGTAGCCACCTACCATCAAGCGGACCGTCAGCCTGTCTGTCGACCTTAATATAAAAAAAACTGGATAGTTAAACGACTTGATATTTCAATATTATTGGAGACTATTACAAATATGGAGTCTATGCACACATGTACGTACTTTCCCCTAGAGGGCCCGCCTGGTTCGTGCGCAAATTAGAAGCCACGAAACGGTGCAAAACAGCTTCACACACGGAAATGTGAATTGCAACCTTGTTACAAAGCGGTACGACATCATTTTCATAGTTAATTTCGTGCGTACATGACCGTCCAGGTGAAAACTTGAAATAGCGTCGGAAACTACGGCTCTGGTACTACAGCTCGAGGAATCCACAGAACGCGATACACATGTAACGCTTGGTTCGAAATTTACGAATGCAAACGCACTGGCAACAAGCAATGGAACCGTTGAGGTGCTCAAAGTTGGAGCCGGCTTCACACATTCGCTGTTCAATTTAGGCGCATAAAAATTATAATATTGTGTATGTACGGCATGAAAGATAGCTCATTGCACAAAACCCTCGGCTGTCAATAAGACATGTCAATAAGGCTTTGAATGCACGCGAGACCAGCCTTAGATTTCAAGTGTGGAATAAAAATAGCGATCGTTTCTCCACCATTGATAGCAACCTTCGAAGTCACGCGGAGTCCGTCCAATACATGTATTGGCCAGTGAAATCTCACACAGACAAGGTCCCGAGACGGAGCTGTGGTATAATGGAGTAAAGGTACCGCGAACAGCCATAACTCAGAAGGAACGACTCGATGCTATATCTTAAACAATTTATTTGGCGAGGGCGAGGAACGTCTCACTCAAATATAAAATTACCATTTGACTGTCGGCCATTGTTCGCGGGGAGAAGCGAAAAATAAAGGCAGAGATACGCGCCGCAAGACAAATGTGCGCTGGCTTTGTTTGCGCTAAAACATCATAAAAATATTAAGCGATAAAGTGGCGTCATTTATAATTTGCGAAGCGGCCGTAAAGCGAAGATGTACCTATAGGTATTAGATGTCTTGTTTTGTGTCAGGTTATGGTATTCTAGTCACGTGCCCGACACGGCTACAAGCAACGGCTGTCAATGCAGTTGCTAAATGGATTGCCACACGTTTTTCATCTACGGCGTCGAGGACGTGCTGTAATATACTCGCAGCTTTGTCTCCGTTTAGCTAATGCAGATTAAACAAAGATAGCAATGATAAAAATAATAAGAAACATGCGCGTGTATGGAGCACGCGTGTCAGAAGTGTAACTTTTTGGCAATCGTTTCAACGTTACAAGAAGCGTCACGCGATCGTTACACTGAAGCGACACACAATATTGAACCTTCAAAAACGCTCTATTGGGACATGCTTGTTGACTTTGCTGTTTCGCATGACGACAACCTCCTCAAAGCCGAAACAGACGGTTTTTTTGCTGCACTTTTTAATTAAAAATATAAACTATTTTTTTAAATTCTGCTATAGTTATAACTACAGTTGCAACTCTTTAACAGCACTCGTGCTGTTAATTGTTAAATTCCTAGACGTGCAAGTGACGATACCAGTCCGCAATAATATACTATCTAACAAACAAATGAAATGGTTATTTGCAAAGCGGTTTATAGAAACGAAGTGAATTTGTGAGACCGGGAGGTTTCATTTTACACAACATATTGCATACGAGTATGACGAAGTTTGCAAAACGAGGATAAAACAATTTCCCGGGGAAATTAATTCCGCGGACATTTCATTATGTGCGGAATTGAATCAAGTTTTTTAATGAAATTAAATTTGGACCCGATACAAAACACAATATCCCTACACTCCGTCACTGGGCTGTAAAATCGCAATAAAATATAGCAACTGGCGATCGCTCGTCACTTTTTTATTAGTATACCTAGATAGAAGGGTTGATGCGATATCGAACAATGACCTGGGATAATGTGGGCATGGAGTCTGGAGGAGTCTGGAGCGATGAGAGCGGTGAGAGTCTCCATTATGAATATCAGATGAGGCCCAAACGGTAATTCGTATGCATAGAATATCCGCGTAATTTGCGATCTCATTGCGAGGATAAAGGTGAGATTTAAAAAGGCGCCAAAATTACTACACAAAATAAGAAAAACTCACCCCCTCACCGCCCTGCGCCTTTCTGATGCTAATACGCGCGGTACCTATCACATCTTCCTTTGCCAACTGCTCTTTTTAAGAAATATATTTATTTATTTATTTATACACCAACAGAAGACACAGTTATAATATTTTTGTTCTATAAGAGAGAGATGGCAGCCTGCCACGTTCACTGTCTAATGGCTTTTACGTTATGAATTACTTTAGCAATCTGATAATACGACTTTAAGTAGGTACTAAGTTCGTTTAAATATCCTAAAATTTGCATTGAAATATTATTATTATAATTATCATTCGTTTTGGAATGCTATATTATTATTAAACTTACAATCTTTATCTGTTCAAGTGATTCATTAAATTTGAGCGAATTATACGCGGTTTTTACACAAATCAGTGGAATGTCTGACTGCAGGTCACTCTTTATCATAAAAAAACAACCGCAATACAGTTACGCCGCATCACTTTAATTCGCATAATGAAACATTATTATCTCGAGGAGAGAATTTGTGTGATTTATAACTCCACCTCGGAGTAGCAAGTAACAAAGCGAATGCAAGAAACACAATGGGAAGCTGCATTGTTCCAAATGTAGTTCATCAACATTATGGTGTTATGGTGTTATGGTGCTATTTGACATCATCAAGTAAAGGATAATATAAAGTCGTTAGTTTATTCGGGGGTCGTAAGCCGTAGGGGTGAAATGTTAGGTGCGTAATATCAGAATGATTACACCCTTCAAATTACGGCTTTGCGGTTAGGCGGCCTTACGATTAAATTGCTATTATTGTTTTTGGACAATTTGTTTGTATGCGATCTCTCTTAAAGCTAATCATATATTCATTACGATTCCCTTATGTTGACAAAGTAAAGTTATGCATGTGTTTGATTCCGTCTAATTTTATTGCAAACATACAGTTAGTACTCTTACATACTTACATAAAATAATGCTTCCCTAATAAAAACTTGACATTATAAGTAAAGAAGTAAATATGACTAGGAAGGACCTAAATCTTCTAGCACTGTATTATGAACTTGCAGCAAATTTAACCATGTGTTTAATTAACATTATTGAAACAACAACAAAAATGTTAATGCAAAAATGCGTCGAGATATATGTTTCTCTTTATATTACATTGTTTGAATGTAATTTAGTTTCCATTTCATGTCATAATGAATATAGGAATATAGGAAGTGCGCTATGGGCACGTACTCGTATGGCGCCGCGTCATGCGTCGACTGTCAAAGCGAATCTGAGCTCACTGACGACTTTCATTCAAACCAATCAAAACGTACATCGTGTCTTGCAATGAAACTTTATTTATATTGATATATACCTATATATATTATAATAAATTAATAGTAGTTGAACTAATGCCTAGTCAATTTGGATGTCATATGTGCAGAAGTAGAGCGAATAGATGGTGACCGTCGCTTCCAACTATCGCCACCACGGATGGTAGACCTCCATTAGTATAGAGAAAACGACGGCTTATATTGTTCCTAATTTCAAGCAATTGTAGTGAATGGCTGAAATTAAGATAATCGAAGCTGTCATTGGTATAAATCACATCACATTATTTATTGCTAAGTGCAAACACTTTTTGCATGTTTGTAATGAATAAACTCAAAAACTACTGGACCGATTTTGAAAATTCTTTCACCTACGTTATCAGCGAGTAACATAGGTTATATTTTATAAAGTTACGCGTACGAAGTCGCATACAACAGCTAGTTATTTAAATACAAAACTGGTATAAAATTCCAGTAAAGTGTGATGAAATGAAATGTACTAAAATGAATGTAAATGCTTGTAACGGCTAAATTGAATAATTGGAACTACGCCTCTGAAATATTTATTGTAAACTTAATGTTACAAAACTTGTTATATATGGTTACTTTACTATGTTTGTATGTATGTGATAGATTAACCCACTTACACGTCGGTATCCAGCTGGGCTAGCTATTCAAATGGAAATGTTTAACACAAATTACTTGAACTTTATTGCCTACTAATATAGCACATATTGAGTAAAGAAATTGCACCATGTGAGGGGTTTACATAATAATATCAACAAAGTTAAACTCAACTTCTCAGGGGTCGTCAAGAGGACATTAGCATAACAATTGGGTTTTTTTTTATGTCAGAACGAAGAACAGAACAGAACAGCAGGCGATTTTCAATTTAATTAAATTTGTATAATAATTATAATTTATTTGCTAATTTATTTGTTACGTTACAATGATTTTACAATAGATAAAAATGGCTACATTTGACATTTTGAGAGTATGCAAATATTTTTAGAAGAAAAGTAATTATTAATAAAATTATTGTATTAAATTTAATAATCTTCTATATTTATAATTGATTGACTAATAAGTCAACAAGTAAGTTCCACCTTTTTTCTTGAACATAATTATTAGTAGCTGGTGCCAGCGACTTCATTCACGTTGAAAAATAAAAGATATAACGCCTGACAAAATATGTAAAGCAATATATCGCCTCACATTATACATTTGCCAACATTTCTTTTTTTAGATAGCTGGTATTTATATTTATTTTTAGATACCGCGGCTTCGCCCGCGTGTAATATTTTTTCCTTGTGGCTTGAAAGATTTTTTTAATCGAATGAGTAGTTTCGAAGGTTACTTATAAATATACATACAAACTTTACCTCTTTATGGCATTAGTATAGGTTTTTTTATTTTAGATCTAAGTTGAAGCCCATTTTCATCGTGTTATAATATTCAGTGCTATATTAATTTATGGGATGGTGAACATACGTTAAAACCAATAAACTGTCCGCAAGCAATCCTTATTAATTTTATAATATTAGAAATAGAATGAATAAACTAGACAGAGTTATAAAAGGGTATTGCCTCTCGCAACGCCGAACAGGGTTGCACTCGTATCGCTCAAAGAGATCTTGGAGTTGCTGTAAATTCCAATTAGCAGTTGTATGTTTGTTTGTTTGTACACGTGTCGGACAGCTGGTAGTCGATTGGCCACCGGTAAAAATCACGACAGCCTCCCCTAATATAAAAATTTACATAATTGGCACTTTCCCTCCCGGATACCGATTAGCGTAATATCTCCCCCGCCATTACATTAATTGCTTTTTTTACTCTCCGGGACAAATAACCCTTTGTTCATTTAAATTTAAACGGTTTCATTAAAAAAAGCAATGAATGTTTTTCTAGAGCACCTCGTTGCTGTATCGGCTTCAGTTTGTTTTGCAGTGAGTTAACGCGTAGTGGGTTGGCGCGTTCGTTCATATGCCCGGATTAGCCACCCCGCTACACCCCGCTACACCCGGCTACACCCCGCTACACCCCGCTACACCCCGCTTCACCCCGGTTGACCCTGGTTGACCCATCCCTTATTGCCTCCCACTTACATTCTTTGGCTCTATTCATTTTCTATCTAAGACCCAGATTAAAAATCCCCTACACTAAAATTTTTCCTAAACCCGTTCGTTTTATCACATCGATAAAAGTCAGCAATTTGTAGAAAGACTCGACGGCAACAAACACGCGAAAATTCCTTTTGAAAATTTTATTTTCGAAGGAAATATTCATTCAGTCATAGATCAAATTACAGTTATTACAATAATCGGTAGATATAGGTATGCTGTAATGGCGCTAACCAAACAGCTCTATTGAATTATTAATTTCTAATAAATTCCTCTATTACATAATAGCTAATTCAGTTTTCACATAAATGCAAAGCAAGATATACTAGGAAGGCTTGTTATAGTTATAGTTAGTTATAAAAATTGGACCCCGAGCGAAGCCGGAAAGTGGGTTGCTAGTTATCTGTATAAACCTTCTGTGAAACCTTCCTCGAAACTTAATCTAAATTCGTGAAGATATTATAGTAACTTTAACTATACTATTAGTTTATAGTTTATAAATTAGAAAGAAAGAAAAGAAATGGTTACGAGTATACCTACTAGTAGTTTTTTTTTGTGTTTTTCAACTCGTCACCATTAAGAGACCTCTGACCATTTTGAATCTTTGCAAATTCTTCAACTACTAAATATTCGTAGTAAGAAAAATAAATATATCATTAAGTACCTACTTAGTGTATTTTTGCTTTAAAACGCAACGCGTTTAGCGCGATTGGAGTCGACGCTAGACGCGAGGTAAGTTCTAGGTAAAATGTTGTTAGTAGATAATACCTATGTTTCCCTATAAATCGTAAACAAGTTGATAGCGTTTTATCTTTTCTCTTTAAAACTTGAGTTCGTACACTCCACAACAAGTGCGATAATTCACTTCTATAGCTGGACCGCATATAATACACACATATAAGTAAGTATAATTGGTGATGAATTTTGCTAAAAAAATTATAGGATATAATGTAAAACAGATTTTTAGGCTAATCATAGATCAACAAGTCCTTGCGGTGGCGTCGGATGCTATAAATATATCATTGATTCAATCTATCTTTATTCTTAATGATCACGTTAGATGGCGTTAACATACCTACTTTTCTGTAATACAGTCTAATGTGTCTATTTGTACAATACAGGTGCATCATCTAAAAACTTCCACGTAGCCCTTATCAAAGTTAATGAATATAAATTTTCAATTTATTGTAACACCTCACAATGCCATCTTTAAGTGCAGCAATATTGTCTTAAGGTGACCACTACGACTTGTTCCTTGGTTTACTACTAATGTTCAATAATGTTTCAGTGTGCCCGAAGATGTGCAATCAACTAATATTTGGTGCACCTTGTAGAGCAATCAATTTATTGAGCTCCGGAGCTGTTTGTCCGTCTGTTTCGATTGGCGTGTTTAATTAGCACAACAGAACCTCCGGCGTACGAACGAGGCGTAGCTCTCTACTTCACTTTAACTAATTATCAGCATTTGTTTGAATTTATGGCTGATGTAGCCCAACTACGTTGCTTAACTAATGTGCAGTCCCTCATCGCGGTTAACATTGCCCGCGAGACTTGCATTCAGCAGATTTCCTCCTACCTGGGACTGTAAGGGCACCTAGAATTTAACTGTAAGATTCACCTGTAAGATATTATCAAAAACTCTTGCTTTCATAACAACTAAGCACACGCGCTGCTCCTCAGTTCCGCATCCTCCTCAGTAGAGATGCCACTAGTCTGCACCTGATGTACACTCGTTTGCACTACATAAGTGGGGCAGACTTAATATTATCCTGAAGGCAATATCGAATTAAACATGGAGATCATAGTAGAAAACTTGCCAACGTGTGTGCCAAGTCTGCGAAATAGCATGTAGGTAACTCGGCAGTGACAATGCCTTCGTTTCCTCTCTTTTGCTCGGTTGTTCAAGGTAATGTGACAATGTATATAATGGTGCTTCTATCTGATCTTTAAGGACTGATCAAGTGTTTGTAAAATGATGAGAAATGAATAGGAAGGCGGCACAGCGCGCGCTAAGCGCACATCAATTCAAACGGAGGATAATGCCAACTTGGATATTATGCTAAAGCCTCCTGCGAAAGGTGGGAAGAGTTTAGTGTGGAGTTGGCGTTATGGCCAAACTTGGCTCGCACGTTTGGCCAGATTAAGAGATTAACCAAGTTTATGGAATCAGTTGGTGCGGAGTGAGCGCATCGGAGAATTGAATTTTTTGCTAACATTACCTTAATCTGATCTTTACTTTAGCTGCTCTTAACTTGAAACAATATTACGGCTATTACAACTGCGGAACCTTTCTCAAAACGATTCCATTATTTGGAGTTGAAATTTTGGAATCTATAAATTAGATCTGGTCTTACAAACTGAAAGTAGACAAACATAATATTTACAAAATTTCCTTTTTAAGGAATTATGTAGCATATTATAGGAAATTAATATGCTACAAATGAAGGACAAAACTTACAAATGAAGTTATGACAACATAACCGAGATATCAAATTAATGCCTACCTTATATCTTTATCTATACATGTATATCTACCCGGACCTTTTAAACATTCGTGTCATACGTTACACAGAAGTAGATAAAATCAGAGAATGATAAAATTACAGTTTTAGTATATATGATAAATTAGTAGTTAAATATGATAAATTGTTATGTTTCATTAATTTAAAGTCAAATAAAAATAAGATTAAAATTTTGATAGAGACACAAACAGTTTTAAAAATAGATTTAAATATTGTATTCAAAGTGATTAGAAAAATACAATGTAAACAACTTTGATTGACTGATGTATCAATCCTGCGGTTTTTCGTGGGACGGGTTTAATTGATATAATAATTAGTTTTGAATAAATGGCAATAAAGTATAATATCTATTAGTAATATGTTATTTTACCAACTAATTGTGGGCTGTATAGATCCTTGATTAATAAAGAGTTATTATTATTATGGCTCATGAATAAACAACGGAGATAATATCAATAAACTATGTATTACAATAGTATTTACAATATTAGAAAAAATAATTTTCCCATAAAATTATCATAATACAAATAATTGAAAAATATTAAAGCAGCGCCTGGGCAGAATATTATTAATTATTTTGAAAACCAATTCTACTTTAATACCGTTTTTAAGAGGGATGTAGCCATTGGCACTGCAAATGCTATAAACCGCCAAATAGGATATATCGTATAGGTATTCATTGAATTTAAGATATTGGTATTAGTGAACTTTCCCCAGCTCATAAACGTTCCATCACTAATTTTTTTTAAATAATATTATTTAATAATGTTAATAGGGGATTCGTGGGATCCATTGTGTGGGCAGAATAATATAATTAGACACTTTAAACGAAGTGGTGCGGAAGTTGTGTGATATTCATGGCACGGATTTAATGCAGCCAAAGGTTGCTACTTGCTACCAGAGATCGCCTTCAGCCAAGTTTCAATTATCCGGCTGTGAGCTGTGAAAGTTGTCCTCCGGCCGAACTAATTAATGTTCTTCATTAAAACTCAGTCGCCGTCGCCTGATTTGCTTTGCTTCACCCATTTCGGTATAACCTGCGACTAACATGAACAAAAAATAAAACTTAAAATATAAAATGCGATGTGTGTATGTATGTCCCGTATGTCTCCTATATAGACTCCAAAACAGCTGAACTTGCAGACAATGTTGTAAACATCGTATGAGGACGAATTCGCGGGCAAAAACACTAGTAATATATATTTTAATTAGATATTTTGTCCATGCTCATTTTCTACATCGTAACTATGTACGAGGATAAGTAGGTTGTACATATCCTCCTAAGTTGGATGGAAATTCTTTTATCTACATGATATAGCAAAGTTTAGATTAGAATGGATGCAATTTAAATAAAGCAATGAAATGATAATGAGGAATTAAGCGGCGGTACTTTGTGTTCGGTAGCTAAGTGGCAAGTTTGATTGCTTGCGCAACTCCACCGACAGAGAGCGTTAGCAGTTTAGCACCCCTTATAGGTGTTGTACATATAAATTGTGTAACTAGTTACGAACGATAACAGGTTAAGCGGGTAACTGCGTTGCACTACTCGTAGCACTCCACTATTTGCGCCGAGGGGCAACTTGGAAGGAAACCATGTCGCGTCACTTTTGAGCTAACCTCTTACAGATACAAGGACTGTAAGTTGTTTAAGGGATTCACAAAGGCGAATGACATTGACGATTTGACCTTCACCGATATGACCTTTAGAATGTTTATATATATCATACTAATTCCACACGAAAAACACAAACGTAATCCACACCTCAACGCAGTCACTGAGACACTGTAGCTCCATATATTTAGAGTTCCGAGGCGGCGGAAACAATTCAACAGGCCTGACAAATGTGGTTTTTTGTACTTTTCATTAAAACTACATTAAAAAAAATAAAAAAAATCAATACTTTTTTTTAAAATGATATTGACTTATTATTCGGTGTAGGAATCATTTGCGCGCAATAAACCGTTTTCGCAATAAATTTCAATATAAGTCAAATTCTTCTTATGTTCTAACTTTTATTGTGGGGTTTCTACTACTTCGATGGAAATTCTAAACAATACAATTTGTTCTTCACATGTTTAAGTATAACATATATTTTTTTCAAACCAATTGCATTGATAGTTTCTTCTAACATATTTTTTTAAAAATGCAAATTTTTAGGATTGGCGTGTGTTTACACCTTAATATGAAAAAGTTGTGTGGTGTTTGTTGACTTCGTTTTATAACAAACTAGCTGGTGCCCGCGACTGGTACCCTATGTCCGTTCTGATGTCCCATTCAACGTGTATGCAAAATTTCATGGTAATCCGTTCAGTAGTTTTTGCGTGAAAGAGTTACAAACATCCATACAAACTTTCGCATTTATAATATTAATAATAGGATCTGACGGTCCACATGATAATAGGCTACTCATTTAAAAACACAACCGATACAGGAGGTCAAAAAATATAAGGCGAATAGTACTTACCTGACATTCCTTATTAATAAGGAATGGTAATTGTGTAGTGATATTTTTTATTTTGAGACATGGATGTAAAAAAAAGAAAGTACAAATTTAGGTAATTAAAAGTTTTTATTATTTACCAATTAAAGTAAATTAGGTGTTTCTTTTATACGGTCAGCCCACTTTATAGTTTCGGAGCGGTCTGTGTGCCCAGCCATTACATATTAATGAAAATTTCGAAATTTTCTAGTGAATGGATAAGAAGAAAAATAGTTTGAAAACAATAATAATTTTTACTTTGTCCAATAAGTAAGTTTCTTGTTTCATCCCGAAATGGATTAGTTTATCTGTTTTAAGAAAAAGTTGTGCGATTCTAAAATTGCTTAAAGAAACATTTAGGCCAACTGGATGTGAGCCAGAGAGAGGGCAGCTAACTACATTCATCTGCATTTGATTTATGGCCCGTTGCACTTCACACTTGAAGCGCTGAGGAAATGCAGATCTCGGTCACTCTCGGTTGCGCATGCATTTTTAACTCATCTTACTATTCAGATGGATAATTATTACAAAATCCTACTAATATTGCAAATGAGAAAGTTTGTAAGGATGTTTCTTGCTCTTTCACGTATCCTTACATATTATAAAACAAAGTCACCCGCTGAGCCGGTCTGTCTGCAATCACGCCAAAACTGCTGCATGGTTAATATAAAATTTTTGAGCAATCTAGCAATTGTATTTTGTCAGGCTGGCTTCACCTGTCCGGTGACAGCAACCAACGTGTGGCGTCGTCCGCCACGTAAGGTGGCACCTAGATAATGGCGGGCATTAAGAGAATTTTCTAAGGAATTTATAATGCTCAGGCCTCGAAATAAAAACATAATCCCGCGGCTACGAGCGCATAATTAAGCAGTTAGTCCTCGCCCGTGGATTACGGGACACACACGCTCGCTTCTGCAACATTCGCCCCAACGTGAACCGCGTAAGGTCCATTGTCGCCGGTCACCTGGCGCTTCTTTGTTTTTTGTGTAAATTATAATTTTTCAAGCTGTCCGAGTGCGGTCGCCGGCCACGGGTTTTTGTTTCATCCCTTTTATTACATTCGCTCGTCGTTCGATATAAACTAAAATTCATTTGCATACAAGCGTAAATACAATACAAATTAATGAAATCGTTCAAGTATCAAATTATGTATGACTTACTTTTTTAATATGTTAAACAAATTAATATCGAATTCATTTTAAGCAACTGAATATAAGTGAATATAATTGATCGCACTTTCTACATTTCACCGCTAAAGCCTGATGCAGTCATCAGTGCAAGTTTCTCTTCAAGCTCAAGGATTTTGGCGTAATGAGCATAATATACCCAGCACCCAATACTAGCGCCTCTTGTAAGGTTAGGCCTCTCGCGTCGTAGACTTTGACTGGAGTGTTTTCGTTTAGTACGTACTGAGTACCGTGAGTCAGAACAAAACATTTCAAGTCCCTGCATGTCCACCTGACACTACCCTGATCTGAACAAATTATTAAACTACAAAATTGTTTTAATATGTCGACTTATTATATAATTGGTAATCATGTTAGTTTTCTCACAGAATGAACGTTTTTTTAAATTATGAAAATTTGTGTTACTTTTTCTATATTGTATATTATGCCTAAAGCATTTAAATCAAAAGTAAAATGGTTAGCACAACGCTTAGTATTCACATTCACATGTAGTGTCATATAGACTAATAATACTAGAGTATAAATACCTCCCCCCCTATGTACGCCATAAACTTGTCGAGGTGGGGGGGGGGGGGGGCTTACCCTTGGCGAGCCGCCTCGGGGACCAAGAAGGCGTACGAGCGTTCTGAGCCGGCTACCAAGAGCGTCCCGCAGGAGCGCTCAACCGAAGTTCCAAGCGGGCTGCCAAGCGGTGGCCTGTAGGAGCGACGGCATGTTATTGTTTATCCGAATGATGTTCAATCTCTGTTACTGTAATAACAGAGGGCGAACGCTCAAAATAACTTTGAGTTATCGGAAACCACCCACGCCTCTTAGGCGAGACTGAGCGTTCCAAACGGGCTCCCGAGCGGGGGCCTGTAGCAGAGCGCTGTTGGTGTTGTGAGCGTTACAAAGCGGGCTTCCGAGCGGTGGCCTGCAGCGAACGCTCAGGAGAGGGAAACCCTCGCCGGGCTACCTCTCACCGTGGAGTTTTCCGCACTCAAAGAGTGCGGACTTTTGGTGAGGCTGTCTAGGGAAGGCGAGCCTGTAGGCCCGTCTTCTGTAGATGGTCCAGGGGGACCATGCTAGCTGTGTGTGCCTGCACAAGGTCCCTCCGTATGGAGATTGTACTAGTGTCTCGAGACAATCTTCACGTTGGAGTTAGCCTGGTCAGCAATGGCCTACTTTCGGCTAGCTCCCGCAGGATATCGCGCAAAGCTAATTCCAAACGGGATCTTTGTGAGGAGGTATGGCCGACTGAAAGGTTATATTCTAATATAATGTGTAGAGATTTTAGTATTTTTTGAAGTGAAACTTCTTTACGCACGCTTGACTTGGGGAGTAAGCTGGCGAACGCGTGACGTAAGCGTTACGAAAAGTGTGATCGGGCAAGGCGAACGGAAGTTATGTGGGGGATATAAGCAAGAGACAGCAGTGCGCGCGCACATTTTCTTTCTCTCTTCCTCTCATAGCCAAATACGTTCTTATTTAATTGTGATATTAAATTTAAATATTTGTAGAAAATTAATATATGTATATGTGTATACATGTATATATTGTACACACATATATATATATATATACATACAGATGGAGCGAAAGAAGTTTCACTTCAGTCGTGTGGTCATAAGCACACTCGTTTTTTTTTTTATTACTTTAACTTATTATGTAATCCATAATAACTGCGATAATTAAATTATAAATGATGTAGGTTCGAAGTTTATGAATGTAACATAGAGCCTAATTGGGTGCCTTGTAAAATTTTTGGCTATGGTTGAATATATTACATTTTTAGTAAAAACCATGTTGTTGTTAAGTAACTTAGTTAGGAGTTGAAGTTAAATTAGCTTCAAACAGGTACTGAGTAACAATGGAGATTACAATACCTACCTATGTATTAAATTTCTGCTTAGCGATCGTCGATCGACTTTAGCGATATTATTCACATTAATTTTCATAATGTTTTCGAAACTTTTTACTATAAATTTATAACCTCTTAAGGTGCGTAGGTAAAGTCAATAAGACATTGAGCTTTCTTATCAGGTTTAAAGCTACGATCCGTGGTCTTATCATAACTCACAGGCGGTTCAGTACACTGAGTTACATTAGAACTCAACACTGTAATTAAAAAAATAATTTATTTTATTTATGTAATAACAGCACTTGTGCTTTTGTTTGTTTTGGCTAGGAATTTGCACCCCTTCTTCTGTTGGGCGTGTTCATTGGAGACTGTAGCCATAAAAATAATAATAAATAAATGTGGTGACTCGTAATACATGAAAAAATTAAATGTGGTAAGAGTGGTTGAATGTGTGTAAGCGATTTGTAGAATGTAAAATTGGTCTCGCGGGAGAGTAGTGTTCGCAAAACAAGTCTCATAAACAAAGCCCATAAAAGTTGCGCTTTACATCATTCAGAGTCCGAACGAGCTTCATGTGTCGTGTCGAGTGACTAACTTTCACGCACCACACAATATTGTGTTTCCGTTTTGCGGCCGCATACATTGGCTCGCGAGCGCCGCCCGTCAAATAAACTGCGCCAACGAAGACAGAAATGCAAATTAAATAGTAGCGGCGACTCGTGCTCCGCCGTCATCGCGTCCTCGACAATTGTCTGACTATAAAGGCTTCGGCACATGTCCGATGGGTTGTTTGTACTTGTAATATTTTAGACCGCAACTGTAACTAGGAATGAATCGGTGGTGGTTCCGGAGATTAGGTATCATTCACATGCAAAAAAAAAATCTTTTTTTGACGACTTGTTTGGTCTAGTGGTTAGTAACCCTAGCTGTTAACCAAACGGTCGTGGGTTCGAATTCCGCTAGGGGCAAATATTTATGTGTTAACATTTACCTTTGTATGTACCTGAGTCATGGATGTTTGTATTTACAAAAAAAAAGTAATCTATGTAGTATTATCAACTATCCATAATACAAGCATTAGTTGCTTAATGTGGAACTAGATAGTGCTGTGTGAAATGTGTGAAGATATTTATTTATTTTATTGAAAAGGGTGACCGGCATGCTGGCGGTCCACGTGTTTTTAAATGACGCTTGTTTTTAGATTTTAGATGCGATTTTGGACAAAAATAACACAAAAATTAAAAGAACAGAATAACAACAACACTTAAGTAATTATAAATGTTACATACATATATTTAAAGAATAATAAAGTTGGAATTAAGTAATTTTCTTTTTTTATGAAAGTCAAGGCAGCCCTTGGCCGCGATCTCACTTGATGTAAGGTGTAGATGTACTATATTAACTATTAATATTATTATTACTTAGTACAATATTAACGCGTTTACCCATAACTATAATAAGAGTAGCTGCCTTATATCCGTACTACCACGAGACATGTGCCGATGCCTTGAATTTGTTCCTTAGCTGTACCGAGTGCTCTATTATATGTCCAAGCGACGGCTTTCTCTCCCATTAAACTCCTAATTCGAATGTGCTTAATGTATGTAAAGACAGGATTTGCGTAGAGAGTAATGTCGGATATGCCGAAATAATTGCTTTTTGTAATGGCAACACTTACCTGTAATAAATTGACGTAGATTCGTCGATTTGTGTAATCCGTTGACGTCTCTAATAATACAATACAAACTGAGGTCTCGACTCTGTGGTGCTGACTCAGCGTGATTTCGCGTTTATCCACAGTCGCTGAGTTAATAGCATTTTAATTTATTACTTTGTACGTTTCATCAAATTAGGCAATCATCAAATCAATGTTTTTACCAATTGTTTATTTAGTAATCACTGTCTTACAGAAAACCTCACAACAACAGCATTTCCTTATCCTTTATCCTAAACCCCTTATCCACCAGCGCACTTACAGCACCTGTAAACCCGTACAAAAAAGTAAACTTCGGTTAAATTTAACTACACTGGACCGCAAAGAAAAAGGGTCGGTTAGAAAATCTTCAACATCTTCAAAAGTGCCTGACCTAGCTATAAATGAAATAAAGTATAAAAAAGAGAATAATTTTAAAATAAAATTTATTTAGTTTAGCTTTAATTTAGTCTTTATTTTATAAAGCTAGATCAGGTACTTTTCGAAGATTTTCTAACCGACCCTTTTTCTTTGCGGTCCAGTGTATTAAATTAAAAATGAAGGCTAAATTTGTTGCTAAGCACGAAACTCTACAACTACTCGCCCAATTTGGATATATAATTGTTCAAATAATCATTTGACGACGAGTTTCATCCCCTCTCTTTTTGTGGTTAAACACGTTATGAAGGATACGAGTAATTGCACTGCGACGAAAAATGGCTAAAAGGAATATAATTTTAATTGCTCGCAAATGAAGTTGCAATGGTTCGTTCGCACGTTTTGCATTCTCCGTACAAATTAAGTGCAGGCAATATTTTTTATCACATTCTCATTGCTCATATTAGTTTAATAATAATACGCGGTATATGTTCTTGTTAAAAAAATAGAACAAGAAATCAATACATTGATTACTTAGTAATCACAATTCTAGATAACAACCTTCATATACTGCCTAGTCCTGCCTAAGGTACATACAAGACCGCCTTATTATATCATGTCTTAGGTATTATCTAGTATAAGCTCAGTATAAGGATAAGCGACATTGCATACCACCAAGACATTCTCACCACACTAGTCAGAAAAACATTTAATTATAAAGTATTGTAGCCGTCCATGGCGCCGTATCAAATGTGTGTGTATAAAATAAATACATGAGACATGAAGAAATAATTCCATTTTCATAATATGTAACTAAAGAATAAATATTTTCTCACGCTCCTGTTTCTCTATGTCGTGAAAAGTTAACAAGAATCAGCGCAATTTTTTTTGTTAAGGCTGTAGTAGTAAGGCGGGTGCTTGCTTACCAATTATTGGGGAACACGTTTCGATTTAATAAAGCAATTTAGAAAAAGGCCAATTTGCATCCGAATGAGGGAAGGGTTGTCCGAGAATAGCAAAAAGGCAAATATATTTCAAATATTTACCTTTTTGCTTTTACAATTTAGAATATTTCAAGACATATGTCTTATATGATGTTTAAATTTCTTATCAATAACAACCTTATTTTGTTTTTTTTTTCAACAAAAATTTGTCATTGGAGAAAAAAAAGTAAGATCTTTAGAATGCTGTAATTAATTTAAATTAATTAATGCTGTGATTAAGTAAATGATTTAATGAAATAATTTGAATTCATTATTTCATTAAATCATTTACAATATATATGTACAGACACAGTAAATTAATTCATTTTAAAACGTATGGAATATTATTACAGAGTAATCTTGTGTATTTACCAGGGCTTGTATGATTTAAACATGTTAATATTAAGTTAACAATGTAAATGGATTCACCATTGAGTAAAGTGTCGAATGAAATAAGGGCAGAAAAGTTGATTCGAAAGACCTGCCAGGAATATGGCACACACTCAAATATTTTGATAGGACTGCGGCATTGTTTTCGGCGTTGGTCGCATAATTTTGCAATTCGAATGCCTCCCCCCCACAACTCGTAATCGGCCAATAGAAAGATATCGTCCGATCCGAATGCAGTAATCGTTTCATTGAATAATAACGAGGCGACGCTCACGCAGACACAGCGTCTGATCCGCGTCGCGAATAAATTACATAAAACGTAGCTCAGCTGCTGAAAAAAAAAAAAACAACATTCGATAAATAAATTAAACAAATCCTTATTGTTAAAGGATATTTAGGATGTGTTTAAAGGAAAATAAGTAAAGTTTTTGATCACAATATCAAGATGTAAGTTTTTGAAGTAAATCGTCTTTAAATTTATTTTAAATTTAATTTGTCTAATAAGGTCTTTTAAATGTACTTAATTTGTCTATAAGGTTGTTGTTACTGTTTTCCATTATCTCTACAAAACGTTATTGTGCACTGTTTGCCGTTATCAAAAAAATATTGATAACGGCAAACAGTGCACAAGATGCATCGTTTAATGTCCTCATTGAGCTTAAAGCGAAACCTGTAAACTTATCTTTATGTGCGGTGGGTGCAAGTAAGCTGCGGCCTTATCGGACCTCGAGCACGCTGCTTACCACACATCCACCGCATACTAGCTAGACATTTCAAGGTGCATACTTTGTTTCTTACAGCTGATAATACCTTAGGAATAGATACAAATATTACGAGAAACAAATTTATTAAATTTATGATATAAATCGGAGAAGCAGTAAAAAAACTAAAACATATTCCTGTTTTCTAATCGCTTGAAATAAAGACCTAATCGCTTAAGGAACTAAGTACATAGTTTACCTACTTACGAGTAGATATGTGCAATAATTTTTTTATAAAGTTGACTTCGTGTCATCTAATCTCATTGAAAATTATTGGAGTTGAATTAGTTTTGGAAATATCATTCTGAAGGATAAATAAGTAAAATGTAAAAGAGTCATTTTCGTAATGGTCGGATGGATAGGCTAAATGGGCATTTATTGTAAGCAGAAGATCGCTATGGGCCAATAAAAACAAAAGGCGTACAGCGACGCCTTCCGAATCGTCAATCGGTCCAGGTAACATTGAAAAACACATTAAGAGCTCAAATCTAATAAGAAGGTCACCGAAAACGAATAGACATTCTCCGCGATATTTCTGTGCAGAGAACTGCCAGGGAGACCGTTTGTGCCTTTCCAAAAAATAAAACTAATACTACCGTGATGCCAAAAATTCTTTTTTATTAAAATAAAATATGTAATGTTTTTATAATGTACATGATACTTACTTTTATGTGTATAAAATTCAATGGCGATGTGATAATATTAGTAACCATATTAAACATTAAATTTGTGTAAATGTTGCGATACGGTTTTGGAAACTTTCTTAGTAGAGCGACCCGCCTAATGTAACGATCGACGACGAAGTTAAGATAACAAAACATATTTCCGAAAGAATCACAGCTGGGAAATTTTAAGGCTTCACTTCGATTTGGTCCATTTGGTGATTTGAGCATTACGATTAGGATCAACTTTTGGTCGCTTTTTATTCTGACACACTTTAGACACAAGACTTTTACAAAATGCTAACCATACATTTCAATTTAGTTTCATTAAAGTTCATGTAACATATATTATTTTATTTTTGTTTCATTTTATTGTTTTAGTTATTATATAGAAAGAAATTTATTTGATTATTTAAAAAGCTAGAAATTACGCATTTCTCCTGATGAATTTCTTCTTTAAAGGGTTGGTTGCTGCGGTTTAAGAGGTGCTATAAAATTTTGATAATTTGATAATAAATTTAATAAATATTAAAAAATGTGTACGAAAAGAAATCGGGAGCTATGTATAAGTGTGTATCTGTGCAGGTGTTGAGACCTCGTAATCGAATGGGATTGGTTTGGAGCGCGTCTCCTTGATTTACAACGCCCTTACGTCACTCCATCCCTCCTCCCACCGACAAACAGTGGGGGGCAAACGGATAAGTCACGTTCACACTTTCAAATATCCTCTCAACAGTGGCAAAGGCTTCTTTATTTTCCAATTTATAGAGAGGTAAGTAGGAGGTTATGTTGTAGTAGAACCGGCAATTATGAAGGACAAGCAGACTCTGATAATAAATAAGCAAACAATAAATAAATTATTTGCTGGCATTCCTTGCCTACTCGAACTCTGAAACAGTCAAAGTGTTCTGAATTGACAGTTGTTTTTAGTCTTTAGCCCTTAGATGGGCTGGCTTAACACTGCGATATGCAATAATTTTTCCATTTTCCAATGATATCATGATAATTTAATAAGGACAAATTTTATATTAACGTCTAACGAGGTTTTTGTACACAATTTCTTATTATAGGTAAGTAAATCGTTTATTTCTTATTTGACCATATCCAAGGGCCAATGCGAACGCGTCCTTACATTCCCTGCAACCCTTCGACGACAAACGAAATGAGTTATTTGTGACGTTTTAGGGTTTGGCCTTTTTGCCCGCGCTGTCTGCCCCGGGATTTATGCCTCCGAGGATCAACGGAATTAGGGAACATTCCACTAATTATTACTAAATTGATTTAACCTCCACATTACTTTCACTCACAAACTGTATTACTTGCACTACGCAACGCTTGTTCACTTATGAGTTGCTCAATAATATACTCATTATAGAGCAGCGGCGAAATTTGTGAAAACGGTAGTCCAACAGTAATTACTTCATAAAATTTCGCAATGCAATTACATTGAGTTTGCGGTAAATGCGGTTTATTAAAAAACTGCATTCCACGAGTTTGTGGTAAATATTTCACGATTTTAATCTCTATATTTATATAAATTTCGTGTCACATGTTTGTCCGCGATCAACTCCTAAAATACTAAACCGATTTTGATAAAACTTTGTAACTGAGTGTAATTTGGTCCAACTTAAAAGATAGGATAGTTTTTATTTTGAACCCGGGCGAAGCCGAGAGCGTGTAGCTAGTAATAATATAAATTAATTTTCCATAAAAAGCAGTAACAATGGACTGTGACTGCTTTTTATGTATTTTTTTTATTGTGTACAGCTACATCATCACGGCAAACGCAGGTTCGAAACCCGCTGGTTCGAACTTTGAGGCTTCTCGTTTTTTCCGCCAAACTTTTCTATTTTTTATTTTATGTATTTATTTTTATTTATTTATTTAATTACAGGAACATAATATATTTCGTTTATTGCCTATGAAAACACACACAAGGCATGCAAGCCTGTATCGTTTGTTTCATGAGTTGTAATTTTATTTTTTGATATTTAAGTAAATTTTTGGACCAAACCTTTGCCTGTCCATAACGTTTTTGGTACTATTTTCGGGAAAATAAAATTGGAGGGTATAGAAATGAATTAGGAAAGTTTGTATGAAGAACCAATCAAATACTTATAGATTATCTAATTGGTATAGAGATTGACGAAAGCTTGCAGAAGTAAATGGACTAGTCTCAGTAATATTTATACGCAGATGAAATCGCAGGTATCAGGTAGTAGGTACGTAAAAACACCCTTTAGATTTGACATCGGCTAAAAAGTAATTTATTCAGCCCCTTCCCTTAATTGTGAAGCGTGAAGAAATTGTTAAACGGAGCTTGTTAAATGGATTCTGTTGGTAAACTCGATAACACTATCGTCAAAATACCTACACATCGCCACCGCCTCCGTTTTATACATCGTTATACTGATGTAAATATTGAAGAACTACAACCAATCGATGCAAAACTACATTGTTTTATATATCGTACAAATACATGTATTTTAATGCGACTTTATTTCATTTTCATCGTTTTGTGGTTAACATATTATTTAACCCACTGCAGTGCAAAATAAAATATAATTAGTTTGTTACAGAACTTATTATTGCCATTTTTGTGTATTTTGTTTGAATGTGCTGCATGAAACAATGTAGCATTCTACTTCGAATAGTGGACAGATCGCGCTACATGATTAGTTAAAAAAATTAAAGCTGCTGCCCGCGACTTCGCCCGTATAACTTTATAAATTATCTAATATACTAAAACCTTACTCGAGAACCACTCTATCCATTAGTGAAAACCGCATTAAAATCCGTTGCGTAGTTTTATAGATCTAAGCATACATATGGACATACAGACAGACAGCGGGAAGCGACTTTGTTTTATACTATGTAGTGTTAATGTATAAAAATCAACACGAAAACTTCAATATTTTATGCACCCAAAAAACTGGATGGTTTAGGCATATACTATATACATATTTGTGTTTGTAGAGAATTGTGAATTGTGATGACGTGTTTTGAGTGTGTGGAAATCGTTCGATTGCAGTGTCAATCTTATTGGCGAGTTTTTAATGGAAATTTCGAAACGGTTCTGACGCGCCCTTCGCATGCACTTCGTTTTCCGGCCAATGGAAATTTTTAATCGAGCTGACTAACGGTTTCAATAAGAAAATTTTCAAATTTAAAACGAAATACAATTTTCAAGAGGCCAGTTTGTGTAAACTCATACTTTGCGAGTAGACTCTATGTGAAGACGTTTTCTACTTAGAAAAATAAGGTGAGTTCAAACAAAATCTTACTCACATAAAGAAGGACAGGGTAGGGTTAAATTTGTTATAGTACCTACAGGACTAGGATAGGGCTATAGCAACAGCACAGGTGCTCATATTTTATTCTTTTCTTAATTATCTTCTATTCCTTTTTTTTTGACTCAACTTATTTTATATTCTGTCATTGTAACTGTTTGCGGTTACTTCTTGTTATTCTAGTATATAGTTGACTCTTGTTATATTTTTGTTATTTCCTTGTTATTTTATATTGTGTATATATTTACTTTTTTTTTGTTTTTATATTATTTACTTCTTGATTTATTTATTCAATTTATTTTTTCTTGATTAATTTAGATTCGGCCTTCGTCCGTGTCTGATCGCTATCAAACTTTACAGGAACACACGCTGGACTAATGTGAAGATTGTCTAGTTTTTAACTAACAAAGAACAGAGACATAGTGTCATTCGTGTCATTATTGTTTCACCATTCAACTTATACAAAGTGTATATTGCTGTCTCGCTGTCCGCTGTGACTGCATTGAAATAAATAAAAAATATTTTTGAAACGTTTCGTTGAGACTATGAATAAGTGTATTAATAGTACAAGATAAATCATATCCAGGAATCGAACCCAGGCGGGCATACAAAGGATTCATCCTTGAGAATTCGCCACTACTATACGCCCCGGGGCGTACAAATTCGGATGAGGTAATATTTCACGAAGTCACTTTGCACAAACTCACAGACATAAATCTACATATAAAAGTTAAGCCTCAGACCAAAGGTTATTTCAAAGGCATTAAAAAATCTCTATTACAAGTCACCGGATAAAGCAGTGTAGAACTATTTTCCTACAGCCCTACGCTTAATCTACATATTACTAGCGACCCGCTCCCGGCTTCGCCCGATGTGCCATTTATATATCCAATCTTTTAAGTTAGACCAAATTACAAATAGTTATGAAATTTTATCAAAATCGGTTCAGTAGTTTAGTTACGCACTGCTACTAGTGTTTATGAGAAAGTTCTGTCTGAAAGTTGATTATTTGTGTGAAGAAGAATACGCGAAATGTGGCAGCCAGTTCAAGCTTCGTCGCTTCTCGTTCCGGTCGCGTGGACAAAAAATAAATTAGTGCTGGTCGGTCGCTTTCGGTCGCCTTCGGTCGCCGTGGGTCTGATTTACGCCGCCTCTGCTCCGCACCTTACTTTTTGTCGCTCCCACATCGGTCCGGTATTATATCGCCTATTGACCAATATTGCGACCATAGAAGCTTTCTTTGTCAATATTCTCTTAACAACAAATCACTCTATGTGCCTATGCTATGATAAGCATGTCCTAATACCTATGCCATTGTGTTTCAATTCAAAAAAAGTGTCTTTTATAAATGCGAATTGGCTCACGTATTTAGAAAACAGAGATATTATTGATGAATCGAAGTTTGGAGATTGATTGCTAAATGGTGCGAATTTTGAGTCTAAATAATGAGAAATAATAATAATTTTGAAACCATAAAGAGCCCTCGGTGAAGTAGAATATTGCGATGCGGAGAATTAATACGACACTCATATCATAAACGAGATGTCATTAAAGCGATGTTCATAAAACCCCAATTTGGAACTCTAATGTTCTGTCAAATAACTCTTGCGCCACGTGAGAATACACCTTGTGAAATTAGAACAATTACATTTTTTAACAAATGAACCCGAGTCGGGGACCGGGAATAAATCTCCGCAACAAAGGAGCGCCACTCTCATTCGGGAGAGCTCTGTATCTCTCTGCTCTGTACGCATTTATTTTTTAAACCAATGTTATCGCTTCAAAATAGTTTTAAATTATTACTCCGCAATGTCTTTCAGCAAATAATATCATGTCAACCTTTTTTCTGTTATTTTTTTCGGAACTAGCTGTAACCAATGACGTCATAAAATCACTTTTTATGGTTTACTTACTATAGCAAAGTAAGTTTGATAACTACAACAAGGGCTGTTCTATTTATGGTTGAAAAACGCAGTAGGAGCAGCCCCTACTTGTCAGATTCAGATCAGAGCCAACTTTGAAAAGTTCATTTCCAAAATTTGCCCTGTCGGGAATCGAACCCGGGGCCTCTGAGACTGAGCGTTGAGGCAAGCGCCCTTACAACTAATCCAATGGTCGTCAAAGTTGTGATGCAAGTAGGTTTTCTAAACATTTAAGTATAAAGATGTAAATTTAAAAATCACAAGTTGTTTATGATCAAAGTATTGCTCTGATAAAGGTGCAAACAATACAATAATTCCAACAACGACTCTATAAGGAGTTCTAACCTATATAACAAACGCTGGACCCAACAATGATTCAGCTGTATTACATTGCAATAAGGTTCAGTTTAATGTAAATGTTGTCTTGGGAAAGTAAATAAAATCGCTAAAGACATTTTGGCTATGAAGCGAGTCGTGGCTTCGCATAATATTGGTGTCTTTCCTCTGTGAGCTGAGTGGCTTTCAATCCGCGATCTTCGACCCCGAAAGGGTAAGAAACATTGTCAATCATTTCCATAACTTTAAATAAGTAAGTACGTATAATTGTATTAGTTCCTCTGTCAAAATAGTCACATTTGATATGAGGTAGACACATTGAGGTATAATGCAGGCGAATAATATACTTCAATTGTCCAAATAACTTAAAACTTCAATCAAGGTATTAGTTTAGAATTTAAGTAATTAAAAAAAAATAATGGTTTCATGGCGAAAGAGCCCAATATTCTTGGCCTAAAAAAATCGACTTTACCCCGCATTGAAATCAAATAAGAATATTTTAATTTTAATTAAATTGAAAATTACTTATATTTTTCACCTGTAATATCTGGATGAAAGGTGTTTAAACATAAATCGAAGAGAGGGCTTACAGAAGGACACTATTTGAATCGAACGTTTACAGCTAATAGTTGTTCAGAGATCGGAGCGACAAAGCTCACCGGAGCTTAGACACGACTGTTTGCGCACCGCGGACCAACAACTTCGATGGAACAAACTAATAAAAGCTCTGACCATAACACTAAAGTTCGACAACTATCTACGGATCTTTTGTCAATTGGCTCTACCTGAGATTCATCAATGTTGGCAATTGTTGACTGTGATCTGAATTTGACTGATCAATGAATAGATTTAAAAAAAAAAAGAGCTGTAAACAAATTCCTGCAGAATTGGCAGCGCACCAGCAACCCCTCTGGTATTAAAGTTTCCTTCTTAGTGCTTATTGATAATGAATATTTTAAACAAAGATGCGAGTTATAGCTAATGTCACCTGTGAATGTCACAATAATCAGAAGAAATAAAAGTATTGAGTTGACACTGTATAAGTAATCGAGTTGGTCGTTGGTTGGCGGAAAACTCGAAAGCTGCAAGTGTAGAGGCTTCGCCCGAGCACCGAGAAGGATGCGGTATGTAACTTGTTACCGTTTTAACAATACCACTAGCTTAACCTACACTAACCTCGAGCGGGTTTATATTAAACGCAAACTTGCGGAATTATAAAATTCTATGGTTTCAAGTATGTTTTATTCCAGTCCAAATCTTGGTAAATGTCATAGATTATGAAAATGTATGTGCAAGTAAGCCTGTAAGTAGGCCTGTAAGTAAGTAATTTAACGTGTAAAGTAAATTTTTGTTCCCATTTATAAGCCCTAACTTAAAATAAATTACCAAACGATGCAGATCAACTAGCATTATATCATTTATTTATTCTTTCTTTCAACTTTCTTCCTCGTAGAAACATCTTTCCGCAATTAATTCCAGTGGTTCATTTATTTTATTGTGTATGTTAATTTTTAATTACTTGTAAAATTATATTCAGGCAAATACATAAATGAATATTATCAAAGTTTGAAGATGTTAAATATGTGAGCACTTTACATAGGTAAGCCAAAGTAATGTGGATATTTGGAATAATTGCAAACGTTGTAACAGAGTCGATATCGAAAGTGCTCCATGTTTGTATTCCCCAATTCATTTGGTAGCTTTACGGTTAATTGCTTCAATACTGTGCAATCTCTATTCAAGGCTTCATGTTTGATACAAACTTCTAAAATGTACATGTATTTTAGAAAAAAAAAATCTGTTTTTTTTTTTAAAAGTGGGGACGGACTGGTTGCTTACCGCTCGCTAGTTATACAATAGCACCATCAACAGATGCAAACACAATGCTTTCTACAGTCGTTTACATTAAACATTGCTTTTAATTTTATTGAAGTATGAAGTATGTTTTTTCAAAGAACTTTATTTATTTTGCTTTCATCATTTCACTCCTATTGCCTTCGATAGGTAATAAAATCATTTCATTTATTTAACAAATCTAGGATAGCATAGCACTATAGCATTAAATTGTTAAATATATATTTTTTGGTTTATAGAAATGATATGGTTATAGATAAAGTTCACTAGATGTTCACATATTATTATAATCAGAATTATGAATATATGTATATGTTTACAAAAATGTTCAATCCTATGATAACATGTTAAAGTACGTTGTATCGTAATCGTAATGTGGATCATTTTGTAACCTAATGTCAAAGAAATTATTTCAAAAAACAAAAGGCCCCCAAATTTTTTAATTCAAATTTTTTAAATGGTTTTAAAAATTAAGATGTTGCAATATTTTTGGTAAAATAGTGATAGCAGTGTATCGGCAGTACAAAGTTGCGAACTCTCTTTCGCGAAGTTGTCCGAAGCTAAAACAGCGTCAGGTGCCGACGTTCATACTGCAGCCTCGCTTAAAAGTTAAAGCACTACCGAAATACTTTGATAAACCGACAATGGGAAGCAAAACCTGTGTGCGTGTGTGTGTGTGTGTGTGTGTGTGCTTCCCGTTCGCGAACACTTTATATGATCCCTCGCAATAAAATGTTGGGAAAATATTTTTCAATATCACTGTACAAGTTGAAATCTGGTATTTTGCGTATCTGGTATTATGTTAGAGCTTAAAATAATACTGGTGTTTACCCACGAAGATTGTTTAGAGGGCGTTGTAAGGATCGAGCACAGAGTACGAGCTATTGCCTACATTATTACAATGTATATTTTTGAGGATAGCTAATACCAGTATAAAATAAAGGTCACCAAATACTAGACCAAGGTAGACTATTATACTTATTATTCTTAGTTTCCCACTGTCGCGGTCCGAGACTTTAAATTTTTATTTATTTAGGAATGTAAATTCTTCTTGGAATAATTTTTTATCTAATAAAGAAAATCAGTTCAAAATCGGTTCAGTCATTTCGGGTGCCCAAACCAACAAATAGATAGCAGAATAAATAAGTAGGATTTTTACTGTTTGTATAAAAATTATTATTTTAAAACAAATGTGATATATTCTTAACCACTGTCACTTCTTTAATTTAAAATTGTACATCAAATAAGTTATATTTTTAATCGGAATAACAAATTAACCCAGTGAAACAGGCAAATCACCCAAAAGAAATTCATTTGTAACTGTTCCCGAATTTAGTTCATGCGTTTGTATTGAACTAGAAAGCACAGTCCATTAAATAAAGCCAGCTTTCGGTAGATAGGTACATAATGTTCTTTGAAATACCGCAATAATAACGTCCGTATATCAAGTCCATCGGAAAAAGGTGAAAAAAGTGTTGGTGAAAAGCGACCGGTGAAAACTCACATTCATGGAGGATTAACGACTCTACGATAGTGACGCCTTTCACACCATTAAAACTGTTCAAAAGTAAGCAATTTAGATGTGTATGTATGTATGTACACTACAGGAAAAAACAGAAGAAGCCTATAAAATTACAAAACCTATAAATTGTTTCTGATGACATTTAGATTGAAGTGACTGACGTCGCAGAATCTCCAATTTTTATATTATTTTTAAATTTGTCTAGAAGATATTTCAAATTAAGTACTTAAGATTGAGGGCCTTTTTCACCAACTACAAGTAATGTGATAATTAGTTACTTTTCAAGTAACGCTAATAGGCGAGTAAATGTTACGAGTATTTTGTGTCAATTTCATTGAAATTACCCTTAAGTAATGCTACTCGAAGAATGGTGAAACTCGTAAGCTTCCTTACCGGTGAGTTTAAATGGCAGTTAGCCTATTTGACACTTTACTCAGAGATGGTGAGTAAAGTGTCAAATAGGCTAACTGTATTGCAACTAATATTAAGAAATTCACGTCTACGTCAGACGCTATCATACTGTCATTATTGACAGTGAATATTGCGTTTTGCAGTCACAATGTGGGCAGTACACATTTTTTCTTGATCCGATCAAGCTCAGCTTGTCAGCCGCCCACTTGGATCGTTGCTTCCCACAGTGTAAAGAAATATTTTTGTTTTTCACATTTTTTGCGTACGTCTACTACCAAATCTTTACAAAAAAACTCTTAAAGCCCAAGTACCAATGGGCTATTAAAATCATTCAAAACATTGCACAGTTTCTGTTATAAATGTAAGTGATAATAAAGATAACGTTCTATTTGTCTGTAGTTTCTTCTTAAAGTGCAATGTTGGTACAAATTTTGCGTTTAGCCGAACAAAGAATTCCCCGAACGAGAGACTCGAGTAAATATTTGGCGTCAAACATGCGCTGATAGATGATGATACATAGATTCGGTCGAACGGGAGGCTGTGGCCGAGCAAACACTCGCGCGTATCGACTACACGCCGGAACCGCTTCTGCACAGACGAGGGCCCTTACTTTATATTAAACTCATTTGCCTTTAATGCATTCGCATTCAAACAGTAGAAACTTCCTCTTACAACAGACCATCCGCTTCTCTGCACAGTGCATGCTTGAGTAGGATTCTAAAGAAGGTGGGTCAAAGTCAGGACCCTGTGATGTTTCGTGTCGGCCCGAAACGCTACCGTTCATTCTTTATTTACCATTAGCTCGTGTTCGCCGTAAATTATGGACTCAGAACACGAAAATGCAATCTGGTTTACAGTGAAGCTGTTTGCTTTTCTTATTGGCTCGAATTGCGACTTAATATTCTGGGCGGACATTTTCTTTTGGCACAATTTAAAAACGAGCACGATAATCGACGGAATGTTACCTGTGATTTACTTATTATTTGAAATCTGTGCATGCACTCCGTCTCTACAGTACGCTTAGGTATTTGTTTCGCATTGGAAAACTGAATAAGATTCTCTTAGATAAATAGACACACATCAATCCGGGCAGAAAATTTAACCGAATAAAAATGAAAAATAAATTTAGAATTACTAACTGGCTACAATGTCCTGACGGTTGGGATCTCTTATATTGATTGTGTATTCTTATTTTGTAAACAACATTTTTCAAGTCTAAAATAAGAGATTAAAAATTTAATCTACAACCTACAATAATAAGAGTAATCTTAGTAAAAGCATGACGATATAAATAGCTAGCAATACAAGCATAGAAAAACAAAGAGAAGAGTTCCATACCATGTATTGTTAGTTAGTTCGCTAGTGACTTGGACTGAGGTAACGATTCGAATGAGCGCGCTCTTCGTGCGCGGGAACGGATTTATTTATTGTCTTTTAAGGTTCCTGTTTAGGCACTGCTATTTTATTTATGCCTTCCCTTTCTGATGCATACCACTTTTCTGCTATAATTTACCTTGTTTTTTTGGAGAACATCTTTATGGTACTAACGGTGGAATTCCGTGATATCGCAACCCGTCACTGTTGACTGTTGAGTGCAGTCTTTACAATTAGAATACAATAAAATATAATGAATTTGAAACTGTTTGTTTTTTATATTTTTCTTATCTGTAGAACAAGCTCTCAGATTTTAAAAATAGGTTATTGAAAATTTACAAATATGATGGAAGAAAAAAAATTTAAAAAGTGCCATGGCTTCTCGATGGCACAGTAGACATGAATATGTCTCATATCATAAATGAAAAGAAAGATTTAAATGGTCCCTATCCCTATCCCTATCCCTATCCCTATCCCTATCCCTATCCCCATCCCTACCCTTATCCTTATCCTTATTCTTTCCCCTTATCCTTAATCCTTCTATGGTCAACAGGGATAATATATATATAAACAAACGAACAAACTATCCCTATCCCTATCCCCATCCCCATCCCTATCCCTATCCCTATCCCTATCCCTATCCCTATCCCTATCCCTATCCCTATCCTTATTCTTTCCCCTTATCCTTAATCCTTCTATGATTTTCGTGACACACATTCTTTCGAATTAATTCATTTACGTCATGGTAACGATTTTCGTGACACACATTCTTTCGAATAGACCCCAGAGAAAAGACATATTCATGTCAATTCGACGGTTGATCCGTGGTGAACAGCAAATAAGAAATAAATTGATATTGTCTGATAAATATTATATACTCCTCAGAAGCTTTGCATTCAAAAGTCATTATAATTCAATGGTTACTGTGGTTACTGCCGCCAAGTTACTGATATATTTTGACATGAATATGTCTTTTCTCTGGGGTCTATTCGAAAGAATGTGTGTCACGAAAATCGTTACCATGACGTAAATGAATTAATTCGAAAGAATGTGTGTCACGAAAATCGTTACCATGACGTAAATGAATTAATTATAATTTGTTCGTTTGTTTATATATATATTTTATCCCTGTTGACCATAGAAGGATTAAGGATAAGGGGAAAGAATAAGGATAAGGATAAGGATAGGGATGGGGATAGGGATAGGGATAGGGATAGGGATGGGGATGGGGATAGGGATAGGGATAGTTTGTTCGTTTGTTTATATATATATTATCCCTGTTGACCATAGAAGGATTAAGGATAAGGGGAAAGAATAAGGATAAGGATAAGGATAGGGATGGGGATAGGGATAGGGATAGGGACCATTTAAATCTTTCTTTTCATTTATGATATGAGACATATTCATGTCTACTGTGCCATCGAGAAGCCATGGCACTTTTTAAATTTTTTTTAATATACACCATACACCATAGGTACTATAGTTCTGGAATATTGTCGCTATTAAATATTTTAAAGAGCTTATCGTGATTTAAATATTTTCAAGTAAATTTATTATTCTCCTTACGAAACAAATTCGCTAAATAATTTTCAATGAAACTGACAGTCCACTTGAAGGTAAACACACGTTTTGAAACTGTGACGTTACGGGATCAAACCCAATCATCGCCTATCACCAGCAACGCCACAGGTTCAATAGTGTGCTGCCCACCAATATTAAGGATAATATTAGGAGAAGTTATAGGTAAATGGGCTATTTCACGGTGGTCTTCTGTATGGGAATGTTACTGCTAGCAATGGGATAGATAGCCAAAACGACAGCGAAACGCAGTCACTCTTCCTATATTAATTCTTCTTTTATGTACATACATCGATCTTCAAATAAATCAACTTATCTATACAGATTTATCTTCCTCATCAATAATTTATGTAAGCTATTACTTTGTTTTAAATAATGATTCTACTTTATAAAACGTTCTGTGATACTTGGAAATAGCTTGAGATATTACCAAAAAGACGAGGAAACTATCCTTTCTTTAAGAAATTGTGAGGACAATATTATTGTTATTCTGTGGCGGAGAGAGAGACACCAGGTCTTGTAATCTGCTTTATTCGACTCTAGTGTCAGTTCCCTGTGGCTTGTTTTCGGGCCAACTGTAAAAAGTTGGCCAATCCTGACGTTGACCTGGTCCACACAATACTAGAGATATAGTAGGTAACTTAACTGTTTTTGTTAATTTTTTTTTGTTTAATTCGCTTAGCTACTCTTTTAAATTTTAATGATTTTGACCAATGTTTGCTCATTTACAATATTCATTTTATCTTAAATATTTTGTAATATCGGGAATTTTTGTTGGGCGGAACTCTGCGCCAAAAATGCACTCTACAGGCTGATTTTTTATTGCTGTATTTTATGTGATTTCATGTGAACCAAGTTTTGATTGAAAAGCGTGTTTCACTCTTGTGATGTAATGTAACCGACACCTCTGTATATGTATAAGTATGTACTTTCCTGACGATTGAAATAATGCCACTGTTTTTTTTCCACGTTTTCTAGGGCTATCAAAAGTAAAGTCCAAAGCCACGTTGCAAAAGCTCTTGAAAAATAACATAAATGCCTTACTGTTTGTGGCCTTAGTTGTTGTGATTCGCTCTGATTCGGCTTTGAATACATATTATATGAATGAGCGCCACGAATACGGACGCTTGCACCAAATCTTCTTTACTACTCTGTATAATAGCGGAGTTGCTCACTAAAAGAATAAAAAGATCATCCTAGTAGCAGAAGTTGCTTTTAGTTAAATTACTAAATAAACTGTTTCAACTCTTTCCCTTGGCATCTTTCGGTTGTCCAGAAACCTGCTGGCTCTGGGTTGCAGGAAAGGGAATACTCTCTATTTTAGTAGCAATAGTAAATCAGCGTCAGCTACAATCTATTTGATGAAGCCTACTATCGATATCGGTTGATTGGTTGATAGTGTTGTACGCCACGAAATTCCACTCAATTTTTGTATTAAAAACCGCATCCAATTTTTGTAACTAGACACTTAAGGGTGATAAATTAAAATATTTAAAATTTGTGGTTTCTAAAATTCACATAAATTAACAAAGATTTTTAATGGATTTTTAAAAGTCTTATCAATGGTCACTTTTGCAATTCGAATTCAAATTTCGAAATCACGAGTAGTTATCTATCGATACAACAAAAACCACATTGTGCGAGTTTTTCTGTACAGATCTTATGTTTTAATTTTATATATTTTTTAATTTATGGAATGGGTTAAATCAGCGCCGGCACAGAGAGCTCAAAGTGTATTTATAGATATTCGATAAAAGTTCCCTAACAAGATTATAAACATCGAGAGTTGATTGTAGACGCCTCGTTTTATGGTAGAGTACATTCATTATAAAGTTTGAAGCGCTCCCCTCCAACTCTAGTTAAGATGCAACTAATGAGTGCGAGCAACGCTCTAGGCTCTAGTGTAAGCGTCTACGGCACAACTAAGCGGAAACCGTTTCAAATGTCACCTTTTGTGTTCTCATCACCAATTAACTAACCACCTTGTAACTAATTAACTAACTGACAAGTTATTCATTTTCTCATTTTAACTTTTCCTAATTAACATCATAATCAAAATAAATAAAATAATCATCCTTGATTATTATTCATTTGTTCAAAAAATTTAGAATGATTTTTTTTTTTCATAATAATATGTAATATTTCACAAGATAATTTCGCTGTATTTTAGCTGGTTCTTGGGATTAACTTATAGAAATACCTTATTAAACAAGATGCTCAAAAATGAAATATTAAATGTGAACATCACGTGTCTAAACAGAATGTTAAAATAATGTTAAATTATTCAGCAGGTGAAGGAAAAATCCGGACAAGAAAGTCAGTACGAAGCAAACTTTTCCTGACAACTTTCAACCTACAACTATTTATTTATTACGCCGGTGGGCTTTACGACTTACGTGCGGACCAAGTCAGGTAACACTCTCTCACGACCTTAACTCAAAGGAATAGAGTCTCTTTTTAAGGATTCCCGGTGCAAAGGCGGTCTGCCACCAAGTTCGCAAGTCGCGGGCGCCTCTGCACAAGTTCCTGGAAAACACAAATAAACATATTTCGCTAGCCTCGGTTAACGCTCACTGATTTGCTGCACCTAATCTCACGTTTAAACTAATTCTTATTGGATAACTGGCTCTAACTACAGTAAAGAAGAAAGAAAGAAAAAGTTCTCAATGCAAGACAGACATCCCAGGTTAACTCAATGGAAACCTTCTATTTTTCTGACCAAACGAAGAGATGTTAAATTAATTCTGTTTATTTTCTAGATAAATCATCCTAGATAGGTTAATATTATATAATAGTTATATTAGTAGTATTACAATTAAAAATGTTAATAGTATTCTATGTACCATTAATCATAATAGGTATACATCATTGTACTAAAAAAATTATTAATATAATAGGTACATTTCTTTGAATTATTTAATATCTGCTCTTAATTATTTAGGTCTTCAATTTAAATGAGGAAACTGGAAAACTGTTGTTCCTGCCGCAGGTTTACCATGAATTATAAACAATGACATGAACGCAGCGTTCAAAACGATTTCTAGTGCGCTAACTTAAAGGTCGGAACAGACGTAATTTAAGTTGATCTACTAACAAGCCTCCAAACAAAATTTATTCAGGTGAATACAAGGTTGCTAATTATTTAGATGGCCCACAAGAGGGCGCTTCATTTGCGAACGCGCCAATCTTATATAGCGCTCATAAAATATGAACAACTTCGTAATATACCGTGCTTGTTAAACAAAGTCACGCTTTGAGATAATGCTCTCACTAATTTAAAAAAACCTGGTTTATTTTCGAGGTAAAAATACAATTTCTTTCTTAGCGATCGTCTCACACAGATTTTCAATTTATGTGCAGGAACCCAAAAATATTTATCGCACCTAAATAAATCTATACCCTCCTCTCAATACACATTCAAGTCAGAGTGAGATCGAATAACAAAAACAAGTATTAAAAAAACATGCTTGGATTTTTGTGATGTGCAAATAGAGGTGGATATTCTTGCATACCCAGTGATTAATCCGTTCAAACATAACGCGGGTGTAACATCATCCTTGCTTACAATCTCATTACAATGACGCCTCGAATACTTCGATTTCCCAAAACGCCTCGAAAATAAATAAGCAAAAATCCTATTTATCAGTTGGCACCTAAAGGCGTTCAGAATGTAATTTTCCAAAGCAATCTGTTCGGTATTTATTCCCGGGCTCATTACCGGGCGGGATCCAATCGCGGGATGCCACTCCCGAGGCTCACTCATTGGTAGCGAGAGCTCCCAGGAGTCGAGTTCAGATTTGAGGCCCCAAGGCAGTCTGAGCCCCCGCTTCCTTGGTAGCCGAGGCGGCTGAAGACCTACGCTGACTGGTGGCGTGGTTATGATCTGATATCGGTTTTATTGGGGCCCCTCGGAGGTGGTCCCGTCTGATGGAGGTGTCGCAAAATAGTTTTCCGCTTCGTTTTGCGTTCGATTCTCGTCTTTTCATATTTACTTTCTATTTCGGTTATATCTACCGCCATTTTATGTTAGGAGTAGCTAAAAAACATTAAAATCTCAGCTTTCTTTGAAGCAAAGTATATTAAAACTGATTGATCTACGAAATGAAATCTGATAATTTTATTAATTAATATCAGCCGTCTCTGCTGCCGTATCGTATCGCATGGAATATTTAATTATAACTTAGTTTGTTGAAGACAAACAAATTTAATTAACAATAAAGACGGTAAACATTTATTAAAAATAATGTTTATTTTGTTTTTTAATATCTTGTCTTAGCTTATGATTACATTGTATAAATGAAATCTTATTATTGTTAGTGTTACATTTATTCATGGACTAGACTACTAACCACAAAAATATGATGAGTATTTTTTGCTTTATTTGTCTGTATAAAGTACCAGTCTATCCAAATTTTCTATCGAATGTTTTGTTATATTAAGCTCAAACTTATAATACCTATCTATATGCTGATGATAATTACCTATGAATAGTCCACGAATTAAAAAAGAATGTCTCAAGTCTCAATCAGAACTAGAATTTGTTGCAATTTGAATTGTTTTCTTAAAAGTTTATTATAATATATTTATTTTAACACACTTTGGCGTCCAAATTAAACATTTTTTTCCATTAAAATAAATGGAAAATTGCTTTTAAGTATATTAATTTATTTTGCGTGCCAAAATTACAAACACGGGCGTTATTTTTTGTATATTCTAATATTTAAAATGACGTTCAATATTTCAAAAGGATTTTAAATATTTTCTGGTCAACAGTTTTGTATAAAAAGTAAGCAGAAAATATAGAGCAGGTAAAAATGCCCTAATATCTAAAAGTTGAGCAGTTACCCTGCGTTTACATAAGTTTGTTGCACCAACTTTTAGAAAAGAAAAAGATAATTTTTCAGCTGCCTTCACTTTTAACCACTGGAATATAAAACTAATGGACAGCCTGGACCGTAGGAAATGTCATTTAAAAAAATGTTCTGTTTAGTTAGGAATTCTTTAGATTCTCAGAAAAAAAATATTTAGGTACTAAAGCCTTACGTAAGTCTTACTTGATTCGGAAATTGTGTTTCTTTGTTATAAGAGATGATTTGACATAATATTTATTATGGAATATGCAAGGCAATTTTTTCTATTATAATATAGTAAATTGTAAAATTAAATTCTATTATAATAACTCAAAAAGTTTCAAGAGAAACCGCATTCGTGGATTAGCAATGGTTTTAAAAAATATACCTCATCGAGCCTTATTGGTCATGTCTATCCATTTGAAGATGCAACAAAAATAAAGCCGCGAAGACAGTAGGCGAGTTTAGTAAGACTCGTAGCTCGTAGCTGCGGGAGCCAGCGACGGTAACTTCTCACGTGAACCGAATCTTAAATCACTTGTAACAGCTTGGCGACATCAAAACCCACCAGATTGCTCCCACTAACTAACTCACCGTCAATATTCAACTCTATGTTATACAATATCTGTATATTTTATTATTATATTCATATATATTATATTATTTATTATGGACTTGGGCAGACATAGGTGGTCTTCGTGAGGTTCTAACAGAAAATCAACGCTATGTGGCACACAGAATATAATATGCTTAGTTAGTCGCGGGTCTTAGTCCATACACTGACAAGTACGATGTAATAATGAATATGAACTCAAATAGTTTTTAATGAAAACTCGGTGTTTTTTTGTTTAATGAAATGTATGTTTCCTATCTTTCTTTCATCCAAATGGGTTTGTAAACTCGTCTGAGGCCCGCAAATAATGATTCGCATAATGGAAACGAGAACGCTCACACTGACATGAATAATGCATACGAGGTTCATGAAACTATTTTTTTATAAAAGGAGGTAAGACACAGCAAATGTTCGCTCTGTTGTAACTTCATTCGCCCCGAAGAATGTTTTGCGCTACATTACTTATGTAGACGCGAGGAATTTTTAATTTTCAACTTATGAGGAAAACATTTCACGTGTAAATATTTTTGATCGGATAAACGTACGCTTACGGTTGCCCTATTGGAGCACCCAACTTGGGAAACGCCAAGTTTCACGCGCTTTACCTGACGCTTAACTCACTGGGCGCAGAAAACGCTGCGTTTTTAAAACGTTCTTGTTACAGTAGTGCTAATGCCACACAATTCTCAGTGGTTACTTAATTTCATTGTTTTAAGTAACATTTTGGCTGCTATGTTACATATCAACGAACAAAGTAATTTAGAAAATAGCGCACAACGAAATAGCAACATGCATATTGACGCCGTTTTTACAATAAATCACACACACATCTCACCTTTATTTTTGACACTGTTATTTAGCAAAAAATAATTCTTATGATGAAGCCTTTCGATCGGTATGATAAAGCTACAGGGTCTTGTGTAGCGGGTTCGGTTCCCGGTTCAACCATGTAATTATTTAAAAATCTATGAATGCAGTTTAAATTGTTTTTTAAATTAAAATAATGTCTTCTTTCAGTAAAATGTTCCATCTACAATATTCAAGGTACTTTCCCTCCATGTGATATAGTCGTGGGACGCCTTGTATAAAGCTTATTAAAAAAAAAACTGAATAATTGATTTTCAAATTTAAATATTAGTGAGATTCGTGTACCAAATACGTGTTTATAATTAATGTGTCTACTTCCTTAGTTTTAAACGTCATTCAAATATGAATTATGAAAACGCGGAGTTTCCACAAGCCAAGTGCGTATGAGTGAAAGCATGTACTCTCTCTCCCGCGAACAGTACGTGACCGGCATCCCATGATATCTTACCAACAACAATAAATATCGCAAGTTTACCTTTTGCTACAATTGAGGCTTTCGCACGTACTGCTTCTTTATTTGTTCATGTCATATGAAAGTTAGATGCGCGTCCTCCGGCCTCGTCATCTGTGCGACCTCCACCATTAATTTCATTTCTACACTCTTGTTGTTAATGTGTTCTATTATCTAAGTTATATTATAGGGGGAGCAAAAAGAAAACTACCTATCACCTAAATCTTGGCTCCTAGTATTAATATATCAACAACAGAATTTAACTAGAATTTGGTACCTTTAATTGTCCTAAAAAAGTCAGCGAAAAAAAAATATTTAAAAAAATTACAATTTAAAATTAATGTTCAATTTTTTTAAAATGTTTTAGTTTTAAATAAATAATAATACTTAATTTAATCTACATAAAAATAGTTCTAAAATACAATGCATATAATTTTTACGATTTGAGCGATATTGTGGTGTGTTTTTGATATTTTGGAATAGTTATTTAAAGGAGCTTGGGTTGGTTAACAAATGTGTCCTCGAAGAGTTGGATTTAAATGTATGAAGTTGTCGAGTAAGTTTGGCGCATTAGTGCGAACCGGCAGCCGGAGGTGCGGCGACGTGACTCCGCCGTTGCCAACTGATCGTGCAACTAATTGGATACAATTATCAACTTTTAACTCTATTTCAGATTTAAACGTTAGTCTTTCAGAATAACTTTGTGATTTTATGTTAAAGTGCAAGCAGAAGCATAGCCAAGCAGACAAAAATATTTGTTAGTGGCTTTTCCTAGTGGTGGCATGGTAAATTGTAACTATGCGTATGGGAACAATCGAAAGAGAATGTTTGCCAGTTTAGACGTCGTTGTTGTAGAAATCGGTAAAATGAGTCGTGTAAAATCTGTGTAAAATGGTAAAAGTCATCATGAAGGTTCAATCATGTAAACAAAGGAGGCCATGCGATCCAGTTAGCAACCCGGCACTGCGCTGCGTGCGGCGTGTTATGAAGCCTGCAGCTACCAACACCTGAAATGATGACCACGACCACTCTGTGAAGAGTGAAACCGACGAAGTTATCTGTGGGCCTTAAAAATGCAAACAAAAGCAAACGGTTTCATTAGGACAAGTGAAATGCAGCGAGGAACAAAGTTCGCGACGTAAAAGTTTAACAAGCGACAGGGACGAGCTTTGAATCGGTGCAACTTCTGTGAATAGCTTTTGTGTGGCCGTGTTTTTGTGTGAGGGTAATTTAATATCTCATAAACTACAACAGTTTCATTACGGTAATTGTCTGCGTAATACGAGTGGCGATATATTGTGGCATATTTGTTTCCCGAGCGGTGTTAGCGGTGTCCGGTCGATTTTCCGCTTGCAGCGCTGCTGAGGTGAAGCGGATACCTCGACCCTCGGAGGTCACTTTGCTGGCGATATGATTAATCTAAATAACTTAACTAACTTGTCAAGTGTATTCCCGGAGCGGGAGCACACTTCGGTTTAATCACATTTTCAAAGGCGAGCCATTTTCATCAACATGAACATATTTATAATTAGGAATGCTAAATTAATACTTACGTGACAAATGTAGGATCGAATAAACTCTTAAAAATAGCGCTAGTAAAATGTAACTAGAAATATTATCTTGAAACATGAGAAAGTTTACAAGTATTTTAGCAAAACTATCAAGTCATTGATTTATCAATATTTTGTTTAATATTGTCTGTTAAAATAAGTGATTTTGAGTAACACGTGACCAAAACTTCAAAGCATGCCTTTTAGTCAAAAGCATTACTAACCAACTTAGTTAGGTAACCAAAATTTTAAGTTAAAACTGTTTTAGTCTAACTTGTTCGGTCTTTACTTTTTTTATATAAGAAATGGGTTAGCACTTGGCCAACAACCAGCCATGTGGCAAGGATGAGGCCTAAGATGGAGCGAGCTCACCCAGAAGATGCCAATTCACTCGAACCTTGAAAAGAACCTTGAAACCTTGAAGCCTTATTTTAAATATATTTTTTGTAATTTATTTTTTGACGTGTATTTACATTTTATGAAGTGCACTTATGATGAACGACTATTTCGTGAAGCATAGTCCATTAATAAATAACAATAAAATATTAATTAAAACTTCTCGGAATATGTATACCTAATTAAAATTGCTAAATTATTATATTCCATGAAATGTTGTTAAATAAACTCTTAACTTCGAATGGTTCTCAAAATTAGTTCTCGTCATAATATTTATTATTTGAATTGCTTTACGTAATAAACATGACCCATTCGCCCTCATATACTCTTGTGCCCTTGAATGCTTCACGTGTCTGGAATAGATTAGAACTAGCTGGTGCCCGCGACTTAGTCCGTGTTGAAAAAGCAATATATCTCCTGACATCATTATTGCTATTATATTTAGCCAGGAGTTAGTTTCCTTAATTTTAGATAATCCCTCGGGAGCAGTACTTTTTTCCTGGATGAAAGGTACCCTATGTCCTTTCTGGTATCCCAGACAACGTGTATGCAAAATTTCGTGGTGATCGCTTCAGTAGTTTTTGCGTAAAAGAGTTACAAACATCCATACAAACTTTCGCATTTATAATATTAGTACGGACTAGTACGGATTAATAGAAATATTCTCTTATTAATTAATATTTGGAAAAATTAAATATGGAAAAAAATCTAATATGTTTAATAATGGAACGCTTAAGTAAACAATAAATTTTTCATTTTAGATAAATAAATTTTGTTTTGTCTATTTTCGTTTAATTTACAATGTTTAGTAGAGAGATTTGTTCTTTATGATTAACACAATCGATTAATGTATGATTGATGTACATTTATTTATATTTATTTTTTTGTATTTTAGCTAGTTTGGTTCCCGGGCGTGGAATACGTATTTTTTTAAAAATCTTTGAATGTAGTTTAAATTCTTTTTAAAAATAAAAAAATGTTTACTTTTTGTGATTTTTCCTATCTTCAGTATTTATAGAACTTTCCCTCTAAGTGGCGCTAAAAATTTCCACCCTGTATATGAAACACAAAAACCCTGCATTTGTGTGTTAGAAGAAAATAATATATTATTTATAAAAGTAGATATTTTCTTGTATGAAGTAATATGTGATGGTGCTGTCTACTTTGTATTGTATTGTAAATGTCAGTCCCTCCCACGCGGGCTTCTTCAATGTCTAATTTGCCTCTGATACGAGTACCTCTCTATGTTTAGAATCAAAATGATAAATCAAAACTGCCAACTTAGAGTGATCGCATTTATTTTCATATCTTTTTACATAGCACATATTTTTTTACTTACAATCCAGTCTATTCTCAGTTTGCTCATTTATCCCATTAGGGATAGCACATAATTCCATCCCTATTGATGTCGTCTGTACGATTAAATGGATTGTCAGTTTCAATCAGCGAACTGGATTCAATATTTGTCAACGACATGTAATAGAAGGCAGTATGTAAATGTTGAAAGCTTATAGGTATCACTTTCTTGAATTAGTAATAACATTTATTTTCTGGTGGAAAGAGTTGAAATTATCTCCTTACCAAATTTCATCAAAACTAGATAAAGCTAAGAAAAAGCGAAAAAACAGACAAAGGGACAAAGTTGCTTTCGCATTTATGATCTCAGTATGGAGTATGTTTGCGCCTGACACCTGCCAGTATTTCGTAACATCTGACTAGTTTCTCGAAATGAAATGATCATTTCCCGAAGGAAAAAGGGCGCAGAGCGCAGGTAGGTATGTAGCAGCGAAGGCAATTTAAGCGTTCGCTCGCGACATTGTGGAATAAATTCAACAAAGTGTCAAACAAGAGGGCAACTCGCGCACCTGGACCCCACGGCCTTGCATTTGGCGTGTGGTCTACGTGACAAGCGTTACTTATCAATGACCTTGAAAAGGGTAATCTAAATCGTCAACGAGCCTTGTCTGTACATTAAATTAAACATAAAAAATATATTTGTTCTCTTTATACTTATGTTACTGAGATAAAAATATAGCTTTGAGAATTTTTGTCTATTTGTTTGTAGGTACGTTTTTGAACGCTAATCCCAGCAACAGCCTAATGGATTTGTATGAAATTTGGCACACTGGTAGTTTATTACCTGGATGAATATTTATCCTTTAAGATAAGAATATAATATTTATTTGAAAAGATAAAAACGTAGTGTAGAAACAGCGTTTCCGAACCGTTGCAACATTAATCTGTAAATACTTATAAAAAATATCTATAGCAAAAATAAATAAGTAATCAAAGTAATGAAGAGTTAAGTGGGAGATCGTTTCTCGTGGGCAGCCTTTCGCTTAAGCATTACAACAGGAATGGGTCGTTCAAAAACGCCTTAGGTATTCGGCTAGACAAAAAGTTGGATTCCACTCCCTGCAAATACTTTTTATGTACAAAACAAGTAAAGTGTGTGTTCCAAGTGAACTTGGTCCGAACTCATTTATATGTAAACTAAGCTTTCAAGATTTAACTACAACTTTTATCAAAAAATATCAATTTTACATTTTCGCCTGCGAGAATATATACATACTGTATTTTCATTTATTTTTGCTAAATATGTACCGTTTTTTAGATTTATTTAAAGCCTATATTTTTCTAATAGGCTATTTCAGCTTAATTAAATGACTTATGTAACGCATAAGCCTGTCATTTTTTTTTCTGAGTTCATCCCTAAATTTTATACACAAAATCCATTCTCAGATATTCCTTCTTTCGTTGGAGTATGTGTGAGTATTTCTAATCATCATTTGAAATTATAATAAAATAGCTACACGCTTCCTGCTTCATCCGAGTTCAAAATAAAAACTATTCTATCTTTTAAGTTGACCAAATTACACATTGTTGCGAAGTTTTATCAAAATCGATTCAGTATGTCATAATATGTCAGTCACATATGACACGAATTTTTTATATATAGAAAAATTCGTTTTCGACTGACAAAGAAAATAACAATTAAAGTTCACAGGTCATACTTTCACGGGTCTATTAAATCTGGACGGAATTAAAATAAAAAGCGGACATTCCTCTGTAACGCTATTTTAAATAAAACATATTGTTTAAGTGAACTGTCCAATTTAATATGAACCCTCGATTTGACTGGCACTGGAGGGAGGTGAGGTCAGAGTAAAATAGTCCATCTAGCCATACATTGTAGAGCTTCAGCTTTATGGGTGCATTCAGTGTTACGATGAGTTCATAGTTTACAAACACAAGCATAAGGTTCGTTTTAACCGATATTCGTCAGCCATATTATTTATGTTCTTCATAAATTTTATGATTTAAACTCTTATTATAAAATGTACTAATATTATAAGTGAAAGTAACTTTGTCTGTCTGTTGCCTCATCACGCTTTGACTACGCAGGACAATATTGCACGCAGGAAAGAACATGAAGTACCTTTCATCTATAAAAAGTGTCTGTTTCCGAAGGATCTTTTAAAATAAATAAAAATAAGCTTTCAATAAAAATTAAAGACTGGTCAATGTGCCATAGAAATGAGAGTTTTTTTTTTAATTTTTCAACGCCGCGGACGAAGTCGCGGGCATAGAATAAACGAATTTAAAATTGCAATGTAAATGTTACACACGGTTGGTAAGCACCTGAAATGCGACCATTTAAATACAATATCAGTGAATCGAAATATCTAAATATTGTTTGTGGTAACATTGTTATCGAGCGGCCTACCACTAAGCCCTTGTGTGATCTGTTTATATGCACCTGTACACTCAGCTCTAGAAATCCATACTATTTAATATAATAAATGTGAAAGTAACTTTGTCTGTCGGTCTGTTACCTTTATACGCCATAACTACTCAACTGATTTTGAAAAAGGTATTACTAAGTAGCTTTTACTTCTATTGGTAAACTATAGTCTGAAAAAATACAAAAAAAATACAACTAAATTATGCAGTCACTTTTTGAATTGTAATTCACTTTATATGACATAAGTGCATGATTTATACATAATATATTACTAATGTCATACTAGTGTTACTGGTATTAAAAAATACCTATAATATTACAAACTGAGTAATAAATATTTGGTATGTCAATGTCAAAAATTGCTCTAACATTTTCTTTTTTTTTTTTTTCTTAATTTCATATAGAGTAGGTAGCATGGTAAATAAGAAGAAGTTGTGTTAAATATAGAACTCGGTTTGTTGGCTAACTTGGTTCATTAAATAGCACCTTCCGTAACAAGCGTTCTGTTGTTAGTGCGGGGTGAGGGGTGAGGGGTGAGGGGTGCGTCGCGCATTGAAACAAAGGACGGGCTTCTTAGAGATTCAATTAAATCACTTGCAAATATGGAGATGACAATTTCTGTATCCCGGTATCTTAGCGAGCATATCTCAAGTTGCGAAACTAGTTTATCTCGTAAATTAAATTGATTCTGTGGAAATTTAGAGCTCAGGAAAAAATTGTGTTCTTAGGTGCTCGCTAAGTTTAATTTGACTACGCTTTATACACATATACGGGTCTCCACTTTTCCATTATGTATGTAATATCGTGTGTACGCTAACCAGCTTTTGCCTTTTTCTTAGTCGTCATATTCCACTATTAATCCATATTTCCAATAAAAATTGTCCACTGTAAATCGGAAAGGATTATCAGCCATTTTGCACTGATATTAAAAAAAATGTGAAGCCGGTGAGAAATTTACTTGGCACAGGTACTAATTAGCCGGTTTAAAATAGCTTATAAAACCCAATTAAAAGTGTTGTGTTTCGTTTCGAAGTTACTGTTTGTTCTGAATTTAATGATTTATAGCGTCGGCCTGCGCCGGCCGATAACACCTTCAAATTTCTACCATTATTACCTAATATCTAAATTTTGAGAAAATAATATTTAACGTAAGTGCCAAAAATTAAACTGATTTTTAAAAAGCACAACCCACGCTAAGACTTATGAAGAAGGACTGACTTTTTACTTCATTTAATACTAGCTGTTGCACGCGACTTCGTCCGCGTAACTTTATAAAATATAGCAAAGCGCCTTCACAGCTGATGTTACTCAGTGCATTAATATTTTGAAAAAAGTTTTATACGTAGCCGATTGTACATTTAATTACAGTTAAAATTTCACTAATAGGTAGCTTATTAGTTGTTCAATGAAACGTGACTTCGTTTGCATTCACATCCGTTCTTATTTCTATTAACATTCATTCATTTAAGATTAGGTCGACACGTCATTAAAATGTAACGCATGAATATACATGAATATGAAAATTTACATGAAAAATTACACGTTCTAATATTTCTAAATGTTTCGTTTCATAATTATGGACAGTGTACGATCAGAAAGTGTTCTAATATGATATTGAAAGGGTTTACATTAGAATATTGGAGGCGCGGTGAAACCCCTGAAGGGGTGGACGAAATCTAAATTTCGTTGCGGCAGGATTGCGACAGAATCACGCCATGAATCCCAGAATTAGCGGTTTAGTGGACTGTATATCTGGTTGCGGCTGTAAGCGAACAGTATGACCGTCTGAAGGACAGGATTAGAAACAGAAGGAAATGCACATACCTTATACCGGTGCTCTGGTGCGCTCTCCTGCAGGAATCTCTAAACGTCCAACTGGCAGACACTGTTCACATGTATCTAAATGTTCAGCGATAAAATGCGGATGAATTAACTTCACTTCCGAGAACGAGTTAAGGCGCGGATTAGGGATAAACCCATATATGCTTGGAAACACAGCTCAAGCGCGGGCGCGTTCCTTTTCTTTTCTTTTCGACCTCTCACGCGGCGGTCATCGGTAGTAGTGCATTATTTTGATCAGAGGGTAAAGAGGAAAAATGTGAGGGCCATAATTATTAGGAAGGTGGGTATACGTGAAAGAAAGAAAGGTACTTGACAGCCAACTATTCGATCACGGCGCAACCAAATATAGTTGATTTTTTTTTCTATCACTGTAGTATTTTAGTTACGGTCACGCTGATATATCAAGTAGTTTGCATTTTAATAGGTGCAATTAGTTATTCAATGATATTGTTTGTGTATGTTAGATTTTCTGCAAACCAAATAAATAAATTATAATAATAATTAATAATATATATCTATATATATATAAAAGAAAGTCGTGTTAGTTACTTCACTTATAACTCAAGAACGGCTGAACCGATTTGGCTGAAAATTGGTGGGGAGATAGCTTAGAACCAGGAGAAGGACATAGGATACTTTTTATTTATTTATTTTTTATTTTATTTTTTAATTTTTATTTACATAATTTACATTAACGTTTAGCTGACAGTTGCGTTTTGTTATACCACCTTAGAACCAGGAGAAGGACATAGGATACTTTTTATTAAGCTTTTTTTTATTTATCTTTTTGGTTTTTTCTTTTTATTTTTTTTTATTTACATAACGTTTAGCTGACAGTTGCGTTTTGTTATACCACTTTTAACAAATGAACGGCTAAATTGTTTTTTTTTTTTAATGATAAAATGCATAATTAACCATAGACTACATTACGTTTAGCTGACAGTTGCGTTTTGTTTTGTTATACCATTTTTAACAAATGAACGGGTAGACTGTTTTTTTACTGATAAATTGCTTTCAGTTGCGTTTTGTTATACCACGTTTTATGTCACGTCCCACGTCATGTTCCCGTAAATTAAATACTTGCTTTTTTAATTTACATTAATTATGCAAATAAAAGATTGACCATGATAAAATCAAAAGTCTGCTCATTTATTGCCTCTAAAGCGGAACAAAGTTCGCCGGGTCAGCTTGTAATAATATAATATAATAATAATTGGGGGCCTTGTGAAATAAATAAATAAATTAATTAAAAACAATTCTACTACAGAATACCAAACCACGTTCGAGTGTTTACTGCAATTTATAAAAATAAATAAATAATATTATAATATTTATAGTTATAAAATACGACAAGTTTTTCTATTTAGAACAATTTTTAACATTTAATTTCTTTCTATTGATCGTTCTAAATTAGTGGCAAAGTATAATTACTAGAAATTTTTTTTGGTAATACAAACATGACGAAACAGCACCTTATTAAATCCCTTATTTAACGCATAATTGTTGGCAGAACCGAGGAGGTCATAATTTTTTGCTATGTCTACAAATAGCAGCACTATTGTGATTGATGCAACGTGGAGCGTCAATTCTCTTGCTAGTCGGGCTATGTTATTAACGGCAGTTAATAATTATGATGATAGTTGAGGACTGATGTTTCGTTAATTTGCTTGACAAATTTTAAATAAAAAAATGTCATGTAGCATCACATCGACGAGTGAGAGACATAATTTTACTGATGCGTAACGATTGACAGGCCGTCACCTAGATTCAAAGTTGATGAGTCCTCTTTGTTGTCACTAAACCTTTTGCTTTTAGTTCAAACAATCTGACGCGAGGGAGTTTATGACGAGACTCACGTAATTCGATATTTCCCATAATCTTTAATGAAATTGGGACCGACTTTGTCCCGGAGCTACGAAATACAATCTAAGTCAATTTATTGATTTATGTACAAAAACATTTGAATAAACATAGATTATTGAATAATACTTCGACTTTATTAGTGAGATTTGTGTATTTTTAAATAAATAAATACAATGCATTCCAATGTTGGATGAAAACGTATACGTTGTTATTTTAATGACGTTTGCCTGTTCTAGGTAACATCTCAATGACGCGCTATGACCTGCCGATATGCTAGTATCTGCTACGAATCCGCTACGTCTGCGAAATCCATTCATAACTCCACCGCAAACAGACAGGGAGAGCCTAAAAGCCTCGGATTAAAACTGAGAGAGCGACGTTGGGTCGGCAGGGGAGAGAGGGCGGACGGACAGGGGAGATTAAAGACTAGTTATTTAATAAGTTGCCAGGTTAAAGTGCAGACAAGTTACGAGGCGAGGCTAACATGTTGGATTGAACGCTTCCCTGCAGGCACGGAACTGCTTAGCGTTATCAAATTATAACCATTACATTTCATGTTAGTTGAGATACAAAACAATTAATGTTATCTATTTAAATATAGATATAATAAAAGTTTGCAGTTACTACCATCTTATAGAAGACCACCGATGTTCTTGTGTTTCGATAAGGAATGCTAGAGCCAGTTTCTCTATCACCTGATTGGCTCGTTACAGTACAGTAGAAAATGTAAACACACAGGTGTTTATTTAAATAAATAAAAATAACTAAAGATTTTAAACAAGATGATCAGTTTTACCCGTTGCTTTAAGCTTAACTCAAGCTCTTAACTTCACAATATCGAGGAAAATCTCCTTTACCAAATTATTATGTAATAAAATTAGATATAATAACATCCTAATACCAATAATATCTTTACATAGTATAAAACAAAGTCGCTTTTTCTGTCCCTATGTCCCTTTGTATGCTTAGATCTTTAAAACTACGCAACGGATTTTAATGCGGTTTTCACTAATGGGTAGAGTGGTTCTCGAGGAAGGTTTATAAGTACCTAAGTTACGCGGGCGAAGTCGCGGGCAGCAGCTAGTAATATTATAAATGTGAAAGTTTGTATGTTTGGATTTTTCTTCTCCAACAACGCAAAAACGGCTGACCGGATTTGGATGAAATTTGGCAACACTCTATTACCAGTATCAATATATTATTATAGGACACCTAAGAACGTTTTCAGTAATTACTGAATAATATTCAGTAATACTACCTTAGAAATAATTTTCAAAATCGGTTCAGTCGTTTTTGAGTTATTCATTACAAACATACAAAAATACAAATCTTCTCTCTTTATAATATTTATAGATTTATTCTATATGTTTTAAATAAAAAATAATAATTTCAGAAATAAACTACTGAGTGGACACTAGTGTTGTTATACGTAGTGACGACAAAAATAAGTTTGTCTTTTCAGTCTCCATGACAAATTCAACCAATTCAGTTGACTTTATTAAAAATAGATCCATGGACGTGGTGCGCCAGTAAATGGAGCATAAAAATGTAAGCGACTCGCGGTGAACACGCGAGTATGTGAGCGAGCTATCCTTGTGGGAAATCAAGTTTGGAAAGCGCACTCGCGGGAGTTACCGGTGACGATTCCCTTATACAATATCCTGCGAGAAATATTCCACTGTATGATAAAGTGGTTTATTGGCAAATAAGATATCACGAATAAGGCCCTGTAGGTTTCACGGATTACATCATTGTTCCTTTTTTACACTTATTTATTTGGTAATGTATAAGTATCACAAATTCTCATTTGTACACAAAATCGACAATTTTAAATTGTTCTTATTTAAAGTTTAAATATCAAAAGTATCAAAACATATCAAATGATAACGAATTATAATTACATTGTTAATTTACAAGTGGTATACAGTTTTAAAAAGGGAGTAGAACTTTTGAAAAATGCACTAGAAGGAGATGTAGCCAATGAGCTGTCATTTAGTTTCGTAACTATGAAACAAAAACCATTCGAAAATGGAAACCGAGTTGGACACCATTAGACACGGTGTCTGGGTAAGTTGTCTAGTCGGAAACCGTTAGCGCCATTGTTCTCGGCACAGTGCATTTCAATTGGAAAGCGGTTGGACGTGAAGAGAGGTAATCGGCTTAGGTTTAATTCGGGAGCTTTGGGTGGATTCTGTGGATTCTAAGACAGGATGGATTAAAACGTGAAGCTGAGACGGACTGCGCGATCCAACGAGTCAGAGATGCAAGACATAACACATACCAAACATTACTATTCCGAAGTGATTTTGCTATAATTTTTTTTTAGTTAATGTAAATTACACAAATAAGTATATGAAACAAATGAAAAAATAAAAAAAAGATGTTTTTATTTTTATTTTAAAAGACCATAGAAGGTTTAAGTATAAGGGATAACGAAGTTGTTATTTCACGGTTGTACAATGTAAATTTAAAACATGTCAAGTTTAAATCAATAAAAGGTCACATGTCACATGTAAGTCCATTGAATTTTCAATTTTAATTCAATCCATTAGGATTTTTTAGTTGGATGAGCAGTTTTGTTAAATTCAAAGACATGCAAAAAAACTAACAAACATACAAACTTTACCTATTTATAATATTAGTATAGATTCAATTAATTTTGTTAAATGAAAATTGGTTTTAAAAGCAACTACAGAGGCTTCCTGTTGATTCGATCCCCGTAGTGTCGGATTTCCGAAATATATAAGTTATCGTAAAGTTTACACATACAAATTAATTAATATAATTAATATATCAAATTGACTCCAAATTATTTCAAAAAGCTTATAAAATTTGAATAACTTCTCAGATTAAATATAAAGAAAACTATTTTTAACATGTGTAAGAAAAATATAATGTCATATCATAATTTCCATATATTTATTTAAGTTAATTATATTAACGAAAGTATATTAAGTTTCCATATGAAAGTGTCATTTCCACGTGAAGTTGAGTCGGTGGTCATTGAAGTTATTAAATAAGTTGCGAGCAAGTTCCGCGGCGTTGCGCCGGGACTTCTTAACTTTTCATTTATTTATAGCCTTTTTATACAGAAGCGGGATGTAATGCCTTCACTTCTCGCGTGCCTTTATCAACCTTATAATCAGTGTAGACAACTAGATTTTTAATTAAACATTGAGCAGATTCTTAATTTTTGTAAACATTGGCTTATGTTAAGTATCTCTATTTTAATAAGTTAATAAGAAAAATACTGTACAAGAATCAACACAAAATTTTTGATAACATTGTGCAAGGTGGGAGTAAAAGGTGTCTTCTATTTTGATGTATTTATAATTAATTACGCTGCAGCGCTAAAACAAATATTACGAAGTCTAATAAAACGATACAACATGCTGCGCTAGATCGCTGCTAGGATATAATTTTCTCGCAATAAAAAGGTTGTAAGCGCAACATTTAAATGGCTCTTACGCGTTAATAAAGTGTAGAGTAAGTATGTGTGTGTGTGTGTGTGTGAGTATACAGTTCTCTTGGAACACAGTGTTTATACTTATCTTGGTTGGAGACAACAGCATATTAAAAAAAATTTATTAAAGACAAATATTAATACTGTTCAAACATCTGAATTCTACAGGAAAGAAGAGCCTATATTTTCAATTTTCACGCATGCAAAACTGCAGGAAAAGCTAGCAAAGAAAAAGTACAAAAAGTTTCTATTCTGTTTCTTATATATCGTGTATCGGACAAGCTCAACAGACGGGGCTTCGACGGAGTGAAAATTGAAAATGTAGCTTTCCTTTTCCTAAAATTCAATCTATTTTAGTACTTCAATATTCAATAAATACTTATTAAAATTGGCTCAGTGACTTTGTCATGAAAGCCTAATTTATATATTATTTATATACGTTATACAAATTGAATTCACGATAAAAGTGTATGCTTGTATATTTCTTTTTTTTTTTCTTTAGGATGTTAGCGGCACTGGGGGGAATACCCACTAAAACTCCCCGGTGCCTCCTTGCCCTGTGAGCGGAGTGGACCGGGCTCTGCCGAGGCACCTAACTCCGATCCACCCCCAGGGCAGCCTAGCCATTACTGGCTAGGCTATCGCCAAAGAAAGGGATTGCCCGGAGACACCCAGACAATACCCACGCGAATGGGGGGACCTTGTGCAGGCACACACAGCTAGCCAACCATGTGCGCAAGGTCTTCTAGACCATCTGCAGAAGGCGGGCAGCCTTCTCCAGACAGCCAGGCTCTCAAGAAAAGTCGGCACTCAAGTGCAAGCACTCGAGTGCGGAGAACACCAATGACGGGAGGGAGCCCGCCACTCATAATCCGCACACATACCTCGTGTGCGGTCTCTCAAGGAGACTCAAGGAGTGCGGCCGACCTCCAATTGAGAGACCCGCGAGGGTACTTCCCGCGAGCGATCCGCTACGGACTCCCGCTTGGGAGCCCGCTCGGAACGCTCGGTTGTACGCCTCCTTAGCACCCCAGGCTGGCCCAAGGCCAAGGGTGAGCCCCCCCACCGCGACAAGGTCCCGGTGTACCCAGGGAGGCTTGTATATTTCTAGACAAGTTACGAGCAAAAATAAAAAGTAGGTAATAAAAATTTACAAAATATTTGTAGGCTAAATTAACGTATGACGTTTATTATAATTTATTTTTAGATGGCCTGCGTAATTAAAGAGTCTAAGAATAGACATGGGATATTAATTTTTGTAAGATGTGGTTTGATGAAGTTGTTATGTTAAGGTCGACAGACAGGCTTATGATCTATTTAACGGTAAGTGGCTGTTGCCGACAAGCAACGCCATAAGTACAAGGACAAAGTACTTGTCGAAATACATACAAACACGCTGTTATTTTGCTGCTGCTGGTGGTCTTCTGTAAGTGGGTGATTACTGCCGCCAGGCTGGTTGCCCAAATGAAACACATGATTAGTTAACGACTACCGTAGTTTATGACTATAGATTGCATTAAGTATGTCGCACTACATCTAAATTAGTCTTAGAAAAGATGAAAATCTATTGGACCGATTTTAAATTCTTTCACCTATAGAAAGCTACATTATTAGCGAGTAATATAAGCTATATTTTATAAAAATACGCAGACGAAGTCGCGTGCAACAGCTAGACAGTGTATAATATAACGAAAAACTTGGGCGACTACATAATTACGATTCCGTAGCCGTTTGGCGTAGCAACGTAGCGTCGTAGCACTTCTCTACGTTGCGTAGCTATACGTAGCAACCGCCTAAAAGAATGATTTTCATTTTTATTTTAGTAGATGTAAATTGTCCTTCCCAAACTCTGTCAACGCAGACATGAAAACGAAATTACTTATAAAGATAATTAATTAAGAACCAAGTTTATCATGACGGGCTTCCTTAATGAAATTATATTCGCACAACAAACTTGATATAAACTTTGATGACGAGTGTGCTCTTTTATGAATGTCTTGTGAAAAGTTATTATCTCATATGTTGTATGAATACACATAGCGTATGTGTATGTAAAAGAAGTAATTAAAACTAAAAAAAATCAGTGTAAACAAACTACGGGAGACAAAATACTTATTATTGTGACATATAATACCTTAAAGCCGTTTCTCTACATTAGGTATTTAAAAAAAAAATTGTACACGTTGTGGGTACTTATGTTAATAAGGTGAAAAAATAGTTTTTAGAATTTTTGTTAAGAATATTTTTTATTTGTTTGTACGTTTGTTTGTACACGCTAATCTCAGAAACGGCTTAACCGATTTGAGTGCGGTTTTTACTTATCTATTTTAACATAATTTTTAAAAGCGGTCCAATAGTTGCTGAGTTTATACACTACAAATAAAAAATGAAAATACAAATATTTTCTCTTAATAATGTTAATAAAGATCACACATTCACTTTACATACTTAAAAACATTATTGCAAAAAATTAAGGTAAAATGAAATGTTTGAATTTGAATTACTACACCTTTTGTAGTACCTCTGGTAGTGCATAACGAATGAAGTCTCATTATAATTTGAATGAGCGAAGAGATCGTATCGCTCAATATTGAAACAGTGCGTTCTGCTCACGTTGTGGCGGATTCGGCGTAAATAAACAATTTAACAATTCGCTTCCCAGTTGGAACACATCTTAAATTAGTGATGTAACCACATCGATGATAAAATTTTCGAATTAAAAACGAAATATTGTTTTTTTATAAGCCGTGGTGTGAAAAATTTTGGGAGTAAAAAAATACACGAATGCGTTATGTTTTTTGAATATTTTAGAATATCTAAAGTATTATAAATTAATAACTAGGTACTCATTTTTGTAATATAATAAAGCTGATAAAATGAAGAGTTTATTTGAAAATTCAATGTATTTTTTCAGATAAAATAAGAACAAAAGATAGAGCTATGTGAACGGCAGAATGAAGCTACGCCTCGCCTTATTAAAATATTTACTACCTATACATAATGAAATTGCTGAATTGCGTAGTGAAAAAGTGTAAAAACTAGTCTTCAAAAAATGTGTTGTCTATATCATGTAATTCGGTCTTACGATTTTTTATTGCCAAATTTAGAGCACTTTATTTTGTCAAAGGAATATTTTAACTCGCTTGAAACAGTTATTTAAAAATTAATTACGCAAATAAATTTCACAAAAAAGCAACGATAAATTAACTAATGTCATGCAAAAGCCGAATGTTGTATTAAAATGTCCCGTCTCTTAACAACACAGTCACACCATTAACAGACAGACAGAATTACGAGAATATCGCGTCAGTGTAAACAGAGTTTAAATAAAGTATGAAATCGTTTAATATACGCGAAACAAATCTTTGCGCACAATAGACCGACAGCGACCTCCCCCCGCAGTAAAACCTATAAAATTTATATCTAACCTCAATAACAGTAGAGAGAATACGTAATGAACATTAGGAACAAAAGCGTGAGAAAAGAGCCGATACCGAATGTAGGTGAAAATTGATACGACCGCGAACACAGTCTAAATTGAACTCTATTTTCTGGTTGGGTTAGTTTGAAAATGACTTGAACGCTCCTCTTTGAGGATATCGCGCACACGTAACTAATGGAAATTGAGATTTGTTTCTATGAAAGTAAAGTGCACTGTCCGATGTGAACGGGATAAAAGGGAAAAGCAAGAATCGAAGATAAGTGAGGTGGCACGGCGCTCGCTTTGAAATATTGGTATACCGAAGGTTTTCTTTGGAGCCGTGTCCGGACAAAAGTTAGTTAAACGTTTTCTAGATGGAGCCTATGATCTTCTAGGAAGCTATATTATACACTTTGGAATGTCCTAGTTCTCCACCATTTTAGAACTTATCTTTTACATAAAGATAAGTAAACATATTTAAGCTTTAATAAAACCATTCTACTCATAGCTGCACACACTTGCTAACAACTTTTTAAATTTTCTTTTGTTAATATACTAGTATAAATTTCCCTTCGAGCAAAAGAAAATAGGTTATTTAACGTGTGAGCCGTTTATAGAACTTTAAACTAAATAATTATAATACTTTTACTTTATATTAAAGTAATTTGAAAATATACGAGTATACTTACTTATTATTATAAAGCATCGTTATTAAACAAGTCCACTTGTATTAACAAGTAACTATAATTGTTAGGACTTTGTGATAGTTTGAGTTTTCTTTTATTTATTTTACTTAAATCATGGCAGTGATTCTAAAACTTGACTCTCAAAACAACAGAGTGGCTCCAAAAGCAAATGTGCAATACCATGGTACTGCAATATCAAATGTGATGACTTTTACTCATACCTCAAATAACAAAGCCAAAACGATAGCAGTACCTGTACGGATAAATTAGCCTGAAATGATACATTCAGAGCCTTTGTAAAACAACACATTACGACTATTACTGAACACGAAAGCTGCTGTAAAAGCTCAAAATTCACGTAAAATACAAATAAACAGCGCCGTCACAAAGCGGAGCCGCAACCGGAAAAAATGAAAATAGACGAACAAAAAGGAGAAAACTCACATTATAAAGATGGTAAGTTGGCGAGTAAATAAAAGAATACACGGTAATAAGTAAGGTAAGCGGCGAGAGAGCAATAATAAATATATATGAATATAAAAACGCTTTGAACTCGTCCGTTTGATGTTCCAGCTCATAGAGAGGAATAAGCGGAAAAATTTAAGCGCCAGCCACTTGAGCGTTCCCCTCAACTTTCTAACTCATTTGCATAACCATTCGATTCGCAAAAGTTGTAAATTAACAACCGTGTGAACAGGGAAGGTACACGATTTGAGCATAACTCAGCGTAACAGCGCCATTAGCGCCACAATGGCGCTGATCACTAATAACTAAAAGAATAGCACTTAAAGACTTAAGGGGGTGCGAGAATGTCTATTGAAGCTCACTCACGGGGAAACGTTTCTTTCTGATGTGATTTTTTTGGAGTGAATTGCAGCGGTGAGAGGGTGAGGTCGTGGGAGGGGATCCGCCGGGTCCAGGCGTGCGCAGCCGGCAGTACCGTACGGGACGTCAACTAGTCGCCAAGTATTCCGTGCCGCGAGGCCCGTTTCGCCCGACAACAATCCACCGCGAAAGCCTTACCCTGTGACCTACCATACTGTACACTCACGTGAGCTGACGCTGTGAGCTAGTGAACGGTGATCCGGTTCGTTGAGTTCAGTGATAGTGATAAAAAAAATATTGAGTGCACAGATTAACCACGAGTGGAGTGACACGTGATAGTGTTCGTTCGTCTTCGTCAGAAAGGGTGAGTGGGCTTTCTGTACTTTCTAGTTTACATCAACTTTCGGACACTTTGTGGATGATTGATAGTGTTCCGTTGTGAGGCTACGAACTCTCTCTTAAAAACAGCCTTCCCTTCGCGTGTCGATAAAGTGATTCTTGGCAACAAATTCTAAACAACACTGCCAAATGTATTTCTAATGACTAGTTCTAATTCGGTTCCTTAATTTGCATCCGTATTTGCGATTTAAATTCAGCCTTATTCGATAAACGATAAGTGTTGTTATAGCATAATATAACTAACCGAAAATGGACACAATTTGGCCAACTAAGTAAGACATTGTTTGCCAACAATTCGTAGAGTTGTGCGAATTGAGAAGACAGTTGAGTGGACGCGAAACTCCCTCAAAACTCATAGAGAACATTTTGTACATAATTCGGGAAAGCAGTACACAATTATCTATATCTATCTTAATCTCTATATCTATACCTTCTTTTTTATAACTATAAGTATATAAAAATGTTAAGTTGATTTTTGTTTGGTAAAGAAAAAATATGGGGTTTATTCTGGGGTTCAGGTACATTTTAAAAGTTATTATTAAAGTTATAAAGTTATTATAGTTACTTAGATATAAGTACTTAAGTATAAATATTCACATTAAGTGAGTTACAATTACCATGGTTAACTAACATAAATGTTGTGTAAGACATTGACACTAAAAAGCTAGATCAACATGAATAACTTAGGCCTAAAACCGGCATTCCCCTTTAGTAACTCGATACAAATGTATTGGTGAAAATTCTGTTTGAAATTTGTCTGAAGTGGCTCTCGTCTTAAGATCTCCTCAAACTTGGTAACTTAAAAAGTTCAAGTGGAAGTGGAAGTTTGTATTGTATTGTACTAATTCCGTTAGCTTCGTGAATAAATTCAAAATACAAAATAATTTATTAAGAAAATAAATTATTTTGTATTTTGTATTTGTATTAATGTATTAGGAATGAGGATATCCGTAGACTAACGATAGTCACAAACATAACCCGAGCAAGTGGCAAGACATAGACCGGAGAGCCTTAAGGTCGTTGGACCTTCACTTACAAGATGTAAGGACCTAATAAGGCCTAATTATAATAATATAAAAACTAAAGTTTTTATGTTTGTATGTTTTTAATTTTTGTTCCTCAATAACGCAAAAACATCTAAACGGATTTGGAAGTTTAGCACACAGTTTACAAGCTGAATCTAACATTAAAAAAGGTATCCTAGGGATACCTAACATTTTCCTCCTAGGGATAGTCTAAAAATATAAAAAATTGGGCGCCTTCATCACCGTGGTAAAGATGTCAGATGTTTCTCAGACGTTTGATTTTAATGATACAGAAATATGTTATATTTTGTTGGAAAAATCTCCATTTATATAAATTGAAATGAAAACAGCTATTGAAGAGTTCTCTGTAAAATATGTCACAGATGCCAAACAAACCAATTAGGCCTCTGACTTTGAAAGTGACCTTTAGCTTAGCAAGCTTTAGCTATACCCTAACTTTACCTTAGCTTTAACCTTTAAGTTAGCAAATTATATAATAATATATTTTTTAGCTATAGTTTTGGCACGTTTTGGTCAGAAATTAAAATATAAAGTTTTGAAAGTCTTTATTCGTATTATATATGTAACTAGTTGGCGGTAGTGACTTCGTCCACTTTGAAAAATTAATGATCGCCTGACAAAATATGTAAAGCAACATAACGCCTGAGACATTGACGCTTTTTCCAAGCGTTTGATATTTATTTTTAGATAGCTGGTCCCCCGCTGCTTCGCCCGCGTGGAATATTTAACCTATGTTCATCCTGAAATAATATTTTGCTACTATTAGGGATTTTTTTTAAATAGGATGAATAGTTTTCGAAGTTACTTTAAAGATTACTAATTGAAAATAATTTTCTTTCGTTTTTGTTGGTATTTTCCTGCAGCTTCGCAAGCGTGAAAAGCTTCTTATGTGTTTTTTCAGGCTACTAATACTCTACGGAGGTTTGACATTATTAAAACAGCCCTAACAAGAATCACCACCTTTTTACAGAGATCTCTATCTGCACATAACCACATAACCAATATGTTGTTCAGCCCTAGATTTTGCAGCGGTTATTGAAATTATGTAATAAAAGAATATCTACCTCAAGAAATAACTATTAATAGTATAATGTATTACATAAAAATAAATACATCTTATGTGACTTTTTTGGAATAGCAATTCTAGAATTTTAAAGACACTTATACTTAAAATAATTGTACACTTACAATTATTTTAAGTATAAGTGTTTCACTTGAATAAACCAAATGTTTAAGTGGTTAAATAAGACGCCCAAACTGGCATAATTAATGAAGCCTAATGTGTTATTTTTAAATTTTTCAAAAACGGGCTTCTCAAATGACTGCCTAACGCAGTGTGCCCTACTACTACTAAAATTTATTCAAATATTTTTTTCTATAGTATTTTATTATGTTGTCACAATTATGTGAGTGGTCGATTTGAAAATACCATAAAAAATTAAGCTTAAAGGGGAACCTATAAAAATTTATACGAGTACAGGGCTCTGGGCCGACTCAACGAAATTAAATTTTCATTGAGGAAAAACGGAATGTAATTAGAAATATTTAAGTTTGGGCTGCTTAAGGATTTTTTTACGGCGCAGCTTAAAATTAATTTTATTAGCGGAATTTGCAACAGGCAATTTATTTGGAGAAAATTAAAATTTTAAAAACATTAATTCGTTAAATTCTGTTGAGGATTAGTTATTAGAAATTCGTGTTATATTTTTATCAATCCCCTCAGAAACAATTACCTACTTCTTCTAGGAATAGGTCTTCTTTCTAGGAGATATTTAATAGCTATATCTTCTATGGGATAAAATTCTACAGCAGAGCATATGAGTGTTTTCTACTACTTTTGTACTTCAATTAAAAAAAATATCCTTTTTTATGCAAAGTTTTGGATAAAAGTTTTGTACAAAAATATTACAAAAATTTTGTATAATCATTTCTAATTTATTAAAGTAATTTAGAAAATTATACTTAAGATTTAAAACAAATATGGTTTTTTATATTTGACTAGCGAGCCGCCTCCGTCTTAGCAGAGTTGAAATTTTCAAAATTCTTTCTTAGCGGTTTACGTAATAAAATAAACTTATGTACCAAATTTCAGCTTTCTAGACTAGCTTTCTAGCTTTATTCTTATTAGATTTTGCAGTGCGTTGATCAGAAATTAAAAAAATCGGATACTTGGTAAAAATTCGAAAATACTATTGACCAGTTTTAATATTTAATCAAACTACAAAATAAAATTAATATTTTCATACAAACTTTTTTCCTTGGGCGGACTGTCGAGTGTGTGAAGACATCTCGGCGGAGGCCGAATAAGCGGTGACGTCGCTTGAATGCAAAATTTGATTCAGGCCCCGGGGACTGCTTAATTATTGCTCCAAAGGTCAACCCTCATTTGTTATTTCCTTTCATGTTTAACTAACTCATTAGTTATATTGTCGGATTATATATTAGCTAAATGCGCGCCGTTAACAATACTCGTTTTACACTTTTCTTGGGATGAAACATGTTTGTGTATATAGGTACTAGCTTTTTCTCTCGGGACTTGGAAACTACATAGTGTTTTTTAATATGACAGTATGGGAAATCGTTTATCTTATATCGGGAATTATTAGGAGCGCTTTAATTATATAAAGCCAGTGAAGGCTCTAGCGGTTCCATTTTATTAAGAATTTAATAAAAATATTTTTATTATTTTAATTAAAAAAAATAAATTAGATCTTTCGTCCCGTTTCTTCGTGCTTGTCCTTACATAGATAAATACATTTGTATTTTTTTTGCTATGGACACACAGAGCACATTAATGGAACATCCTTTTTAAGTCTCTGCCGGTGTAATGCCACTGAGTCTTAAAGGAGCGAAGGATAACTCAGTAAAGGTGTTATTAGAGAATAACTGATATATTGTGCTAAACTTAGTCGATAAATAAATTAAGAAATTGTCACAATAATAAAAACATTATTAATTGACACTGATAAAAAAAGACCACTGCCAATTTGAAATCCACCGATTTTTTTTTTCAATTTTTCTTTTCATAAAAATCTTTCTCGAACTTCGAATAAAAATTTAAAGGTTAGCTGAATCGGTCCAGCAATTCTTGAGTTTTGCACTTAGCAACAGCCACACTTATTTTTATTTGTGTAGATTGTTATATTTTAGTGTATTATCTACATTGTCTTTTAAAAAAATACACTGAGCAGCTGATATAATATTTTTTTAAAACGCGTACAATGAAGTCTTGATCCATATTTCAGAGGCATGCTCTTAGCGAATTCTATAAATTACGGAATCCTCCGCGATAGAATATCGACAGCGCAAACGTGACCGCCGGACGGGAATGGCTCTCCCGGTTCCGGGTCGGCTTATTTACATAGCGGCGTGCGATCTGTCGCTGCCTCTGTCACAATGCTGCTCTATTGGAAACGCAATGCAAACTATATCTCTCTTTCTTTCCAACTTCTTCTTCAAGGGATTGTCCGCAATTTTACTCCATATTCATAGTAAAATAAAGTGTTAGGTTTCGCCTGAGGAATCATGGGTATTAGGATTTCTCGGACACTCAGGACTTCAAACTAAAGGCATTGCAAATTTAAGCCATAAGAGCCAGTTTCTGGTAAGAACAGCTAAAAGAAGATGTACGAATATAATTCAATACATATCCTATACTGAAAGTGTTTGATTGGAAAGCGGCGTTTCATGCACTGAAAAAGCTTTGAACTTATTATATTATTATTATTTTAAAACACTATAAATTACTTGTATACAACTTGAATTTATATACCTACCTATTATTTGATACCTATTTGTAGAAGCTACGATGAAGGACCTTCCTCTAGCTGGGTTTTCAGGACTAATGCTGCTGGCCAATGATTCTAAATACTAAAAATTGAAAACAAAGCCTTTTTGAACAATCATAGTGTATCCGGTGCCGATAATTGAAAATAGAAATGGCGGATTCAGCGACCGTTTGAAACGGACATGATAATCGATATCGGAGCCGAATGCTGGACTGTTGCGCAAAATACATCCGGAATAATTTTTCAAACTATTGGCAGTAAATAACGAGCGAACAGCCATAACTCAAAATGTTCAGTCCTCAAGCGAACCAATAAATTGCTATGCGATGCACCACTTCATATACTCGATACTTCGTTCCGTCTGTCTGTCCATTTTGAAGACACGGAAACGTCCTTTTACTTATTCCTTTTTAATGTGGGTACTCGTACATTAAAAACTAGGTAACCGATTGTGAATAATGTATGTAGACTTACATTTGTTTTTAATAAGATAGTTAGAGGTAAATTCAGTAATTTATTTTATTTTATACTAGCTGGTGCCCGCGACTTCGTCCGCGTTCTGGATGAAAGGTACCCTATGTCCTTTTTGGAGTCCCAGACAACGTGTATGCAAAATTTACAACGCCATCTAGGGAATTCTGTTTGAAGCAATGTAGTACTCTAATTCATCTAAAAGTTAACAGATGGCACTACATGTTAGAAATTACGTGTTAATAAAATTAAAGCTGCTGCCCGCGACTTCGCCCGCGTAACTTAGTAAATTATGTACTTAAACCTTCCTCGAGAACCACTCTACCCATTAGTGAAAACCGCATTAAAATCCGTTGCGTAGTTTTAAAGATCTAAGCATACAAAGGGACATAGGGACAGAAAAAGCGACTTTGTTTTATACTATGTAGTGATGTAACGTATACGAACATCTCAGGCAAGGCTTATTTGCAAATATTATCTAGTTATTATTTTAGGTATAAAAATAAAAAATTTAATGAAAAAAAATTAAAAAAAAATTATATAGTCATGTCATGGTACAAAAATGTGTTTATCTAATTAGTTAACTAGAATTTATTCTATTGACTATTATTATTAACTATTAGCATTAATTATTAACTAGAACTAGAATAACTGTGTAGTAATTCGAATTTCAAAATTATACCACTTTCAGAATTTTTCTTATGTCGATTTCACAAACGCAATTTTTGGAATGAATATTTTATTTGCAATCTTTCAAAATCAAAGGTCAGTAAAGTATTGACATTCAAAATATTTTCGAATGAACTTTTTACTTTTTTAAATAAGTCTATCGTCACAACTCTTTGTGCTGTGTATCAGTGTTGTGAATAACGAATAATCCTTTAAGGACGTTCTGTGTCACATTTCTCCATTTTTTTGTATTGACATAGGAATTTTTTCGCAGGAGCGAATCAGCCGTCGCGCTCCATTTCTTTTCGCGGTATTGTATTGAATAATAGTACCTACCTCTCTAATTTTACTAACGCATTTAGTACTAGCTGATGCCTGCGACTTCGTCCGCGCTGAAAAATAAATACGCCTGACAAAATTTATGAGCTATAATTTTTTTTGTGCTGTTATTGTTTTGCGAGGCGTTGGATTTTTCCTCTCAGGAACAGTACCTACTTTCTTCTGGATGCAAGGTACCCTATGCCTTTTTTATTTCGATGGTGAGCAGTTTCGAAGATTATCTCCTACATACATACAAACAAACAAACAAATAGACAAGATTTTTATCTTTATAATATTAGTGTAGATTAGTATGGACAGAATAATAGCACCTATTTAATTATATTAAATTCATGGTTTACTGATAGGTATACTACTCATAGGTAAACTGATTCATAAGAAACATGTGACGAATATAATTGGGCCAAGTGGAACGTTCAGTTGACGTATGCCACTGCCACGAACGTCGAACAACTCGACTCCGCCGTCTCGAATGTCAAACTGGTGAAATTTAATAAGCTAAAGTCCGGACGTTAGACGTGCCTTCGGATACGAGTCTACAATTGAGTTACATGTCGCTCTAAATTATTTAACTCGGATTTAGTTCAAGGTGTTGGGAACATTGTTCTGTTTTATTATGCATGTGCCTAAAACGATCACAATTTTCGGTTATTCTAAAGTCAACATGACGAGTCAATACATGGTCGCATAGTTAGTGTGTCAACTCGACCCGAGGGTTAACTATTCTTTTTTTGGCGACACCATTTAGGGAAACAAAATCTATTGAGTTGTTTCATGGCGACAACCGGACAGTCCAAGGCTTCTTGTCAGAATTTTGGTTATTTTGAAGTACATTAATATCTAAAATTCAAAACCTTAATAATTAAGTAATATAAAACAGTACAAGTGGAGTTCTCCCGAACACCCAAAAAAAAAACGGATTCCGGACCATAATAGGCATACAATGTATCATTTACACTAGGAATCAGGTCTATGGTACCTGAAACTGTCGCCTGTTTCCTGTCACTAATATTTATTGTTTATGTTTAATCAAATAAATTTAATTTCCAATTAAATAAAAATATCATTGATCAACGACCAACTAATATTTATATGGTTATTAGGTATATTAAAGTATTTATAATAAAAGCCACTAATATTAATATTTTTTTAAATAGTGTGAAAACAGAAAACTATGAATAATATTGGAAAACGTATATTATATCTAGTGCGATCATATAGGTAATTGTATTGAGGTAATGATATTTGATCGGTAGTCAGTTAGCATATTAGCAGCGTCAAAGGAGCTCTAATATCGCTCGTCAACGGATCTAATTTCCCCTGGTGAATGGGGAGTTTCCTTTGGTTTCCTCGCCCTTACAAATTGCGGGGATGCGGGACAAAACGCTCTTTACGCCGGTGCGAATGTAACGAATGGATTATTTATACAATACAATCAAAGTTATCCCTTACACAAAGCAAGTAGAATTCTAATTAGTGTAATAATCCCTATATAAACACACTAATCATGTGGTCCCACAATGATTTTGCAATTCAAAGTTTCAAATCTTTCAAAAAAAAAATTTCTATAATATTTTGATTTAAATATTTTTGATTAAGAGCCTACGCCCTAGAATTTAGGTAGGTTACACTTTGATGTTCAACATTGGTTTAAATTAGAAACGAGTTTTTCTTACACATGTCCTAATGTTTGTCAGCAATTGTGAAAATTAGCAATAATATGTAAGCAAGCGCTAAGTTTTGCTAGCTTACATAAGCCGAGAAGCTTACAGGAATACGAATGTCTAGAAATTAGGTCGGGCCCTACAATAAATGGGTCCGCGGCGACGGGGATTTATCTTGGCCCCATGCAAAGTATAAATAAGGAATCAGTGTTCCATCTTTTATGTGATGCTATAAAGAAAAGCCACTAAAAGCAAAATCATTTGCACATTTTTGTAATCAGAATGACTTATTTCGAAACGAAATAAGATGTATTGCTACTGCTTCATACTCACAATTTATATATTGTGTGATTGTCACAATTCTGACCGTGTGAATGTTGACTGAACAATTGGACCCGATAGGTGGCGCTGAAATAGGGTTTCTTCGAGTTCGGGAGGAACATAAATGATTTATTTTAGACAAAGAAGAAACTCCAAATAACTCAAAAATATTACTTTTAGCTCCCGACTTCCCGCAGAGTGCAATATTTTTGATTATATAAACCTTCCCCCTTTGGTTTCTCGTTCCAATTAAAAGTGGGTTACCCATTTTTGAGTTTTTGAAACGTACACGAACCAATTTAACATTTTTATTTATAAAAATATCTATACATATAATAGGATTGTAATTATAATTCAATTTATTCAGGAATCTATCGTTCAGATTACATTTTCCATTATTATCTTTAGCGGTTTAAAGTTCTCCAACTGCTTTGGAGTACTGTACTGTGGATTACAAATTAAGAGCGCCTTAATGCCATTTACGCGTAAACGCAACATGAGACACTTGCGCTTTATTTATGTTTTTATTCCTCATTAATCTTAAACAATATGTTGGTTAAACAAAGGCGGAAGACACAGTGAAACTATATTAGATAATACTTAAATAAACAATTTTTATTGTATAAAAACCACTTCAGTACCTAAATACCTAATAAAGACACTAAGGCTTAAAAATGTAAAAAAAATCTAAGACCTATTAATAACTTGTATTCCAGACACTTTTGATTTTGTTAATCTCTGTGCATATTAAAAATGAGAGGGCCAATGAAAGTCTATGAAACATTGTAGAAAAAAAAAACAAGAATACTTGAATTAATAAATTAATAATTCAGAATATTATAAGACGAGCAAGCGATATTACTTTTGTAACCTTCCATGAAAAAAAAACTACCTAAAAAGAAATTTCGCGAAGACTCTGACCTAAAAAAATCCCTAATCCTAGATTTCCGTCAAAATAGTAAGAGCCGTTTGCGAAATCGTCGTGGCATACAAAGAATTCCTCGTTTAGTATTATAAGATAAGATATACAGTCGCGAAGGTCACCCCTCTGAGGATGGGAAGAGACATTTTTATTTATTCTTACAAATTGATAAATGAGAGAGCCTAAATAAACTGGAACACAACTGGCCTTTGATGTCTGCAACAATATCCGTCTCTATTTATTTTACATTTTTTTTTAAGAAAAATAAAAAAAAACGGGTGTGGCTGTATCGTGGACACGGCCACTGAAGTATATACGTGTACGTTACAAGTAAAATATTTTTTGAGCATATTGTACATATGTATATCAAACGAATACGAATATTACTTACCATTTGCTTTGATCCTTTAGGTATCGAGTGTGTAATTAAATTTTAGATGTAGATCCCCCGATTTTATTATATTCACTTTTGTGGATTACCTGCCACTATGGAAGCAAATAAGTATAAACACGTATGCACCACAAAAAGATGGTAGATAGACACGTTGACGGTCAGTTATTTATTTATCTATACATTTACTAAAAAATCCACAGTTCTCAAGATACAATTTACAGAAAAAAAAACATACATAACAACCAATTAAGGCCTTTACATTTGTACACACAATAATGAGAAAAAAAATATTAAACAAACTATACAGTTGTCACATACCTTCGCATAATATATAGGGGCTACCATAACAATCATAAACGGCAAGAGTCTGTCCGGTTGTCACAGATTCCTTATCCCTAATAAAAAATTCTTATACTTAATAAGCAACCGCCTCAGTGTGTTGGGAAATTATTAAATTATGTTTTATTAAGTATGAAGGTAAGTAGTAACTTGGAAGCGAGCAAGTTTTAATAAGTCTTAAGAATATTTAAAACTTTATTATCCATAGTTAGACAGTTAATATGAATGTATAGGTAAGTACATAAGTGTTTATATTAATAGAATGATTTTATTTCATAACGCACACTTTTTTATTTTTCTGGTATACTTCTGTTCTGGGTAAAATAGAACTAATAAAAGAACATTTTGCTTTGCTCGCCTTAAAGTTTTAGGTCGGTTAACGTTGCAACTGCTTTTGGGTCATACAATACAATGCTGTTTTACATACAAATAAATTTTATAATATTATTATAGATAATGTAAATTTTGGAGGTTACCACATTTGAAAAAAATGGTATCCTCAAGTAGCAGATTATTTGAAAATATAATATTAGTGTCGTGTTCTGATAGTCATTTTATTATTCAGCACGCGTTACTTCCCACAGCAGGTTCTTGTTGATATGATGGAAGAGGGAGTCGCGCGCAAACACGGGAGTTCGTTACATTAATTTCCGTTATTTTCACTCAATTTTGCAACATCCTTTACATCTTTGACGGATCCACATTCAAAGGCACTCAGCACAGGACAGGACTAGATAGACGCTTTGAGATTTGCTTTTCTTTGAACCGTTTTAATATCCAAGTATATACTTTATCCGCGTTAAAAAACGAATATATAATAATATAACGCCTGACAAAATATATATTTATTGCTGCTATATTTTTGCTAGGCGTTGGATTTTTATTTAATAGAAATAGTTTTTATAATATAGAAACAATACGCGCTATTCTAGAAACGCGCTTCGGTGGATTGGATGTTATTCCGAATACCAAGTTGCGGGCACAGCTACATTAGTTGCACCATAAAAACGTTTTTACATAACATGCAATTTATCAAAATAAATTGATTTTAAGAACTCGTGTTTATTATTTGGCTTATGGGTTTATTGGGCGTTATGGCGCAAAGCGAGGGGAAGCTATACGGCTGAAATTATTAGAAAGAAAAGCCTCTCGGGGCGTGCTATGTTCAATATAAAACGAAGAAAAAACTCTTACCATATTTTTATCAGAGCGAAATTGCCTTTAGGGCTACAGTAAAAAAGTGTTTTCAAAGTTAAATCTTAACATCAAAGTAGCTATTAAGATATATTTACCTAGTAAGTTGCTACTTATAAATCTTAAAATAAATTGGTGATTCAACTTAGTTAAATAATTAAAGAGGTCGCGTCGCACTTAGTGTCAGGCGTCTAATTAATTACAAAACACAACAATTAATAATAATCACTTAAAATTAAAACTAAGTATATAAAATTCAGCTAACGGTCTTGCCAAAATTGAGGGAGCCATTTTTAATGCTTCATTTGTGATGGCTCCCTCAATTTTGGCAAGACCGTTAGCTGAACTGCTTAATCTGATACTTCAAAACTCGGAAACGCCTTCTCAATGGTCGGAGGCTAATATAATACTAATATATAAAAAAGGAGACCCAAAAGATATAGGCAACTACAGACCCATTAGTTTATTATCGAGTATTTACAAACTTTTCTCTACTATCATAATTAAAAGAATAAGTACTATACTAGAAGCAAAACAACCCGTAAAGCAAGCAGGCTTTAGAAAGGGATTCTCAACAGTTGACCATATTCACACAATCGAATTAATTATAGAGAAGTACCAAGAGCAGCAGAGACCACTATATATCACCTTTATTGATTACCAGAAAGCCTTTGACTCTGTGACACACTTAAGTATATGGGAAAGCTTGAGAGAACAAGAAGTAGCAGATATGTACATAAAGGTTATTAAAAGTATATACAATAACAATACAGGAAGAATAAAGCTCGAATCTCTAGGCTCACCCTTTCACATAGAAAGAGGAGTAAGACAAGGAGATTCGCTTTCTCCAATACTATTTATAGCCATCCTTGAAACTATTATCAGCAAGCTAGACTGGAGCAAATCGGGACTCTATATAAAAGGCGCCTATCTAAGCCATCTGAGGTTCGCAGATGACTTGGTACTGTTGTCAGAAACAGGCAGTGAATCCTTACATAAAGCTAGTACTAAAGTGGGATTAGAAATGAATTTAACAAAAACTAAGGTAATGACAAATAGATGGCGAAAACCTATAATAATTAAAGGAGAGCCTTTGGAATACGTTGAAAAATATATCTACCTAGGGAAAAGAATAAGTTTTGACAGAAACAACAACATGTTAGAAGTAGAAAGAAGAACACAGCAAACCTGGAATAAATACTGGAGCCTTAAAGAAATTTTTAGAAGTAACTTACCAACAACCATCAAAACAAAAGTAATGAATACATGTCTCTTACCGAGCCTAACGTACGTATGCCAGACGTGGAAATTCACTACCAAAGTTGTCAACAAAATTAACACCTGCCAAAGAGGGCTAGAACGAAGCATGCTCAAAATAAAGATAATGGACAAAATAAGGCACACCAAGATTAGAGAAATAACCAAAGCAACAAACGCCCTGAGTTACGCTCAAAAGCTCAAATGGATCTGGGCGGGCCATATAGCAAGACTGACTGGAAATGACTTTTACCCAAACCGGGGTTCTTACTAATTAGATGAAAACAGAAGAATAACATTTACTAACATATAATTTTTTTTTTTTTAAATAATACTAACCTACTAAATACTAATACTAACACTAGTAAATACTATTATTACTAATACTAATACTAATAACCTACTAATACTACTACTAAATACTAAACCTACTAAATTTCACTAAATAGTAAATGAAATAGTAAAGTTGTTATAATATAAAAATGTGTCACTTTGTATTAAGTAAGAAATAAAAAGGCTTATTTATTTATTTATTTATTTATTTATTTATTTATATAAAATTCACTTAAAATAATAATATAAAAAATATATAATAATGCTAATAGATTGGAGTCACCTTGAAAACTCAGCATGCTGACAGCTTTACTTGACTCTAAGTACGTAATTCCTAATTTTTCAAAATATGAACGGTTATCCTATTTATTGGTAAACGTTTGTATTTTTATTTCCTATCTTTTTCTGCCTATTCCGCGGCAGGAGAAACTTTAACTGAAAATAAAATAGGAAATAGGGAAAGCAGCCTATATCCACTCACGTGGAGGCCCAAATGAGCGGCTGGCTCATCTTTCAGGGGATTTTGAGGACATTCATCTGGCTCATTGTCATCATGGCGTAGATAACGTTCGAATCCAGGAAACGTACACTAGTGCAGATATGCGAGTGCTGGACTGAGGATATTGTATTTATTTTTCTTTTTGAAGACTTTGTGGCAGTAAAATGAAAATGATCAATAATTTTTGGCAGTATTTCTAATAATTTTACTATAAGTATAATTATGTTAATTATAGTAGAAATATGTTAAATTGCATATCTGAAAAATCTATGGCAAGGTGACTAAAGCCGCCCTAAGTCAAGGGACAAGATGATTGCCCTAAGTCACATATTCCAGCGAGTTAATTTAAAAATAATTGAGCAGCCTTAATTAGGAGTGTCGCAATACGTTCATGTCGTCGCGTGTAAGAGTACAATCCGTGAGTGGGATGGGAGTAAATGCGTGTAGCTCTCCTTCTTCATTATTAATTTGAAAACAGTCGTGTATAGACTGTTTTCAAATTAATAATGAAGAAGGAGTAAGGACGCTGACTATTCGCACAGCGTAGCGAGGGGACGGTGAATAATGTACAATTAAACAATAAATAAATATTAAAAATCGCACAGTCGCATAGAAAATTGAAATTGAAAAATTAATTACAATAATATAATAATACAATAAAGTATTTTAACTGCTTAGCTAATTTTATTGAAATGCAAAATAAGGCATTATAGTTATATGTGTTTTAGAGAAACGTATATAGTGTTGTAATATGTAAAGATGGTGGCTACCGTCGCCTATAGTGCGCTGTCTATTAGCGCTGCGCTAATGTCGATCTACTGATATTGTAGGTATATTCTCACTTTTCGCTGCGTAACCTTCGTTCCTTTTCTCCAATTAATTTAAGAGTCGCCACTGCGTGTTTGCGTTACTGTGAGCGAATGTTCTCTGAGAGGGCTGTTGGCTGTTTATGACGGCCATTGTCTCCCAGTGACATCGCCGGGCCCCATCCCGGACAGACACGCGTTTATCATAAAACAGGACCGTTTGCTACACAAGTAATACAATCCACAATCACTGTTATGACAATATTTACAATTTCAAATTTATTTTATTCATTTTTTGTTAAGGTTGTCGCAAACAAAAGTTATGTAATACCTACTTACAAAATATTTGTAATTTTTTCCTCACATTAATTTTTCTCGTTATAGCCTTATTATAATCAATAACAATAAAATTAATTGATTAATTATATTAAACATATTTATGCTGTTAACTGGATCATGGGACAAAAGTCACATAAACATGTTTCATGTTGTTTTATGTGTACAGATAAGTAGGCATTTTATTTTGTGAATAAACTGACTGTTATTAATACATAAATTAACCGTGTCAACATTTAAGTTAAATGCAAAATTACAATAAAAGTAATGAAATGGAAAATCACATAGATAGGGACAAAAGTACATAAGGGAATATCGTTAGCGTGGCACTGTGGTACTGTGGCACTGTGGAAGATGATGGATGGCAAGCCAATTTAGCCCTGCTCCAATTGTTAAATAACCATTTAGCCAAATCGGAGAAAGATTGCCGCGTCCCGACCGTAAACGACGTCGAAGCCAGGTGACGATTATTCCAATAAACTTCGCGACCCATCACATCTCAAAATTATAATAGTACCTACTAGCTGTGACCGCGACTTCGTACGTGCTGTTATTAGGTTTTTTTTTATATCCCACAGGAATCTGATATTTTTTTAAGGATATAAAGTATCCTATATGTTAATCCAGATATTAAGGTATCTGTGTGTCAAATTTTGTCAAAAATTAAAAAAAATATATTTTGTTTTATATATAAAAAAATCAATCGCCGTGCAAAACTCAAGAATGGCTTTACTGATTTTAATGTGGTTTTCACTTATGTAAAAAGGGATAAATTGTATATATAAATTTCACTCTGGACGAAGCGAGGAGCGGGTCACTAGTTTATTTATAATTACAGTCGAGTAGAGTGTAGAGTAAGTAGTACCTATTCATCTTACTTGGATTCCCTTGATTAAACTTTATGGATTAAAATGGATTAAGGTTTATTACTTTCTTGGGTAGATATCAAGGTAGTAGTTGTGTGGTTGTATAAATTAATGAAAAGTAGAGAAACCATATTGAAAATTGTTTTTAATTGGGGTAGATGAGTTGGAGGTTTCAAAGGATGGAGATTGGACCTTAAGTAGGTATAGGCACCAGTTAAGTTTGGAACACAAATGCGGAGCACTTAGATCCTGTCGAAAGCGAGTCGACTTAAAAATGATTTAATTAAAACGTTCACGGTTCAAGAGAACATTCTCCAAAGTCGAAGCTTACGGAGACACAGTGATGGCTTTATTAAAAGATTACTCTCGCCAAGTACTCTACTTTGTGATATTGCTGTTAAGCAACAAGTATTCACTCATTAAAACGGATATTTCTATTGAAACAAAAACCTATGGAATATACAAATCATCTTGCTACTGAGCAGGCTTATAATCATTTAAAATTTACAATTATGCTTAATAAATTTATAAGGTACTAGCTTTTGCTTGCGTTATATATTTTTGTCAGGCGTTAAATATTTCAATATTTTTTGCATAAATTAAAAACAATCTGGTTTTGCATTATTTTGTAGGGAAAACATTGCACAAATTAAAAAAACTGTTTATCCTTCCCTACTTCACTATAAGGATTACCTGCTAGACTAATATGAAGGTTGCCTGAAAATTTCATCAAAATCGGTTTTGGAATCTATAGGTACACATCGATTTTTATAGGTATAAAAATATAAATTAAATTTTAGTATCTAAGGTTTAAGGTGTTAATTGATACTTATCCGTATAAATATACATTGTAATGACTTTCTCGTTTGTCTTTCTGTATATCTGCTAACTTCTCCTAAACCACGCTACGAATTTGATACGGTTTTCACTAATTGAAAGAGCGATCAACGAGGAACCGCGGGGCCGCTAGTACCTACTTATTAAAAATAACTAAAAAAATGGATAAAAAAGAAACTAATTTCTCACGGATTTGATTGATACGCCTTTGTAAGCATAATAACATTTAACTCTAAAGTTAAAACTTGGTCTAAAACTTGGAATGAATTGCTATCTAGGAAGCGGTTAAGGGTTGACCCGCTTCTTTGTAAAAAACATGAGGACATGTTTACGCGAAAGAGCAGTTCCAACGGCGATACGTCAAAACTTTTTTGTTATTCCCACCGAGTGGGGTGTCGAATTCAGGGCATTTGCTAAAGTGTTCCGTCAACTTTCTCCATATGAACTCCAGTGTCGTTGCCTCAACTTTTCATAACGCTCGCCATTGTATTCTTCTACACTTGAAAACTTACAATAAATTTGTGTCACCGTTCGTATAGATGATACACATGTTATACATATACGTAAGTTTACTTGTATGTCATACAATTTAGTCTGACCTGATGACAATATGTTGAAAATGTTGCTGTTCTTACATTATAGGTGCAAGGTCATCTCGGTTGATCAGTACCTTTAAGACCAAACTTCTTAACAATATTTCTAATCTAGTCAAATAAATGTTCATATGTTATGGACAAAAATATACAACCTTTCTTATTACTATAAAAATACAACTTTATAGTATTAAGAACTTCTAATTTACTATAAAAATACACATTCATTATTTTGTAAAGTTAAGATTTATACTAAAGTTATTTCGCATTTTCTAAAATTTTAAGCTGTACTTACTTATACCTACTTATTTGTAACCGAGGTGAAAAAAATAGATATTAGAATTTTTGTGTGAAGAGAAGAGCGTTTAAATGCTTAACCGATTTGAATACGATTGAAGCGATTGATGTATTGATGTTTACCTGGATTAAACTGCAGGACACTTTTTATCTTGGGAAAATGTTACTTAGGTGCTGCGCGATTTTCAAAAAAACTAACTACAGCTCGTACAGTTAGTTAGTATGTTTTAATAATACAATGGTTATTTTTTGTTTAAATAACAAAATAAAGTGGCTACCCTAACCTAAATTACAAGCACACAAAGTTAGTTGTTCAACAAAGCATTCGTATTATGTACTCTCTAAACTAAGAAAATAGCCTCTGGTATTTGCTGTTTTACTCAAGGCCTCAAAACACAATCAGAGTAAAACTTTCCTAAAGTAACAGGTAAGCAGGAGAAGAATAACTATAAACTAGATTACAATAACACCTGCTAACACAGATAACATAATATTATTAAAGTTGTCAAAATTATTATACATATATAATAATATAGTAGCTGATGCACGCGACTTCGCCCGCGTAACTGTATAAAATATAACCTAAGTTGCTTGTTGATAATGTAGCTTTCTTTAGGTAAAAGAATTTTTTAAATCGGTCGAATAGAATTTGAGTTTATTCATTACAAACAAACAAATCTTCTCTATTTACAATATTAGTATAAATGTTTTGTATAAACAATACAAAAAGAACAATATTGCATGCTCCTCCTCTTTGTGTCGTCTTGTATTTCGTATCGAAAGAAAAGAGGTATAAAAAAGCGCTACAATTTCAAGACTTCTCATAATATCTTTACGTTTCACACTAGAGACATAAATTATCTCTATAAGCGTGTAAGATATAATAAATTTAAAAAAACATAAAGATAAATTATGCTGTTTGGTTTTAATTATCTTGTGTTCAATATATATAAATAAGAAATTTAACTTGAGTTATGTACAGTTTTCATTTTAATTAAAATTTTGTATATTCTCACAAAAAAGACTCTTCAGTAAATCAGATTAACCTTGATCTAATTCCATATTATTATTTTTTATAGTTAATTATTGTAAGTTAGATGATTCTAATAAGATGTTCTCTAAAACGAGTTTGAAGGGGAAAATTAGTAGAGTTATGGCGTGGAATTCCTTCCGATTTATCGTGAAACAATCAAAGCGTGGGGGCGCCTCTCGAAAATTCTTGAAAACTTGGAGCCTCCAAAAGATAGACGCTAATGAAGCTGAGAGTTGTTAATTTTGCGTTTAACTTTTTGTTGCGTGGCTTCTAATCTATGAGTTCCTTTTACAACTGGTGAAAGAGCCGCATTCATCGCCATTTTAATATATATTTATGGCTTTAAAGAATTGAGTCTACTTGTTTTTACAATGTTTAGATGTTCCATCTGAGAATAACTTAAATGTGATGTGTGTTGCTCAATCACATTTAATTTATTCTCAGATAAACCGTGATTATAACTTTGCTAAGTTAAGTTAACTAAAGATATCAATAGCAGTTAAGTTAATTATAATTAATTTCAGACAATAGTAAATTGTTTTAATCACAGATTTTTTTTTCTTAAGAACAAATTGCCGAAACTAAACAAAGCAAGTGCTTACGAGAAATGAGTGTTACGAGTGCAACTTTCATAATTTATAATATTTAGTATGAATAAATTAAAAATCAAAACAGTCACGACATAATAAAATTTATGGATGACTATATACGTAATATAGTATCCCAAAAAGGAAACCTGTCCATCCTTTAACCGCATAATGTCCGTCCGAGGTTGAATTATAGAAATTGTGCGATGGCTGTTGTTTACGGAAACGGAGAATTTTTTTTATTGTCGAGAGCCAATAAGTCAAAAGTTGGGTACTTCCCCCGCTCCGAGCAAAGTTTAACTGTCACGTCAATTATTTGCGCAACATCTATTTTTTATATTTCCTTGTTCTTGTTCCTTGATGTTTTGTCTTCGCTCGACGTCGAAGGCTTTGTTTTATGTTTCATGTACCGTCTCAATTGTTCGCAAAACTTCTACAAACAAATCCAGTTTCGCGCTCCACTCCACCATTTGGAAACGAAGGCTTTTATCATTTCACCGCAGTCGTTTTGATACTACGTCTGAGCCTGAGGTAAACAGGTGTCATTTTACTGTGATATCTGCATAGTCCACCACGAGCAACTCCAGGTTATATGCTAACCTTGAATAATATAAACGACATAATAGAAATGCGCTTTCTCACACACCGAAGTAGTGAGTATACATTTGTGGTTACTTCACTGTGGTCTCCCCTTTTTTGAAGAAATGCATTTTATTTATTTATTTAATAGCTAACCTAATAGCACGTAACAATAAGCAAATACATAAAATAGATTTTTTTTATACATACATGTACATATTATTTATATACGAATACATAGATATAAACACATATGCGTGATTGTGTGTGTGTGTGTGTGTGTGTGTGTGTGTGTGTTATACAGGTATTCACATTATGTCATAACTAAATTCCGATAGAGTAAAGTAAAGTACTTTCTTTATAATTAATTCGTTCTTAGCGAATGTGGTGAACTTTAGCATAAAAGCACTTCTTGACCCAAATCCAACGGGATTAAAATCAGATTACTTATTTATATCCTTTTGAGGTTACTTCCGTGATACCGTTCCTGTATCTCATCGTCTTGATTTTCACATAAAATATTCAGCAATTATTTACTTCAATTCAAATTAAAGATGAAACGAATAAAAAAGCAAATCTTTACAATCGCAATGCGTAAATAGTCTCGCTAAACACAGGAATGTCTACATTGATTTTAATTCGGTTATATTTCTGAAAGAAGACTTTGTTATTTTTAAAAATGTGTAAACATGTGGGTCCAGTTGCCTGAAAATAAACGAATTTTAATTTTAATTTCTAATAGCACAAAGCTTAATGGGAACGTCTCAATCCGTAGAGAAAGCAGCCGTATCCGGCCATTATTATTAGACTTTGTGAGATTGGTTATTCTATATCTGATTCAACAGTCAATTATTAGCGTAACTGTGTAGTGTATTTACTAAATATCTGAACATTCGAGTACAACACAAGTGCTATTCAAATCTCTCCTGTTGTGAATACGATATTTGATTCGAAATTACCGTAAGCAGCTTACGGATTTCTACTGGATACAATTACACAAATGATGTACTACGTCCATTAGGACTTATTGTTATTGCTTTTGTTATAAATATATAGATAATTTTATACAACTAATCGTAGTAATGTGTGTTTGCATATTCTGCCTTATACAGTCCGCTGTACATTGCTTTTCCTTCATCCTCATATTGCATCCCATTACTTCTCTAAATATTTTGAGCCATCTAATAGGCCGTATCCTTTTCAGTCATATATTTTTTTTACAATCACTAATCTCTTTATATCTACTAACTCTAAGAATAGTATGTAGTAATCAATGACTTTTCTTAGTGTCTACTAAGGGGAAACAATATGTTTGTGTGTCTTATTAATATTGTAATAACTCATTTATTCATTCATTTTTATTAGACAAACCAAACTCAAAACGGTTTATTTTTTAATTAAATCTGTGCTGTCTCTTCGACATTCACAAAATTTTCAGGTCGCGATGGGATCATTACTGGGATCATGTGTTACTGATACCAGGAAAAGTTCACAATATTTCTGAGCATTTTATTTTAAAAACGTTGACTGTCATAAATTATTAGTTATTTATTTGATAACAATACTTAAGGCTTCACAAAATTGTAAAAAATATTAATAAAATTGTAAAAATGTTAAAATGTATCCGTAAAGAATTTATTGTTAGTTTGCGTCTTTGCTAGGAGTCTGTCCGCTATTGTAGTCCGCATCTCATCTTGTTGAAAATAGCTGGAGGGTTTTTCGAATTGGTTTCTTTTTTAAAATAGGAAAGAGTGCATTTGAAATAGCAAACGTCTTTGCTCTTTGTTTAAGGCTTGTTCGAGCGTCCTTTATGGAATACAAGTTTATTTTGGTTTCAACCGAACGTTTCTGACTTCTCCCGCATCAGAGGCTTCGTATCTCGAACTCCGCTTAATAAACGTAAATCCTATAGAAGTTGCTACAAAGAGAACTGTATTTCGACTGTGGCTTACCGAAGATTTGTAACGGGCTTGGAGTATAAATCCGGTAAATCGGAGAGTCGGGTAACGCCCCACCACGCCTCCCGAGCTTAGGACTATTTAACGTGGCACGGTTTAGCTGAATTCGAGCAACTTTGTGTCTCTTACAACCCTAATAAATAAACAAATTGTTTCTGTGTTTTGTGCTCATTTACTTTGCACGTACTTTATAGACGAGCACGGCTTTCAGCGCACTACACACCGCGTTTCATTAAAATTTTATTTATTACGCGTGTAGGTTATATACAGCGCTATACTCGTACCTAACCGCTGCTGTGAGAGTAGATGTTTAGAAATTGTTTAGAAATATAAGATTTTTGATACAAAATTTATAGATCAATAAATAATAAACAATATCAATGTGTCAAATAGATTTTCAAATGAAATTTTAAATTTAGGCCCATATTTTTTTGCTTTTATTCAACTTACAATACAGAAATATTAAGAGTTGCAATACTTCAAAAACTGAAAAGTGTGATAGCAAAGGCAGTGGTGATAGCTATATAGTCATAAAGAGGTCTAAGATAAGTTGTGATACAAATTGAGACGAATCAGGTACTCGTGTTAGTTAGGCTTGGTTCGATTTTAGGAGAGACATAATTTACTAGTGACTGATGAAGTTTATACATAGCAGTATCAATAACAAAACGACCTTGAGATGCTCCGAGTCGAGCCCATCCAATATACTTACTTCCAATATAACTACTTTGAAATGACAGTACATAAAACACTCGCGGAAGCGGAAGGGGTGGTTAGGGTGTTTGCCTCAATGCTTTATTCCAGGGTGTGCAGGTTCAATACCCGGCAGGATTAACTTTCAAAATTAACTTATAAAAGTAGGCTCTGGTCTGTGTCTGGAAAGTGGCAGTTTCATTGTTTTTCGGAGTTGATTGGTAACCCACTTACAGAAGACTACCGTGAAATAACAGCATATGTGCTGTTGTGTTTTGATGAGGGCTGTTGTGTTTCGGTGAGTGCTGTTGTGTTTCGGTGAGTGCTGTTGTGTTTCGGTGAGTGATTAAAAAATTCATTAAAAAATGTGGATAACATTTACTATGAATGATGATTTAACGACCATTGTTCTAATGGTTGTAGATATTGAAAGAACCAGAAAAAATTGGCAAAATTAGGTCATTCGCTTTTAACTTTTTTTTTTGTAGGATGTATGGAAGCTATCGTACTAACTGCAGGTTGGCAATATAATATTTTTTACTACAAAGTGAAAAATATATATATTATTTAGGTATCAGCTTTTGTAGAGTGCACATACTGTACTTTATATATATTATGATATGAAGTGTAGTGCGAGTTGTTAGTTGAGCGAAGATTTATGAAGGATCGTTCAGCAGAGAACACAACGCTAATTACTGTTGTTGACATGTCATTACTCATTATATCAACTGTGTTTGTTATAAACAATGTAATACTCTTTTAACAGGAGTGGATCATTGTAAATCAAAATAGTTTATCGTACAAATTTTTCTAATTACGAATTTTAAAAGAGTTAGGCGGTGTCCTGATTGGCCACGATCGTGCGATGTCCATCGAGCGATGATTTCGTTTTTTGTGTTTGTTTATAATTACAATAATTTACATTGTCAACAAGTTCTTAAAAATATAGTACACTTCTCTATAAAATATAAATATACCTAGTATATGCACACAGTCAACTTGCTCCTTGCGGCTCGCCGCCATTATGTGTTGAGTAGTCATTGAAAGCGTAAAACGAAATATGTAGGTATCATCGCGCAATGAGCATCGCATGACGTGGCCAGTTAGGACACAGCCTTAGACTTCTTAACTTATGCGCTTTATTCTAGTGAAAATAATTTTATTATTATATTATAGAAACAATTATTTAATATGTCATGTATGAAACTAACGATTTATTAGCCTCAACTTTTTTTTCACCCTTAGTCGCGATATTTCTTCCTACTGGCTTCTATGGGACCTTAGTCATAAAACCACAGATAAAACCAGAAAATGGCGATTGAGTGATATTTGAAGATACAAATTACACATTCTAATTGGAGTGAGGTTCGTCTAATGAGAGCGGGTGCTCGTGTTGAACTGGTGTCAGATGCACGCGTCCTTGTCCTGCGACGCAAACCCTGACATTTCACTAATTAATAGTTCTTAGTGAACAAATTAACTTCAGCGTTATTAGTGTATCAGTGGAAATAAGAAAGCTCTCCAAAAACAATACATCAGGGCTGATTGTTTCATAACAAAAACTATTAATTTGCGAAAAGTTCTTACTAAAGTTATCGCCTTTATATAGTCAGTTATATTTAATAAAAAATCAAAAGAAGTAATCAAAGATAACTTTTAACAAGTGGTTGTAGTTGAGACTTTATTTTCAGCACACAATGTCTGGGTCACTAGACACTGCTCATTTATAACCACGGTACAATAACAATATTAACATAGATTAGCAATAGTCATATAATTATAACTTAATATTAACAAAGTATGAATAAATTATTATTTTTTAAAAATAAATTATATCCATAGTAGGCATTTCTTTCACACAGTATAGATAGTAAAGATATATTTTATGTTTATTGCTTGTATATAAAGTTTATAAACATACTAGAACTACTACTAACATACATCTCGGGCTCGTCGGTAGCAAGATGACCTAATCTGTGAATGCATATTCAGAATTAGCAGACAGTTTTGAGGACAAATAAAACCTGTAACCAAAATGGTTTGAAAGGTAACTTGTAAGTCAGTAAAAACAGCACCCTACTTATTCCTTTTTGGCCAACTATCTAGTATGTTCCTTCTTGGTACGTTAGTAGCTGATTTTTTGCAGACGCTCGGAGTCGAGTCGACCTGTGCGCTAATGATTTTTTGCTTGCTTCCACAGCGGTCCATAGAGATAAGTCAGTGCGGAATTCATTAATCATAGCGGAATGCGGACGGTGGCAGTCCACGAATGGGAATGCAACGCGACTTTCACCGAGAAACTGTTTCCCCGAATAAGCTTTACGTCAGCAAACACTTGCCTGAAAAATATTCACTCTTTGGCCTCATTTCATATTTTAGCGTTAACAAATTTAACGGTTTCCATTTTCTTTTTAGAACATTTTCATCTAAGTATTACCTGATCATTTCAATTCGAGACCGTAATGTTTTTGAAAAAACTAAGTTATTCAAGTGGAATTTCTTTTGTGGCGGTTTTCCGTCGCGTTCCCAAATACTTTGCGTGTTGGAAAATTAAAGTTTTTCCAACACAATTTTTCTGTGCTCATTTTCTTAGCGAATTTCGCCAATGTTATTGCACAGGTCATTAGAACTCACTCAGGTCTAATTTAGGGCTCTCTGCTTGTTCGTAACACTTAAGTAATATATAATTTTATAGCATTAATTTCGAATAAATTAACAAAAAGATATAATTATTATCGGCCCAATGCCTTATTAAATAAACCAACATCATAAAAAAATCGTTTGAAACAGTTGAGAGTATGTTAATTGAGAATATGAATATGGATATTCAAAAGTTCAAAACTGAAATATTATAATATATTAAGTGAAACTTTAAAATCTATCTACATGGAATTAATTTTAATGAATAACCACAGTGATTTTCCATTAGCATCATGTTTTTACAAATATACTGTACATTTACTTTTTACAACATTACGGAAACAGAGAAATTTGGAATTATTTAAGTGTCCATTTTATCGTAGAGGTGGCTAATGTAGGCTTCATGTGGCTAATGTAGGCTTCATGTGGCTAATGTAGGCTACATAACACAAGCAGCGGCCGACAGTAGAAACTCTGGCATCCCATACCCACTCACTGAATTACAAAAGCACACGTGATGTTCTTTCGTGGTAGTCTTCACCACTGGTGAACACTGGAAATATGACAGCTTATTACAGTTTTTAAAATTGAACAAAAAAAACATTCGAAGCACATGTTTGTGATTTGATTAAAATTGTTCAATTTCAAAAGGGATCGTTTAAATGTTAAAAATTGTGGCACGCGAAGAGTAGAAGGTTTAATTGAGCTGAAGACAAGTCGCGTAAGACCGCAATAGACATAAATAGGAGAGGCCCCACTTTTTTAACTTTGTCCCTTCCACACAAATTGCACTTGATCATTACAAAGATTGCGGCTAAATTGCTCGCAGATAATGTTGTAATTACTCTCAGGCCCGTCACTGTATATGTATATATAATGTATAAAAATACTTGTATAGCCACAAAAAGAATAAGGTACTTCTTAACTGAAAAAGTTTCGCAAAAAAATATCGGTTGATTCTCACGGAAAAAAAAACAGATTTTTTGAAATTAAATACCAAAGAAAAAGCTTGTATTACAACTTCAATGCAAATGGAAATACTTTTTGCAATTGGCAACATTATTCATTAACAAAAATATATTTTCAATACCATACAAATATTAATTTAACACTTTTATATTTAATGGAAATAAATATCATATATATTCTCACAGAGAATTACAAAATTCGCCTATATAGGATAAAAAAAATTAAAGTATTAGTTCGCATTACGAGCAGACAACTAACCTGGTATAAAAATGTAAAGTGGATAGATAGATAGATAAACTTTGTTGAAATGCAAGCCTCTGTGTATCTGTCTCAGTAAAGACAAGGTACGAGTATGAGTAGTATTGTGGCGAAGGGAAACCCGGCAGCTTAATGGCAGGTAATCTGTTTGCTTTGATCACACAAGTATTATGGCGAAAGTAAATTATGCTCGTAAAGCCAATATCCCCTTTGTGTCACGGCTGACAATATCTACAATGGCGGCGGCTGATATCTAATCTACCTCAGACAGAGCACTAGATCAAGCTAAGCTCCTAAACTAACGTGGAGGAACAGCCATTAGCAGATTCGAATCTCTTATCAAATATATATATTAGTCGCGAGAGATTATGCAAATGACTTGTGGCTCTATTATGGCGACTATTAGAGAACATGTTGTAACCGGGAAACGCTCGTTTCCATTAGGCGTATAATTTTAATCAGGGATTTGGTATAGCTAGTGAGATTGCTTGCTCGATGCAAGAGAAAGGAAGTCAGAGCTACCGTCGATGTTCTCTATACGCTCTGACTTTGTCTGTTTGATGGTAGACCGTTGCTTTTTTTTTCGGCAGTGTAGGGGATACTGCGGTGTTATGCCAGATTCGTACCGGATAAAACCCAACGACTTTGTAGCGTAGCCGTTGCGGGGTCGCGGGGACGTTATGACACGACTTCGGTGCCCCGCCACGGCTATCCAGCGCGGGGAGGATGGTTACCGTTACCTACAACTACAAGCAGTACTAGCCCATGCAGTGAGATATAGATCCCCACAGGGTAAAAGACACCAACTGTTACCTAACTCTTATTAAATATTATAAGAATTATAATTATAATTATCTAATTATAAGAAGTAAGTTACGATAATACCATATCGTTGAAAGTTCATTGAATTCTTTCGTTTTTGTAATCGTACCTTGCCACTTGCCATCAAGTGGAGCCTGCATGCTGACCTAAATATAAAAGGGGTAATGACGATATAATGTGTAAAAAGTGAATATAATTCCCCGAATTCATGGCTCGACAAATTGTTGGTGGGTGTGAGCTCACGGATCATTTGGCGTCGGAGCGGCCACGAACTGCCCTAATTGCCGTTCTCGGCTTCTGATATCGCGTTCAAAATCCAACCCTGGGAGAGGTCACGTTGACGAGCGGTTACGGACGTGCTACTGTGTCTCAAACCATAACTAAACACGGATCTGATTTGCTCAGTCAGATATTAGATCGTAGCATAGAATAAATATATAATAGCATAGGTCACTTTAATGCGTACTTTAATAGCATAGGACATTTAATATACTTAGACCAAATTTATTTTTGGAGAATCGCTATATGACGCCAGGGCAAAAACATTTGCAGCACCGTGAATTATAAGCAAATTCACCACCGTGAAATAAGAGTATGTGTACCAGAACCCGTTTTCTTTTCCCTCCTTAGATTATACTTTCAAGTTCGGCAGCGCAATTCCTAATCCTATGATATCGCTTGTGTAGGCGACCATGGACCATGGCAACCATGAAGTCACCTACTAACCAATGGCTTTTTCTACCAATCTTTACATAAAAAGAAGAGTGTGCTTATGACCACACGACTGAAGTGAAACTTCTTTCGCTCCATCTGTATGTATATATATATATATGTGTGTGTACAATATATACATGTATACACATATACATATATTAATTTTCTACAAATATTTAAATTTATTTCATGTTTTCATTGGTAAATTAATATTTTTGCATAGATCTTCTATTTTTATTCATCATTTTCATTATTGGATACATCAGTAATTACTGTGGTTGATTGTAAAACCGAGACAATAGGCTTATGGTATGAGAAATAAGATACATAAATTTCCGAATTAAAATTAGACAGATATCTAGAAAAGTTTCACTTCAATAATTAAATTTTGAATACATATCTCAAAAAGCGCCATCTGCCGCATTAGTGTCGAACTACAACGAACGAATCACGAATCGAGTGAGAGAGAGAGAGTTGCTAGAGTAAATGGTAATAAGAAAGAGACAAGGAGTTTAACAGTTTTGTTAGCTCGACGAGTTAACTCTCATGACAATAGTGTCCCATAAAAAGTTTCACTTCAAAAAGTTGTAAATGTATATATCACTTTCATTTTGTATAGGGTTGAAAAACTGTCAACGTTGTTCTATATTTCACTTGTTAGTGAAAAAACTCGCTCCGCTCGACAGCGTGTCCCATACGCTAAGTTCCGTTATCGCGTCTGCATTTTGGGCACAACCCGCACCTACATCACTAATGACTGTAACGTAGTGCTGCGAAATACCTCCGATAGGCGCCTCACTATCTAACCACGATATTCTGTAGTGAAGTGCACAAATTATTTATAGCCCTCTTTTCTCGATAAAACATCTATGTATTTTTCTAGTAGGATAGAGTGTAGAGTTTCTTACACAATTTCAAACACAGTGAGGTTATTCTATATTAAATATGTAATCAAAACTTTGTTCTAAAATTATACGAATTTCTGAAATATCTAGATTGTTTGACGTTTTTTTATGATTTTTTTTATCTATTGTGAGTTTAAAACAATAAAATCTACTATTTTTTATGCAGATCAACTTAGTTTTATGCAGGGATTATTCCGATTCACAGCAGTAAATAAATTGAGCTTTCAAAAATTTATGAAATTTCCACAAATGTTTTTCACGTAGATACCTACCGGATGGAATTTTAATCAGCTTTTCTTTATGTACAGTCGGGAAAACAGTCTGATGGGTAACTTGACGGTAGGTATCTACCGAGTAGTAAGTAGGCAACAAATGAACATTGATGCTACAAGTGAGCTGCTGTACTTAGTAGGGTAGAGGTACCTACTAAGTACAGCAGCATTCGGTAGAGTACTTATAAGAGATTTGTAGCGGATAGACAAAAAGGCTCTGACAACTGACGGAACATAGAGAGTATAGACTATAGAGTGAGACTAGAGAGTATAGAAGTAACGACCGGACGAACTCCTTATTCCTTATCCCTTATCCTACTAAGGTCAACAGCATTCTTGCGACTCCTGTGGCGATGCTTGCGTGGATTCATCTTCCTACTTTCCGAGCTTATTTTTTTGTTTTCTTATTAGACAATTTCCCTTTAAATAAGTATTTAATTTGAATACAGAAATAAATTTCAAAATTATTAAAGGATAATAACTTAATATTAAAGTGAATCATGTTGCGGACAGCCAACTTTGTTTTCTACTCATTTTTAATTGTTTTTTTCTTAAGACCTCTTTCTAACTTAGTCCTTTGCCCACAAAAGATGTAAGACAAATATTTGACCCAGATTATACGGAGAGCGGTTTACCGCTCTGTCGAATATTACAAGTAATTTCTTTGTCTGTATATTATGAAAACATTGCGCATATTTTGTTAAGGAAAATTCATAATTTTACAAAATAAAGCAAATACAGGTTAAAAGTAATGACGTAGAATAATTTATTAAAATAGCTTATTCACACAACAGCGGAAATTATTACCTTTTGCTTAGTCTAAATTTTAATATTTTTAACAATAAGCAATATATGGATGTTGCATGGAAGCACTCATGCACCAATTAAACCTTTCAACATCGGCCTTATAAAAGCTCCTTAGTACAAAATATAAAAGTTTCACCAATTCTATTGTAGTTCAATCTTATAAACTCTACTTACATAAATTTAGTTCGGATATTATGTACATTTAACAAAAGACACGTTTCATTTTATAAAAAATATTCAATGAGCCAAAACGTGGATAAAAAGTTTTGTAATTGGCGTAATTAATAATTATTTGGAAAAGTTAAAAATACACGTTATTATATTACTCGTACTTATATAAATGTCATTCTATAAAACTTTTAATTGAAAAAGTAAGTCATGTCAGAGCTCGTTCCTGTGTCGTTAAATTGTTCTGTCCTCTTATTATTATCGATTTATCCTCTTAGGGTTAAATATTTTTAATATTTTGACATGAATATGTCTTTTCTCTGGGGTCTATTCGAAAGAATGTGTGTCACGAAAATCGTTACCATGACGTAAATGAATTAATTCGAAAGAATGTGTGTCACGAAAATCGTTACCATGACGTAAATGAATTAATTATAATTTGTTCGTTTGTTTATATATATATTTTATCCCTGTTGACCATAGAAGGATTAAGGATAAGGGGAAAGAATAAGGATAAGGATAAGGATAGGGATGGGGATAGGGATAGGGATAGGGATAGGGATGGGGATAGGGATAGGGATAGGGATAGGGATAGTTTGTTCGTTTGTTTATATATATATTATCCCTGTTGACCATAGAAGGATTAAGGATAAGGGGAAAGAATAAGGATAAGGATAAGGATAGGGATGGTGATAGGGATAGGGATAGGGATAGGGATAGGGACCATTTAAATCTTTCTTTTCATTTATGATATGAGACATATTCATGTCTACTGTGCCATCGAGAAGCCATGGCACTTTTTTTTGTTTATTTTTATTTATATTTGGGAAACAAACAATATCTTGATACACATTAATGATTACCACATTATGTTGTTTTGTAACTAGGCAAAGATTGAAATATACCATCAAGTGGATAGTCAAACAGTCTTAAGCTAAGGACGTCACAAGTATTTAATGAATATCGATTAAACATGTCTAAAGCTATAACTTTTAGTACGTTACCATGTTAGAATACATACTAAGTTATAAAAAAAATTCAAAATCATTATATTTTTAAGATAATTATAACGTAACAGAAAGATAGAAGGCATAGAAGTGGCTTTTTTCGACTGGAAATAACAATAAAATGGGGAAGCATACTTGCTTTTAGTTTACTATGGCTTAACACGGTGATTCCTGCTATATATAATACTTATATCAATTTATGTATATTTTTACATAAACTACGTGTATATTTTGGTACAGCTGCCAGTGCCATATATACATGGCCACCGCAGCCATATATATACAAGTTGGCCGAGGTTGTCACAGAAAACCTCGTTACACGGTATTAAATCCGTTTATCATACGGCGAGGCCAAATTGGACCTAACGCACTGGTGATTAGCTTATAATTATGTTAACGAGTTCGTTGAAACTTAGTTTTCCGTAAAATATGTTTATTTACAAAGCGTAATACAATAAGGTAGCACGTGTTGCGGGGCCGAAACTTTTGGGCAAAAATAAAATGTAATGCAGATGAGCTTTGAAATGAAAAGCTTGTGTTGCGGCGGTAATCGCATAGCTTATTGCTAAACCGGCCTTCAGCTTGCATTTAACGTAAAGCAGATTTGTCGCTTCGCCGTTTACACCAGCAAACACCGCTTTAAGGTACAATGCAATTTTTATAAGCAGACTTTTTAAATAACACGTAACCTATGCATCTAAATATATAAAAGGCAGTGTGTGTGTGTATGTTCGTGGTATGTTCCCTATGTACTCCAAAACTGCTGAAACGATTTTGATGAAACTTTCAGACAATCTTCAGATTAGCACAGCGGGTAATCCTGTGAAGTTTGATAGCGATCGGACGCGGAAGAAGTCGCGAGAAAAACCTAGTTCTAAAATAAAGTAACTTACTCTGTCTGTTTCTCCGCTAAGTACTTATAAACCATTCAACAAATTCTGATGTGGTTTTAACTAATGGAAAGAGCTATAAACGAGGGAAAAAAGCCATAACGAGGTTTTATATGTATTATTGTTTTATATGTTTGTTTTCTCTGTTTTTAACCAGTGTACCAATTCGTGGAAAATGTCGTTGATTGCACTTTTACCTTTATTTATATATGTTTTTCTTTTTCAAATTTATATGGTGTAATTGTTTGTTTTTCCAACTAAAATAAAATAAAATAAATAAATAAAATAATTTATAAAAAAAATTGCATCCGTGGGAAGCCAGGCGCAGGACACTAGTAATATGTATATACAATTATTTTATAACTTTACAATCTAACTTATCTAAAAGAAATGTAACTTAATATTAATAAATATATAGATATGTAATTGACCAAGTTGTGCAAGAATAATAAATAGAAGATAATATATTTTAAAATAGAAAAGAAAGAAAGAGAAAAGTAGAGCAAATGGTGTGAAGCGAATCGTGGGCCGGAGTCCGGAATCCGGAATCCGGAATCCGGAATCCTGTTCGGTCCTTTATTTCACGGTCTGATTGACGGTCGCGCAATGCGTTGACATGCCGATGTGCGCTAAAACATTTTCACTTTATTTTTATAGCTTCCTGAAAACTAAAATTTAACTGTATATTTGTTACTTGTTTCCATTTGTGTTTTCATTGCATGTGACGGAAATACTAAGCCATACATTTTTACAGTTTTACGCATTTCATTAAAATTTCATGAGGTGTATACTTAGTTTTATTTTGGACTGCAAGAACTGTTGTTTTCTAGTCTTTCTGGGTACCTACATGCATTCCCATATTGCTTTGTCTTATTATTGATAAAGGTGACATTAGAAATAATCTTTACTTTTAGATAGTTTTAGTTTATTGAAATAAATAGTTTCAACATTTATTTTGTTGTATCGAATGACAAATATCTAACCAAAATTGTCAATACTAATTGAACAATTTTCCAATTAAGACTGTGTTGTTCTGAATATAGACAGACTGGATAGTTTTCGAAAAGGATATTATATACCGAGTACCAACAGATGTGGTAAATATTATGTGAGCTGCGGCTAATTGGGTTTATCAATTTCGAAAAATATATTTCACTATAACATTTGAATTATTTTTGTTCCGTACAAATGTAACATTTACAAAGTATACAAATGGCCACCGATCGATGTTAACTAATTTATTGATAAAGTTAAAGTTCGTCAATAGGTAAAATACTTACAAAAAGTTTCTCCGAATTTCTTATTAAATTATTGATAAAAATGAAATGACAACCCATATAATTATGAAGTCTGTAATATAACGCATTGTAGAATACAACTTGTATTGCAATGTGAAGGCACGATAAATCAGCACGATTTTACTTCTCGCGGAGATATTCAGGGTCCGTAGTGGAGTGTTCGAGGATTCCTTTTGTTGGGATTATTGAGTAGAAAGCGAAAAGGGAAAATCCAACAGATCCTCCCATACACGCCATTATATCAAAAGGTGCCACCGTAACTCGACCTACCGCTGCCCCCGCATCTGAGCGTGCGAGGGCCCGTTCGGATTATAATAATCATTTGCAATAGGTCCAGCTACGTTGGCCATTGTATATACATATATCAAATCGTTCCCCAAGTCAAGTACGGTCAGTACCTCCTTGTAATATACGAGATGACGGCTCCGTCTTCGGATAAAGGACTTTCATAATACTTAAGGTAATTGGGTATGCTTACTTGGAACAGAACCGGTCTCGTCAATGGGCCGCGTTGTTTAAGCTTTAATTTTTCCATTACTTAACCTGTCTACACAGGTTAATACTGTCTGTCTGTTATTTCGAAATGTAGCCTTGCCTAAAGCGCGTTTTTGTATCTGCGCTTTAAAAATATCGGACAAAGCTATTCTTTGTTTGAGCTAATCGCGAGTAAACTCCGAATATTCAATTATTTATGCTGAAAAATGTTGTGTGTATAGCCTTTGTAAATATTACAAAAAAATGTACAAAGTCACGGGATTTTTCAATTTTTTATTTTGAATTTAAAAAAATTTTATATTTTAGTTTGTGTACCAAATTAAATAATACACTCGGCACTAATAGGTGCACTCGGCTTCTAAATGTTAAGCTTATAATATAATCAATAATCAAAATATTTATTTATCAATTAGGTTTCTCCAAGAAACTCTTATGTTCGTCATTATAAATTTAAATTTACCTGTTTCAAATATAAATAAATAAATAAATGTTATAATGAGCTGTTAAAATACCTACTATTAAATATTTAGGAGCAACAAAAACATACATTCGTTCGGTGTCAAAAACCTTATTTAGTAATAAGCGTTTAAAATTGTCAGTAGCTATTTATATGGTGTATCCCGAGGGATCAGTGAGGCGCGTGTTATGCTAAGCCTTTGTTTGCGGACCCCGTTTTTGTGGTCTTCAATTAATGCCACGCGGTCCATCGTCAACTGACTCGAGCGGATCCGGTCATTGTTGCTTGTTTATGTTCCTATTATGTCACCCACACCTCCTCCTTTCTGATGTTCTAAACAATCATTGCCATATTTAAACAATTTTCTGGTTGTCAACTACCAAACTACGTTTCCAGAAAGTTAAAACATCAAATCACAACACGATGTTTAAAGTATTATAAATATTATGTGAAACCCGCTTCTAGTAGGTTCATAATCAGGTTCTAGTAGGCGATCAATACAAATGTTATTAGACTTATTAAAGACAAGTGGGCGAAATTTTAAAAATAGCTAGAAATATGTAGACTCCTTGTGAAGTAATGTGTAGGCGTTGTATAATACTTCGTTCCTCCCTGCACGTTCGGGAAATTTATATTTATGAAAAGATAATTCTCCAGATACGTCTTTTATTTTCATTTTATAAGGAGTCCAAATGAAAACGAATTTGTTTCAGTCCATTTGACATTAACAATGCGCCTACCGGAACCGCTGAGGTGTAAACTGAGAATCTATACTTCGTACCTCGCAAAGAGAACGAAGAGATGTTTGCAGAACCTTACAAATTCAATCAGCTATAAATTGAATGTTTCAGATGAACAACGATAGCTACGCAATATTATTCTAAATAATATTGCGTAGCGTACACAATTCTGACAGACAGAAACTTTTAAGATTGTTTGTTACTCAATAATTTTGGAGCCAAGGTTGTAGCTGTAGCTACTGGATAGATGATTTCTTACAACCCGTTGACACGGGTACATTTTTTCCGTAATGGCCTATGATTTCCTATAAAAAACGTTTAGACGGACTACCTACATGCAGGATCCTGCAAAAAAGGTTTGTTTGACATTAAAATTCAGTTTTTTCAATCAAAACCAAAAACAGCTATTGTAGTGGAAAAGCAGGATCAGTGGTCAGTGGACAGGTCAGTGGTGGCGCAAATTTCCTTACTAGAATCAGCCCGCGACTTCGTCCGCGTTGAAAAATAAAAAATAAAAAAAAGCAATACAACGCTTGACATCTTTATTGCCATTACACTTTTGTCAGGCGTTAGTTTTCCTGAAGTATCTAGGACGCGAGGCTGTGCATTAAATGTTTTTTCAAAAAACAATTTGTAGACGTTGTACTTATGTTTCAGAAGTAGTGAAAAAAGTTGTGAAGTAGTTTTTAGAACTATTGCCCGAAATTTTTAAAAAACGAATAGCGCTTACATGTTGCAAGCATTGTTAGCTAGTGTTTGAATATGCTTAAGAAGTATTGTAAACCGCGTCATTTAGAATCTAGTCGAGAGTTTTTCAATTGTATTCGGCCGGAATATACGAGTATGTATAAGAAGAGACGTGACGCAGTGACGAGGGCCCACAAATAAATATTTGTATGTTTACGTGCGGGCTCTGAAATCAATCGCGAAGGGCCGTAAACCGACGGAGGCGCGACTTGTAAAACATATTGGCATTCACAAAACTTGTACGTACTCTTTTCTTTCCAAAAGAAGACAATCATGTCCACTGACCCTGACCAAATTTATTTAATGCTTGGCGTTCCCAACAATGGGCTATGAAAGTGCCGAGTTTCATTCAAATCCATGCAACGATTTAGTTACATTTGACTTACAAATAAGCACATTTTCACATTAATCATAGACATATAGACATAGGTACATAAGCACGCTTACCTATACTTACATATATTTTGTAATATATTTAAAAAAACATATCAACGCAACAAGTCTTTTCCAAACAACCGCAAAGAATTGAAAAAAAGAATGCTTAAACTCAAAAATAACTTCAAAATATAAAATTGAAAATTAAATTTTAAAGTTTTTTACTTTTATTTAAATATTTATTGAAGTGAAAACTTCATTAGGCGCATTGGGCATTTTTGAGATGGGAAAAAACCATTGAACTCGTGACACTGTTACCGTAACCGACACCTTTCACTTCTGTCGGCACTCCCGGAGTGCCACTGTATAACTGTCGGGAGACAGGGTGACGGTCGACCTTAGTAGGATAAAGCATAAGAATACTCAACGAAACAAAACTGTACACATGATATCCTTGCACGGTTGTCTTCTTAATAATAAATAACAAGTGTTATAAAAATATTTACAAATTTAGTGACCTGCTCTCGACTCTTCCATAAGTGAAAACCGAATGGAAAACGGTCTAGCCAGTGAATTTTATTTATTTTAGTGACTAAAATACAACGTGTGATACATACAATATTATTAGAAGAATTCGATTATACAAATATTTTTTGACTCTTCCAGGGAGTTGTATGCGAGTGTTGGGATTTGATTTTTATTTTATTGTTCAATTTTGCGCTTTATCGCCTGCGCCGCTCGTTTCGGTTTTGATTGAGTAATTTGGTGCGTCAAATTAAATTTCCTCCCTTGTCACATTTCGTTTTCTTTCTTCGGTGAAATGTTTATCGAGTTAGTTGAAACAACCAACTAACTAAACCAATATTAATTTTTACGTCAAATAATATTTTCGTTTTGGGTTACTTGTTATTTTAAAAACATGAAGTTTTTGTATTTTATTTGGAATTATATTATTTTTTTCACGATTTTTTTAGACATATTATTCATGAATATGTCTAAAAGGAAAAATGTCTCATTGTAATTCTGGAATTCTTCGTCTGCATCAGAGAAAAAGTTGACATTTGGATATCAAATTCTGTACTAATAAAATCTGACATTGCTTGATACTTCTGTTTTTATTTAAAAAATGGCTTTTCTCCATACATGCTTTATTTGAATTTATACAATTTACAATTTCATTTTGAATTTAAAATCTTTTGTTCATAAAGCTTTTCAGTATTACGTTCATAACTAACGAAGTTTATGATAAATACATTTCCCAGCCAGCAGTGATTTAGAATGGGAATCAAATTACCAATTTTATTTAAAAAATCTTTATAAATAAAAAGATTGTATGATGTAAAAACAATTTTAATAGGATATTTTAATAATAAAAATATTTTAGCTCATAGTTGTACATTGAAAGCAAACCCTAAACAGACACTATCAACATCTATAGGTACCTACATAATATTAGACTATCTGAAATTTGTCGAAAAAATTAGGTAAGTCTAGATATTTCGCTACCTGTGAATTAACACAGCGAAACCAAAGCACATTTGTTGCTATTATGTGTGCACCAGTAATCGATGTGTGCACTTACTCTTACCTTGTACCTTACCCTTGGTCCTATCAGAATTGGCAGCTAACTCCTAAATCACGCTACTTATTTTCATACGTTAAACACCATGAGTTACTTAGATAATTTTTCACCTTTGTTTTTAATATAATAAAACCTAATAAAGTTTTTCCTGGGCGAAGCCGGGAACGGGTCGCTAGTAAAGTATAAGACTTTAAATAATGAAATGCCCCATACAATATTAAGATGTTGTATGTTGTGAAATCGTATTTAAGGGTACCCTGTGAGTCTAATCGGGGTCCTTGGAGGATTACCTTGCATCCACAAAATCCGTAAGCGCTTCTATTTAATGAGTCCCTAATTCAGCCATGAGTCCCTCAATAAAGCGACCCATGGAGAGCTATTTCAAACGTTCCGCTCTAATTAAAAACGAGAACTGCCTCTTCGGGATAGTCGCACAGTGTCTAAGCCCCTTTAAGCTAAAATACCACGCTTATTTACGTTCGCATCATTTTTTATTTATATCTCATTAATACAATAAAGTAGGGGAGAGTGGGGCTAGAAGTTACCAGGGTAAGTTGTTCCAGATCAAAGAAAATATAGGCGATATGTTATATTTACATTTAAACAGAAAATTTTGAAAGCCAAACTCAGGGAAATAATTTAACAATTTGAACCAAATATATTTAAATTTGGTTGAATTTTTACTCTTGTAAGTCTAATAAACCAAATTATTAATTAACCTCCGACTTTATACGCTATATCTGCTGTAAGTTTCTCTCTTTCTCTCTCTGGAGTACATAGAAGCCTCACGTCTTATACGTACTGAGTTGGAAAAGAAGAATTTTCAATAAGCGACCGCGACTCACTCGGACTACAGCTAGTATAAAATCCAGCGATAAACCGTCACCAGCCCAATATCGGTTCAAATGAATTCCGACCGCCCACAGGCTCAACGTGTTACAAACACTGCAGTAAATGAACACAGTAATGCTTTCAATAACTTAAGGTATTGAACGTATTAACGTAACTTATTACTTTGGTTATAATTAAAAAAAAAAACATCTCAACAAGCTGCCCGCCTCCTTCGTACGGATACATATGTATCTGCAAATTATATACACAAACCTTCGTCGTCAATTGCTCTTTCAAGAACCGTATCAGTTCAACAGAAAAATCCGTTGATGGGAAGTTTAGAAGTTAGCGGAGAAACAGACGCGGACACCGACTTCAATTTATAGGAGTACTAGCTGGTGCCCGCGACTTCGTCTGCGATGAAAAAGAAAACATATGAGTAATAACGCCTGACATCTTTTATTATTTTTATTTTTAGAAGATCACTCGGGAACAGTATTTTTTCCTGGATGAAAGGTACTCTATGTCCTTGTTTTTACCCCTGACAATGTGCATGCATTTCATAATGATCGTTTGAGTAGTGCAGGCGTGAAAAGGTAGCAGACAGACAGACAGACAGAGTTACTTTCACATTTATAATATCTATTAGTATGGATGTAGGGGATAGAGATAGAGAAGAGAACCTACCTAATTGTTTGGGTCTGCCTTTTGCCTTTTGTGTAGTAATTCCTATTTGTATTATCAGTAACATTTATACTGGCTATTGGCAATTACATTAAAATGAATGCGAAGTGTCTTCACTGGTTACTTACACTGTGAATCTGGATTAAATTTCGCGATAGACTCCGTTTTTCCAATAATGCCACTCGCGTACTCTCTCCTTAATACTTGCATGGCTATTTTTTCTATTTTCCCTCTCAAAAAATAAAATTTCCAGTTAAAAACGCGAGACGGTATAAGTCTAAACTTGGCCTCTTGAAACGCTAATTTAGTGTCCTGTAGGCTGTAAAGTTTTTAAGTAGTAGGTAACTTATATATATCAGTAAGCCTCTGATTTGTGTGAAGAGGTACATAATTATCTACAAATGATTTCGTTCAAAATGATACATTCAAAAATTTCGCGGTGATCGCGTTTCTAAAGAATCTGTTAATATTTATAAATCATAAAAACACAAAAACGTGTGTTCCTACTTAATTAAATTATGTGTGTTTTATGATTTGAAAATTTCTGTACTCAGTGGACTGTAGAGGTTACACGTGTCCCTTTCAGATTGATTATTTATTTTAGTCTCGTTTTGTAAAAGCTTCACGAAATTAATTAATTAATTAATTAAGCTAATTTAACAACATAGGTACTTAGGAATAAAAATGACCTCTCGTATCGTAGATATTATAAATTAGGAAAGTAACTCTGTCCGTCTGTTTGTTACATTTTCACGCCTGAACTACTCAACCGATCATCATGCAGAAAAGGACAGTTCCCGAGAGATCTCGTAAAAATAAAAATCTAACGCCTAGCAAAATTATATCAGCAATAAACATTGAATAAATTTTATCGCCTGACATGTTTTGTCAGGCGTTATATTTATAATTTTCCAAAGCCGACGAAGTCGCTGGCACGGGCTAGTGGTAAAATAAAAGGTTTTATTTTTAATATGAGATTACCGTTGTACTAAACGCGTGTGCAAATAGCGGGACGCAGTAGGTGAAATTTGGGCGGAGGCCGGACGGCGCACATCAATCATCCGTAATTTGACGCAGCGAAAAATACCTTCACGCCTTGCGGTGCGGCTGCGGCACAAACTGACAACATTAGCGATTTCCTATTATTAAACAGTCGCATGTGATAAACAGGGAGCAAGATTCACGACAAAGTCACGAGCTACATAATATTAAAAAAAACTAGACTAGATAAATTTTGGCAAATACAGTTCTTTAAACTGTTTTGTCCAAAACGTTGCTAAAAATTTATGAAAAGAAAAAATTGAGGGTGTGTGTGTCAGCTCCGACGTTACTTCTTACAAACGATTAATAATGAAATGAATAATAAGAAACTTCATAGATATTCTAAAATATTTGAAAATAGAACGTAACGCATACCGTGTGATAATTTTGATTTTACTCCCATTTTTTCATACCGTGGGCTTATTGGATTCTTAAGGAGCGAACTCCAAAAAAAATAAGTATGTATTTAGATCTGACCTTTGTAAAAAGCCAAGCGATTAAAGAATAAATAATATGCCATCTACAAAGTGTGGAAATTCAATTGGAACAATACAATACCATGTAGGTACTCTACGAAATTTCTAGAGTTCGCCTTCAACTTATTACTTGGAACTGGTAAAAAAGTTTTATTTGAAAAAATAATTAGATACATACTCGGTTTGCAGAAAAAAAATCCAGCAATTACGCGACAGGCAACGACGTGAGAACAATTTGCAAACCGATGGGATTGAGGGTTGAGGGGCCTCCTTCAATCGATTCATCTTTGAAGCGTGACATTTTAACGAGTTCTAAACAAACCGTTTGTGTAACTGTTGTTTTTATTTAATAATGAATGTCTCATTTATTCGGCCGAGTTGCCACCTCGACCGGTTTCTTTCTATATCAATATTTTCCTATCTATATCTCTATATATATAAAAAATACGTGTCACATTTTTGTTGCCTATGAACTTCCTAAACTGCTGAACTGATTTTGATAAAACTTCGTAATTATGTGTAATTTGGTTCAACTTAGATCCAGGAAAGTTTTTATTTTGAACCCGGGCGAAACGTGTGGCTAGTATACCCAAATATATAAAAGAAAGTCGTGTTAGGTATATCATTTATGACTGGATTTTTATATTTGATTTATTGAATTTTTCTCTTCCCTGAATAGCAAAATAACTATTAAAACAACGGGAATATTTACGAAAAAAAAAGACAAAAATCCATTTTCAATTTTAATACAAATTTTGCAGAGAATTGACGCATGTAGCCAATATTACAGATAGGTGTTAATTGACATAAATTATTACTCCGGTTTAAGGTGTTTATGAAAAAAAAAAACATACTACAATGTACCAGTAAACTAGGCCACATAATATTTTAATGCGACTTAAATTAATTTTTCAGTGTTTGAAAGCGGTAATTTAGTAAGGTAGAGCAGTAACTCTTAGTTCGAAGTTAGGCCATTCCACACCCTACGAATAGATGAAGTTGCGTGATAAATAGAGTTCTCCGAGCAGACACTAAATCACACCTTTATGAGAGCAGCCGAATTAAGACGGCTTACCATAAGACAATAATGCTTAATGCGGGTAATCCGAACTGGGAGCGTGACTTCACTTGATTTATGTGAACTAACGGTAAAATCTGGGCCAGACTAACTTATTTCACTAATTAAAAAATAATAAGTCTCTACATTTGTCTCTCAGGCAGGTCCACCTTTTTAATATACTACAGATTGGTTCTACTACTAGATTCTAATGTATTCCAAGATTTATGCTTTCAGTTTTTCTCACATTTTTTTCTTTACCTTGACCATTATTATTTCACATGTCATTGTGGAAACAGACATTCAAAACAGCAGCATTCGAATCTGCGTCTCACATATCAGCAGTTAAGGCCACTCCATCGGCTGCTATCCACAATCCTTGCTAGTGACGTCTTTTAAGGCCACGAGATAATCTTGGTGTGCCAGTAAAAATTTAATGCGATATAAATAAAGAGCGGTTATGTTCACGTCATAAAAAGTCTCGCGGCACTTCCCCTTTCCAGTATTAAGCTAAAAAATAAATTTAAAATCACCGCGCAGCTAAACCGTTGAAAAGGCACTAAATTTTATTTAACAACCACCTTAAAGGAATTTCGCGAGTTGCCGACTTGTTTATCCCGGATAAAAGATACAAGGGCGCAAGTGTCAGGAGACGAGAGGAAATAAAGCCGTGTTCGCTTGTTGCCTTCCGTACGCACAACGCTACTTGTGATCATGAACAATGTTTTTAATGTTAATATGTTTGTAACATCAAGGCATAATAGATTTGATGTGTAAAAAGAGTTTTGTGACAGACATACATTTTTTTTCATTATATATATTCATGTCGACTATAGATAAATCTGTAAAACACTCAAAGGCTTGTAGTAATTTCATTTCTTATCTAGGCTGATAAGGTGAGAAGGATAGAGAAATAGGTTCGTGTGAGCGTTTTTTTTTATTATTTCAATTAACATTGAGAACATTGAGAACATTGTAATTAAGCTAAATTTAATATGAGTAGGTACTTTTTTACTTTATATTTTTACTAGTATTTTACACTTGTTTAAACACGAGACGTTTCTAAATTATCGCCTGTAAAGATATCGAGTACATGAAGTATGACTTCATCACGCTTTTTATTTTATAGCTCAGTGTCAATAGGAGTACGATTATTTTGAACATTATTTGAATTGAAAATAATAATTAATTTTCTTACTAACATACTATTCTTCTAACAGTAATAGTATGTTATGTAATAATATATAGGCTAAAGCAGACTTGCGTAAAAATGTACGTTTTCAGAAGAAAATGTTTTATCACTTCAACCTAAGTCCCAAGTATAAGGTGTTGGTTGTATTAAGTCGTAAATTAATATAACGTTCATCCAACACAGGCCGGAGCCGTAATGGGTGCACAGTGCTCCTTTACACGCATTTTCCAACAAAACCTACGCTAAAGAAAAAGATTTTCCTCGAAATATGCTCAAATCTCTTTTATCTCCCTTAACAGGGGCTCTCGGGTTATTTACAAAGCGTACTGAGGGATACAAGTTACATGAGCTTGTGCACTAGCCGATTGCTTCTTCTCAATTATGTTTGGCATACTCTGATTTGTGAGAGAAGATTAGCAATTGTCGCTGACATGATTATGAAGTCCAACTTATCTACAAGAGCAGCCTATACATATACAGATAAATACTCGTAAGCAGATGGAGTAGGTACCTTTTGTCCGATTTGAATTAAATTTTGAATATTGCGGGTGAAGTATCTAATTTCCCTTTTCGTGTACTGTCCCGCGAATTTTTATGCCGCTTAATCCCGACAACGTTGGCAATTTAAATCCAGCACATCGTAACGTTACATGAAAGTGACACACTCGTCCCGATCGCACAATTGATACAAGCTAATGACGCGGAAAATGAAATCACATCGGGAAAGTTAAAGGACCGAAATCACATTAAAATCCGGGGCGACGCCAACAAAAAAGGCTTAAGCTCCAATTATTACCCATTCTCTATCTGTCTTACACGGGCCGTGGAGCAAAAAAGGGCCGAGAAGCGACAAAAAGTGGCTGCGATAATGGCTTCGCGTACCACGAGCCTCGGGCCATTTTAGGCTTTAGTACAATAGACGGGTGAGCGGTAATCGGCGTTTTAAAAGCACTATACAGAGCTGTTTGCTTTGCGGAATTCCTCGGTGACCCTTTCATAGAGATACCCGATAGCCATTGCAGCGCTAACGTACCGATCAGCTTAAAAGCAGCGCTTTAAGCCTTCATAATTATTCTGGTATTTAGTTTCCTTGTGGATATTCTTTGACTAATTGACACGTGTGTTACCTGTACCTGACTTCGATTATCCTAATATCAATATAAAGTCCCCGAGCGGGAAACTTGATAAGCACCGTTCGGGCCTTTATTTACTTAACGCTACATAAAATTGAGACGCGTTGTGGGAAAGTCTCGACGTTGTGCCTTCTAGAAAATTGTCAGAAAGTGGAGAGTCGGAGCACTCAGCGCGACGGGACACTAATGGCATCGCTTTAAAAGGAAACGAAAATAATAAATTATTGGCATCAATCTTTTCGTTCACGCCTGAAAAATTATTTATTTTATCTCCCGTCCGGATGCTCGTCGCGTCTGTCTGTTAAAGCTGGAAATAACACCGGAATCTGGATGCGCTGCCCAATCAAACGGAAAAAATGTTTAACATATGAAGGCTTCAGCGGCACTGGATTTCGCTACCACTTCATTCTATTTCCACGTGGACTTTCTTTTCCAATAAACTATACAGAACTTGTACAAAATGGTTGCAACACTGAGATACCTTTTAATACTCTATGCATTAATGTATATTTTTATTTTATAATACTAGTTAATGTCGATTTTTTATAATAATAACATCTATTTTTACCTATAGAGAGGAGATAGTTACTTTATTAATGCTTAACTAAGGTATTGATATCGCGAGTTAGAAATAAAAAATACAGTCTTTAATTTCTCACAAAATTCCGTATGGCGGCAGTGACTATCTTCTCGCAGAAGAAACCAAGAAAAAATATCACATAGGCTTTTGAGTTTCAGTGAGTGGCAAGGAATGCCAAGCTCATTTCTTCATCATCTCCTTATCCCTTATTCTACTAAGGTCGAGAGCACCTTAACAACCCTTATAGCATTGTTTGCGTTAATAATAATAACCTTTGATAAAATAGTAACCCTTTGTAGCTTGAAGAGCGATGTTAAGGTTAGTCGGGCGCGGGAAAAATGTAGTAGAAGGCAAAAGACCTTTTTTTGAACAATAAATCAAATGTGATTGAACTCCAAAAGTCAAATGAGTGAAATTGAACAATTTGACTCAATTAGTTAACTAAGATAAAATACACGAACACGTAAACAAAGAAACAAGTTAATTAGACAAAAACACGCATAATGTTCCATTATAACTAACTACATTGTACAAAAATAAATTATTAGATAGAAGGAACTCCAAAATGTTCTCACATTGCTTGTTTCAGAAATTCAGTAACGTAAAACGTGATATGATTCATTAATAGTTTAGACGTCGATGTAGAATAGATTCAAACCGGTTTCATCATTACTCAACTTTCTGGTATTTGAAAAGGTGCATCCAAATTCAATAACATGTTATATTGTTATATAACACGCCCACATTATTTAACATTGCTGTAAAACAATGCAACATAAAACAAAATTATACACATTAAAATAACAATCGTAGAATCACCCAATACGGAACCCGGAACATACGTGATGACGTGACTCTCTCTCAAATGTTTATAACTTGTTATATCACATATCATCCACACATATAAAACATGTATCTACATATGTTTTGTATCACAATTGATAGCAACCTTTAGTAACTTTTAGTTCCAAAAATAATTTTAACATATTATGGTATGTATGTATGTATGTATATTGTATATATATTTATGTTTATTGTTACAATATATCACCGTGAAATAATAGTAGGTATGTTGATATTAAATACTTAACCAATACCTATTTGAAGCGCTTTCAATACATACTCATTGAACTTGTTTAAGGAATTTATAATACAGGTTCACGTTCTGGAAACAGTTCCATATTAAATGCACTAAGTAGTTTATAAACAAATACTGAAGTTGGAGTTGTTAACAAGAAGTGAAACGGACGCAGTCAGCGCAACTTACAAACTCTACTTAAAACAGTTCCGTTAAAGTAATTGTACAAACGTTGCGGTATTCGTGTGCACCTGACTGTCGCTTCAGGTGGGGACTGCTTAGAACTAACATCAGAGACACAAGTATCGCTGTACGGAACGCAACAAAGGAGCCATCGTATGAGTTAACAAGGGAAAAGCTCCGGCCCCATTACGGCGCCTTGAGCCACTCCACTCTTTAATGAACGCCAGAGCATCACGACAAGTGTAGCACTTCTTGTTTTCGACTTAATGCCTTTTCTTTAATAACGTTCTCATTGCGCTTTTTGTTTGCGCGGCCACATATTTTGACGACAAATAAAACTCGTCACCTGCTAATATCGGATCTTGATGCGGTTTTCATTATCATTTTGTGACAGTGAAAACTGCATTGTGTCATTGTGTATGTGTCATTAAAAAATATTTATTTATTTAGAATCTTAATCTTAAATCATTCCCAAGTTGGCCCTACCGGGAATCGAGCACTGAGTCAGACCGCTGAAGCAAGCACTTAAACCACTCTGCCAAGGAAGCACCTTTAACAAATTGATGTTAAAAGAGAAACGATGAGGTCTTATACCAGTTCTTCATCAATAAATACGAATTGCAAACTATGTAGTGTAAGAGATTCAGATTTAGACGTATGCAATAAGAATTGGTTGAGTGGTCTTATGTGATTGTGTGGATAAAATCGAACCAAACAATATTGATAACGAAGGAAATTTAAAAAAAAAATTATACCCCTTGTCAATGTATCAAAATGAGAAAATAAAAGGTGCAATCTGAATAGTCTTAAATCCGATTTATAGATGAATGCCTCTTGAGTTTCCCAATTGAATAAATGTTCGAGTCTGAATTGGAGTTAAAAAATCTGGTGTAGGAGTTGGCAAGTGACGGTGCGCTGTGACCTGCGACCGAATGGCGACGAACAATAATCGTCTCCTGGCAACATTCCGAACGAGGAATTGCCTCTCGCGTCGAACCCTAAATTAACTTTACTAGCCGACATTCGGATAACTTTAACTCTAACTCCAAATGGAGAAACACTAAATACTTTGCAGACAAGCTTTTCAACAAAATAATTGTACCCTGACTCAGTATATTATGTTGGTGACTCTCACGTCCAATAAAAAAGAAAATTCACGTTGTCAGAGATACAGAAAAGAACATACCTTACATCAAGAAAATAAGTACTATTCCCGAGAATTCATGTTATATGTTTGTATATTTGCGATAATCTCAAAAACTATTAAACGGATTTTATGCTGTTTTCACTAAAGCAAAGAGCGTTAAACGAGGAAAGTTTTCATATATAATTTGCAGATAGAAAAATTTGCATCCGCGCGAAGTTGGAATAACTACGGCTTACAGCCTACAGGGATGCCTGTCCGTTCACACAAAACATACATTTATTTATACAAGGCCTCCAACGAGGCAGGCATCAAAATCGTCATAGATCAAATTAGGTAAGTGAAAGTTCTAAGTAACATCTAGAGCTAAATGAGAAAAAAAAAACACGTAAAATATCTGCTCCGAACGAATGAGTCAAGGTTGTTTAATTAAATAAATGAAAGTTATTATTCTGAGTAAATACACGAGCGCCACGTTAATCGACAAATAGCGGATTAATGGTATATCGGCTGCCGACGCTAAATGTACAAACAGAACGCGTCAGATAGTAATCTGGGCAGAGATTTGGTTGGGACTAAAGGGTCATCGCACTTCCGATCTCTCCACTGCTCTACATAAGTACACTTCAAGTATGTCATCTGGCAAATGGACACAGCCGTGTCTCGGAGACTTAGATTAGGAGCATTTGCCCAATTACACTCAGCGATAGATTCAAATATCCACAGCAGTTTCAATGTTTTTTACAAAGATTAAAATAATTGTTCTTTTAAAAAAACCTTGGAAATAATAATTTGTTAAACTTAACATATAATTTCCATCCACAAAAGACAAATATAAAAATGCCATGGCTTCTCGATGGCACAGTAGACATGAATATGTCTCATATCATAAATGAAAAGAAAGATTTAAATGGTCCCTATCCCTATCCCTATCCCTATCCCCATCCCTATCCTTATCCTTATTCTTTCCCCTTATCCCTAATCCTTCTATGGTCAACAGGGATAATATATATATAAACAAACGAACAAACTATCCCCATCCCTATCCCTATCCCCATCCCCATCCTTATCCTTATTCTTTCCTCTTATCCTTAATCCTTCTATGGTCAACAGGGATAAAATATATATATAAACAAACGAACAAATTATAATTAATTCATTTACGTCATGGTAACGATTTTCGTGACACACATTCTTTCGAATAGACCCCAGAGAAAAGACATATTCATGTCAAAACAATAGCTTTTGTCCCTTTGAGACCATAAGGTTTGCGATAGATTCGTAAGGTTCAGGTAAATATAACAATATTAGTTGAGTTGTCAACCGATTGAATAGTCATTGATCATTCGTGTCTATTAAAATATAGCCTATGTTACTCGCTGACAATGTAGGTTTCTATAGGTGAAAGAATTTTTAAAAGCAATCTAGTAGTTTTTGAGTTTATTAATTACAAACATACAAATCTTCTCTCTTATAAATTAAATTATTTACATGTTAATAAAGTTGAAGGCAGCTTCGCTACTAATAAAGATATCTTGTCACGCGTATTATATAAAAAGAATTTTCAATTTCGCATTTAAAAATCTTCTCCAAGAATAGTGTTTACATATTTCAACATAATTAATTCAGTATTCGAGTAGTCTATAATGTGTAGTGCATAATTATGTAGTAAGATATAATATATTGCGTATGATGCTAACACACGCAAAACAATTTGGATGCCTCTTAGACACGGATTAGTTGAAAATGTAGATATACATTTGGAAAACCCCTCGAGACAAACGTCTTTCACTTCACATTAATCCGCAATGGAAGGTCACGGAATTACGCAAACGCTAATGAATATTTATTTGAAACGAACTTAATTTAATGAAACCCTTTCTTCAAACTCATTAGGTAATTGCTAAAAAGCTTCTATCTTTGACCTAAAATTCTAATTATTTAAAAGAGTAAAAAGTGTGTCAATTGATTCATTCTGAGATTATTGCCTGTTATTATAATGTCATCTCTAGGCTTAGGCTCTGCTGTAACCATTTGAACACATCAAATTGTTGACGTATGAATGTAATCCTTTATATTAGGCCAAATTCGTGGATGCGTCAAAACATACCATAGCACTCTCATATTCATCCAACACAATGGCGACACCCTCTATCCTACCGACGTGCCCCGAGGGGCATGTTTGACAAATAGAGGTCTCGCGCAGCGAATTTAGCTTGGAAAAAATTGTCGCGGAACGAGACTCACGACCTACCACAGAACCTATACCTTCGACCAAATTAGCCAGATCCACCGCGTCCCCCGGATTTGATACTAACCCGGCGAAGGGAAGGGAAGGGAGGCTTTGTCGGCAGGTCCTCAACTCCTGGTGGCGATACGCCGACTGCAATAAAGTAAATTGCGAGCATTTGCTACACGAATTTGGAGCAACGACGATCTTTATGGGGTCGATAATGTTATGGGCAGGTAATGTTCTGTTTCGGATGTACAAATGGGCGGTTTATTGTTTTACGACGTCTTTGCTTTCAGGGTGTCTGTTTTAATGATTTTTACTGATGGAAATCTAAAACATAACGCAAATTCCACCTTTACCCTTTATCTCACGTTATCAAACAGCGTTTCTCTATCTCTCTTATCAAAGTTATTATAAACAATCATTATAATTTCTACTAGTATTATAATAACAATATAATATTTTCAATTAATTATATCACATTAATTTAAAAGAATTAACTATATTTTTTTACCAAAACTATTTTGGTGACTGACTTGAACTATTTTTAAATTGTTTGAATCATATAAAATAAATCAAAATTACGGGGTATTAACGTTTTTACTGAACTCTGATTAAAAAAAAAACTAATTTCAATACAACTAATACAACACATACAACACAGAATGTCAGTTCATAATTACTGTAACTATTTGGTCATTATTTTTTCTTCTAGATATTGAATTTCATGTGTTTCACTGGAATCTAAATTCACGACTAAACAAACATTATTGTAACATAATATACTATACGATTTTGTAGTGCTCATTAGTTTTTGATCTGTCGCTGGAAATCGGAGAGGATCAGATTCGCGCGCTAATTGACGTGCAGTGGGCGGTTTATGGCTTAAACGACGCATTCATCCATTTATATCAACGCAAATTAGAGCCGATATGGACGTATGGACACAAATCAGCTTAACTTGGACTGACTACCCTTAGATCTGCCTATTGCAGCATTTTCAAATACCCTCAAAGCAGATGACTGCTTGTGTGAAACATCTCTGTGTTCGTGTTAGCATATTATATTCAATTAATTCCAAATGTTCGCAGTGCCAAATATGTCACATGAATTAGGTCAACGCTTGCAAGAATCTGGATTTGCTACTCGCATTGCATCCGAATGGCTAGCATATTAAGTATAAAAGCCTCTTCGGGCAAAAGGAGAATTGTGTGCCGCTAAACTGGATGTTTATTTGTTTTTTCTTACTTTTAGGAGATTGTGAGTGCTTCATCTCCAATCAGAGAGATGTTGGGGATAGACTGATTAAGTCCGGAATTCGACTTGTCTTTAAATAAAGAAGCTATTATTTTCTTTTAATGTTATATTTGACTAACTTCTTCACTTATATTTAATAACTTTATAAAATCGGTCAAGTAGTTTTTGAATTTATTCATTACAAACATACAAATCTTCTCTCTTTATAATATTAGTAAAGTAATAGATAATACTGATAAAAATGTTTATGCAGCAAAATGCATTATAATAGGAAATTGTTAATTCTAATAATAATAATAATAATAAATAATAATAATAAAAGCTTTATTAGTCCATGCATAAAATTTACAGTATTATATTTTATTAATTAATTGATATAATATTATTAAATGCCATTACAATCATTATTCACATTGAACACAATTAAAAATTATATTTATTTGGACCCCCTTTGGGTAAAAGCCTCCTCCAAGGTGTACCACTTATTTTTGTCTTTGGCGGTGTTTAGCCAATCTTGGCCTGCTATTGCCGTTATCTCGTCCGCCCATTCGTTTTATGAATACAGTTTAATCAAATTAATGTTTATTTATGCACTTATTAAACATTTTTGATAATAATCTTATAATTTAATAATCCGAAAAAAAAAAAAATGATAGGAAAAAATTAATAAATAAAGTGAAATTTGGCTTAATAAAACATAATTTACATAGTTATGAAATCGCATAATCTACACGATTTAAGAAAAAACATTATAAATATATTATGAAGGATTGCAAGCACACACAAATCTATTTTAACTGCCAATATTTAACAGTTATCTACAAATAGTAACAGCATTAAATAATTAGTAAATAGTTAATTTGTTATTATGAAAACATCACAAACACATATTCCTATTACAACATTATTAATTAATTAATCTCTTCAAATATTGTATTCAAATATTTAGCCATTCAAATTATCTATTAATAAGCACTCAATTTGGTTGGATATCTCAATTTACGATGGGCGATTTTATTATATGACTTTAAATGGCGGTTAGCCTACTTGACAGATGGTGAAAGAGGCTCTAAGTCCCTTGCAACTGCTATACTTATACAATAAAATCGTAGTAGGAACGTGCCTCATGAAAGCAGTGTTAAGTGTTTCTAGTTTTATTGTATGCAGTTAGAATGAGCAAGTAAGTAGAGGTATGTACGATAACGATTGAGCGGTATTGTTAGCACGCAATGCCTCAGCCAATCAGTCTGCGGCGAGCGTTTCATCACTGTACGTACACCTTGCATTTCTCTGCATCGTGCTCATTTCAGTGTACTACGAGTATACTACATTTATTTCAATAACAACTAGTCTCGGCTTGGCACGGGCGCAATTTGAGTGCATTGCCTTTCGGAACAAATTATTTAAATGTTTATTTATTTTCAAAAAAAAAAACATGTGGAAACTCTGTTTATAATCTTCACTAATAATATAAATGTGTCTGTGTGTCTATTATATTCTGACGCCTTAACTACTAAACCGATCAGGGATCAGGGATACAGGAAAGGACATGAGGTATTCTAGGTTTTCAGAAAAAATACTATTCCTGAGGATCATCTGATATTAAACAAAAACTAACGCTTGGCAGAAGTGTAATAGCAATGCAGAGGTGTTATATTTCTTATATATTTTTTTTATTTTTAATGCAGATGAAGTCGCGAGGACCAGCTAGGTAGTATAATTAATATAATTATGCAATCTATTGTCTTAATTTTTTTTTAAATATATATTATATATATTTTACAATATTGCACTTTTAATCAAGCTCGGAATACTGCGTATTAAATTTACGCTATAATAAGCTCAAGAAAGCCATAGTTATTTTATTTTGAACTAACTGTTACACGCAACTTCGTCCGCGTAACTTTATAAAATATAGCCTATGTAGTACGCTGATAATATTTTAAAAGAGGCTCAGTAGTTTTTGAGTTTATTCATTTCAAACATACAAAAATACAAATCTTCTTTCTTTATAATATTAGTATTTTGAATTTAAGATTCCTATAGTAAAAATTAATGTCTATAACAATTTGTATAAAGAAGCAGTCTTGTCAGTGTTTTTCTTATTTATACTGTGTGAATACACAGCATTTGTGTGCTCGTGTAATATGCTGACGAGGCAGCGGTGAACCAGATCTCAAACGTAAAGCATATAATATGCTTGAACAAGTATATTGAAAGTCACCGCCCATATGTTCCATAGTGGTTACGCAACTATTGAAGACACATCACGAATTCGAATTCTGTTCAAAGATGCACTAAGAGCGTTGTATCCGTATTGAGTCTGTGTAGCTAGTTGCTTATAGTTTCACCAGTTTTAAATTAGAATTCCGTAATGAACATAGTATCACTCTTCTCAATTTCATAATAGTAGGTAATCTGTTTCATAAAAAAAATACATAATTAGGGTCGGGTCGGTAATTTGTTCGCGATTTTTTCCTTCACAATTAGAATCTGTATTAATTCACACATAAATCAAGTTGGTATGTTCGTCTCACTTATTATGAATTATTCTTTTGTTACAGATCTATTGAATATGTGAAGTTATCAAGAAACGCGTAGAAAATGTGGAAAATCTCAAGTGTACTGGGCTCGGTGAAATGGAAAGTGAAATAATTGACGAATGAGAGAAAAGGGAGTAACCAGCGTCGCCATGACTACGAAGATGCTGCTCTCGCTGTTGTTGCACTGCTTCTACGTGGCAACAACAGCTTCAGTGCCTAGTGGAGGTAAGTGACTTTTTGCGACTACCTATAATGAGTCATAGTTCAATGAAGATAAAGCACAATTTCCACCAAAATTACTGGAGTGGTTTTGTGTATTGCACGGTAGCAAGCTAGTTGGCCAAGTTTATCACATTCCAATGATCGTTAGGTATTGTATCCAAACCATGTTTTAGTTAATATTTTCCGTAGTAAAATATGTACTTATTTCGTTCGATGTACTGAAGTAAAGAAAAGTATGAGACAGTGGTTTAAAACAGTGCCAGAAACTTAAACTAGAGCAAATGTATGCATTTTAAGAGAAGACGGTGTGACAGAGAAATGAATTATGAAGTTTGAAAATTTAAAAATTCACTATTTTCCTCGTAAGTACAAGGATGCCGAAACAAATAAACCCAGAAGTTGGATAATAAATTTAGCAGCTCGTAAAAGTTTATTATACCTAGATACTCTAAATTATTTTATTTGCGCTGACTTCGTAGATTTATTAAAGTTCAATTTTTGATGGCAACAAATTATTCCGAGCTACCTATTATTCGGAGTCCGTAGCGTTGGCCAGTTCCCACGTTATTTTGAGAGAGAGAGCAGGGCATACCGCTTTCAATATTTATTTATTTTTTATTTTACACTTAAGTAGATAAGTGTTGAAGCACGTTGGAATTTTAAAGCATCTTGTAATTTCTATTCTTGTAAGTCTGACATATTCTAAAGAACAACAGGTATAATTAAATCACTATTGCAACTGTTCTAAATTATCACAAACTTACGTGTTTGTTTGTTATTTTTGTAACAAATATTTTTTTTTACAAAATCATATAAATTTGTTACTTAATACTTTAGTAATATAATATATATGTCTTTTGTGACAGAAATGATACACTATCGCGTAAACTGAACGTCAAAATAATACAAATAAAAAAAGGTCTTAGGGAAAAACACCCGATTTGAGATTAGCTTTTTTGCTTAGGAAATTATTTACCGAGGCAGCATAACATCAGCAAACCTAGCCAACCGTTTCCGAACTTGGAGAAAAACGCAAAGGGATCAATAAGAAAAGGGTTTTCTTGTGGTGAAAGTAATAAAAGAATCGCGACCTCCACCTTCCTTGTCCGAACTGCTAAGGAGTGGAACTCATTGCCTGCGTCTGTGTTTCCCCAAAATGACAACCTCGGGGTCTTCAAACTTAGGGTAAATGGGCAACTACTAGGTAAGCGTGCACCACCTTCGGTCGCATCTGCACCTTACATCAAGTGAGACCGCGAAAAAAAAAACTTAAAAATGCTTATTTTTTACTTTATTATTTTATCTTTTTTATATTTACTTTATGTTGTATTTAATTTTATTTAATTGGATTTAATTTATTTTATTTTATTTTATTTATTTGAAAAGGCTTACCAACTAAAGACATACTGAATCACAATATACAACACTACAGAAATAACTTCACAAGTATGAATTATAAATTATAGGAAAGCACAACATTATTTGATATTACCTAATTAAATTACATTAGATTATAAATGAATCAACAATTAATGTTAAATGTTTTATAATTTATTTTCAAGCAATAACAAAACAATTGCAGTAGCTATATTGTATTATCGTGGTGAGTCTTGTTACTAATGAGGCTATAGTCTATTAAGCCTTAACACACACGAGTTGGGTATCGCATTTTCTTCCGAGTGATTACAGGATTTACGTTACACCTAAGAGGAAAATTAAAAAGAAAATCTTTTAGTTTCTTTTAATTCTGACGGGCGTTGCGAAAACTATGTACATTATCACTAATGGCTGGAGATGTACTTCCTTATTTAAACAGAAAATTTCATCCAAATAGAGTCGTTTTCGAGATACATTAAATAAATATTATTTTTTTGCTTTACGAAACTCAAAAGATATACTACATAATTATTACATAAGATTGTATATTTTAGATTCTTGTTTAAGGACCAAGAACCAACAATTTTTTTTATACACAAACATTCCAGCCGATGTAATTTTACTTCAAAATCCGTGTCCTTTATTGGAGTTTTTTTATAATGACAGTTTATTCTGCAAGACCATGATTTTATTCAAGGCTGCCAAATTATTTATTTAAGACCGGATGGTTTTTTTTGCCCAACTTAAACAATTCCACATTCTAATTGACGCAAATTGACATTTTAATAACATCTTTAACAACCAATTATTAAGTAAGGTATAGATTAATAGTCGTAAATGCATTTCTTGACGTAATCGTGTTTCTCTTTTGACATGTACAGCCCCTTATGTAGGTAAAAAACAAAGGGTTACGTGAGGTGCCTACACAGACGAAATCGGCGGATACTCTCTTGAGGACAACTACTCGGAAAGATCAAAGGGAACGCCGATTCTGTCCTCCACTGACAGTCTACTATATTCCAATACATATTAAGTTTATGGGAACACACATGTGTAGGCACAGGTGCAGTACCTACGTCACATGAAGGGTCAAGTTAACCACGAATTTCTGAAACAACGTTACGTTAGGCTTATCAACAGGCTACCTTCAGATCTATGTAACGATTAAAAATATTAAATTTACATACAATATTATAAACACGAGATTAAACCTCATGTTATCATTTTACATGTTATTAAATATATTAAAATTGTTAAAATTTTAAATAAATAAAAATAAACTTATTTTACCTTTTCATCCATTAGTCACTTGTTGCTCTGTTTGTTTTTGTTAATATAAAAATGGAGTCAGAACAGTTTCGGAGTGCAGCGAGCAGGCCACAATGAAAATTCATTTTATTGAATTAATGAGATGGAAATGAATCTTTTGAAAACGAATATCATCAGTAGGGGGTTACGTCCCATTGTGCTTCGTTTATTGTTAATTGCTCACTTAGTTCAATTAACGTCAACTTGCATGTTTTAATTAACAATTATTTGCAAGTCGACAAATCAATTTAATGCTCCGATTTCATTCATTGATATAATATAATATATTTTACTGATTTTTTGATTGACAGTTGACATAGTTACTTTATTAATTATGATATTTTTTTAAGAAAAATATCAAGTTTTATTTGTATGCATAATAATAAAAAAGAAAAATAATATTTTCGCTATAATTAAATACCAAAATTTTATTAAAATTTATGAAAATAATTTTATTAAAACGAATTAAAAATCGACTTCGCAGTGATTTCAAAATAGTACAAATTGAAAAAAAAATCAATAAACTAATACATACCTATAAGAATTAGTTCATAGTTTACATTAGCTGTCCCAACATGTTACATATAGCAAACAAATAACACTCCTCTCCGTTAAGCTTAACCCTCTTGGGCAGTATCCGTGAGTATATAAAAACTTTCACACCATTGGCTCGCTTTCGGGAAAGTGCGTATTGCCTGCGGTATTATAGTTGGTCCCACATTAAAGGTGGCTGGTATAATCGAACGGGTCGGCGGTCACCTGTTCGCTGTTTGTTTGGGACGATACTGTCGACTCATGTTTTCAATCTTGCTTAGTGTCGACCGCGCACCCCACCCCGTCTGCCCGTCTGGATAAACTCTTGCGGTGAACACTTGACGGCTCTTAAACTTTTATTGCTCTTTGAGAAGGTCTATCCCACAACATTAGCACTTAAGACAGTAGTTTAACAATAACCGCAACTGCTATTGAACAAAGTCTTTATTGGTGTCAGCCTATATTACTTGCTACTGTTAGGCATATATGCCACACCTCTGTGTGAAATGTTATGAGCTGTTATTCACTTAAAGCTAGGTATGGTCGGATGTCTTATTCTTAGAAGATTGCAACTATTCTTGTGGTTTTTCTTTCAACGTTAGTGCAAGTAATCACTAGTTATATAATCCACACTATGAAATCAGAAAGACTGGCAGACTGAAATAACTGACTACAATATTTTACATATATTTAGTAAGCTTAGTAAGTAGAGGGTTGCATACACATAATAAATACACTGTATCTTCCATAATACTTCAATTCAATGTGCTTACTTTCCAAAAAACCCTTAACATATAAACATTTTCAGGTACCTATTCAGAAAATTCATTCCCATTGTAATTTTAGTTAGATTTCTTTAATTTTATTTTATTTTAAAAGAAATCTGATCGCTTACTGTTTTATAAAATTACTGAGGTGTTAGCACGAACAGTTTAATTATTATTGGACGTTTACTCTTGTGATTTGATAGTAGGTCGGTGTATAATTTTGATATTAACCGCTGTTTGGCCTCTCAGTAACTGTAGGGTCTCGTTGTTTACTTACTTAACAGGTAACCCGGGCATTTGCGCCACTGTTTTGGAACATTTAACGGGTCAATTCATTCATATTTATTTAAACATCACAACATTTATTCATGAAAATAAAGGCTAGATTATTTTTATCCACAAAGTAGGTACTGATTTTGACATGGATTCCTTAAGTGACACTTACAGTACATCCTTACTATATATTATTAATATTATAAATGCGAACGTTTGTGTGGATTTATGGATGTTTGTAACTCTTTTACGTAAAAACTACTAAATGGATTTCAATGAAATTTTGCATACACGTTGTCTGGGACACCAGAAAGGACATAGGGTATATTTTATAAAGTTACGCGGGCGAAGTCGCGTGCAGCAGCTATTATTATATAAACAAAATTAGTTGCATTGGCTATAATGCTATAAGTAATAGATCTAATATTCAAGTTCAGAGTTCAGTCTGATCTTAACGGTATCGTGTGACTGGATTCAGTCCAGAATCCAGTCACACGATACCGTTAAGATCAGTCTAGTAGTTAGGTTGATTTTGTAAATTTGATTACATGTTCTGTTAAAAATCAGTGTCTCGAGATTTGAGAAGCAAATGCGCTAAAATGTTATTATCTCAGATAACTTGTGTGTGGTTCTGTGTGCTCAATAAGACACTGATGAGATGACTGATGTGAGTGAGAAAAAGTTGACGAAAAATAAATCATTGTGGGCTTGCATAGATGAGAGAGATATTTCCAGTGTCATACAAATTTTGGTTTCAATATTTTGCCATTTTTTTAATGAAAATTAACGCCGACTTTAAATTGACGTTAATAATTGTAATAATCACCCTTATTTTGTATCATTCACTTTAATAATAACGCAACCTTTATAGACATATTTAACCTTTAAAATCAATGCGATGTCATATGTCTATAACGGTTGCGTTATTCATAAGGTAAATGATACCAAATAAGAGTGATGGACGTTTTGACAATTGCATCTGAATAAACCGAAGTCGCTTAAACAATTCCAGTGACCTTCGAGAGGTACAGGAAGTGAACTTTGTATTAAAAAAGGAAAGTATCTATAAAAACCACAGAGCACTAAACCAAATAAAAACCTTTGTTTTTCAAATCACGATACTCATTTACGATAAGAACGCGTAGTCTACAAAATCAATAATTACAAGTCTGCTTGAAATAGTGTTGCCAATCTAATTCAGCTGAATTGTTTTAGGCGATCAAAGTAAACCCGTCTTGAGTTTTGATTTCTCAAGAACTTTAATATTACTTTTTATATTACCTAGATTTTAGATGTACCTAGGTCTCCTGGATCGTCTGGCTGCATTTACCACTTTCACACAAAAAACCAACCTGAAATAACATACTAAAACACAACTTTCGGAGTAAGAGATAAAAGAGATAATTTTCTATTGGATCTTTTAGAGTAGTCTTCAGTTAGTTGTATAGGTCTAGTATAGGTAAATAATGCTAATAAGCAAAAAAGCGAACGGCCTCTCCGTGGCAGCTCCAAGACGGTGAATATATTATTTTGCATTCATTTATTCATACAAGTAAAAGTAATTTAATAAATGGAATACATAGCGCTTCGTATAAAGCTAATGTGAACACGCTGCTTGCCCTCCAGCAAACGCACAAAGAAACGGGATTTGGGAGTTACAACTTTTTTTCCAGGATTGATAATTTTTTTTTGCATTAATGCTATGGAAAGATTTCTAATTGAAAATATAACTTGAAGGTATATAAGGTATAAGGTATAAATATATGTACTCATATGTTATTCGTGTGTGAATTTAGGATGAAAGTAAACAATGTCCTAAATTAATGTATGTTCGTGATATTCTCAAAAACTACTGTACGGATTTTAATTCATGCGGTTTTCACTAATGAAAATAGCGTTAAACGGGTAAGTTTTTATTTATAATTTGCACCAACAATTGCATCTGTGCAAAGCCAGGAGCGGGTTGCTATAGTAACTACTCATAAAAAAATATTAAAAAAGCAACACCAGGGAAATGCAAGTGGGCATTTACTCAAACTAGCTCACGTAATCGTTTGTAAAGATGACGTGTTTTCTTTTGCTAGATAACTTCCTCGTTTAATGCTTCTTCCATTAGTGAAAACCGCATCAAAATCTGTTACTTATTTTTAAAGACCTAAGTGTTCATACAGAGGGACAGACGGCGGGAAGCGATTTCATTTTTGTACTATATAAAAAAGAATACAGGCCCCTTCTAAAATAAATACTTATATGTGTGTGTGGATAATAGCCTTCAGCGAGTAACGTCTGTCATTTGCGGCCGAATATTCAAACGGTTTACATAAAAGGTAAGAATAGAGAAAATTGAGTCGTTAATGGCTTACAGTGTGAAAAATAAATCTAAATTATTTGTCGAGTTAGTCAGAAATGAGATGAGAAACGGAAGCCAGCTCAGTGCGTACCGGCGCTCAGTGGGCGCACAGATTATTTGCCTTCCTACCAATATGAAAAGCAAACGCGGTTACTAAATATTTGCTGCCGATGTAAACAATTTACATGCGGCACTGACTTGTTAGTTTGCCTAAGGTATGCATAAAGTAACATTTTGTGGATAAAATATAACATACCTGCTTCCTTTTTAAATTCGATATCGTTCTTTATGTTTTGTATTATTATTTATATAATAAGTGTTTATATAAAGTAGTTTAGAAATATAAATCGGAAAGAAATTTTATATTTCCGTTACAGCTTTTGTTCACTGAAAGGAGGCTCATATGAAAAATGTCACACCTTAAAAAATACAACATATGTACGAGTAAAACGTAACAAAAACTTAATAACATAGTTATGTTTAAGTGTGTCTGTGCATTTGTAAGTCACCGGTCTCACTTACTTACGAGTAGATAAAGTCTGTGGGTCATGAAGAGCGACCCACTTACATAAACTCAAGGTAAGAGGAATAGTTGGGGACCACCACTTCTATATCATAAGTCGTTACTGGTCGAGAACAAACTTCGCAGTTTCTCGAACACTGCAAATCCGAGTTGGATTGACTCCTCACTCCAACTTGTATTGCAAATTTTCTTGCAACTTGTGCTCATTTTTTTACATAAAAACACCGCGAATCCATTTCAGATAAATAAATTCAAAGTAGGTATTTTCTGTGGAAATCCATTTCAGATAAGTGGAAGACTAGTTCCCCACTGGGCGAAATAATTTAGAAAAGTGGAGAAAAAAAATCATTTTTTTTATTGACCACTAAGCTTTAATTTTGAAACTTAAAGCTCATCAATACTTAATAAACTAAAAAAAGTAAATCGGTTAGCAAAAATAACAGAAAAAGGCATTGAACTATTCTTTACGTATTTCTACAATAGGTTAGTTTACAATAGAAATTCCAAATTATGAAAATACTACATCAGTTTTAAATTGATGACTGTACGAGTATGTTCTGCATGTTTCACCGAACTAATCTCCGAAACTTTTATGGTTTAAATATTTTGAAATTATGCATAAATTTAAAAGCCTGTGCAATAAACCTGATAACCTACTAACCGAACTTAGTATCTGCACTTACCTAACTTTTTACTAAAAAATTCTATATACCGGCTAATTGGTTCATCACGGATTCTTGAAGATGAATTATCGACAAGATAAGTCTTCATCAGTATTGCGAATTACGTAGACCGTGGACCGTGGATTACGTAAACGTCACTGGGATAGTCGGTCAAGTACTAAAGCAAACACGTTGAGCTTAATTGTATAAGTGTTGATTTTATCGCCTTTACGTGATGGAACTTGTGGTTTATCAATATAATATAATAATTGAGAATATAATTATAAATTACCTAAATTAATTATGCATATTGGTGATTTGGAAATTTATTTAATTTAAAATCAGTGTTTATTTGTTTATCTCAAAATCAACAGATCTCAACAAAAATTTTACACAGACAAAATTTTTTACATACAATAAAAAAATTTGTTTATTTATATTCGTTTTTCGAAAATTTTCAAGATGAAATAGTACAGAATAAGCAAGAAATAATTTATAGTTAGCATTCCGGTACCGTAATGACAGATTATTGTTGAGCGATCGGAGGCGGAATTTCCATATTTGCTTTGTCATGTAGCGCCGGAAGGCTTGTTGCTACGAGGGACATGTTCGCATGCGGGATATGTCTAAGTATAATATAAGGTACATTTTTTTCTTATGCATGGCAGACTCGACAAGCTTAATTCTCTTTTGTCATCTGTATTTTAGGAGATCTTATTATTTCGAAGTGGTTTTCATAAACACTTCGAAAAATTGCACCCGTTCCAAGCCGTGAACGGGTTGTTAGTTTTAGATAAAACTAGCTGGTGCTCGCGACTTCGTCCGCGTGGAATAGTTATTTTGGGAATCATTTGGGTATCTCGAACAGTTCTCGAACAGCGCACGCAACGGAAGCCCTCAAAGATGAATAATTTTCCCCGTTTTTTTCACATTTTCGACTGTTTCTTCGCTCCTATTAGTCACAACGTGATGTTATATAGCCTAAAGCCTTCCTCGGTAAATGATCTATCCAACACAAAAATAATTTTTCAATTCGAACCAGTAGTTCCTGATATTAGCGCGTTCAAACAAACAAACAAACTCTTCAGCTTTATAATATTATTAGTATAGATATGTCGTCGAGCAGATTCGAGTGTTAAAACGGAGAAGTAAAGATTCTCGTGTAGCGTGATTAAAGCAAAATCAAATGTGGAGTGAATTAGATAAAAGGGAAGCAGAATTGAGGAGAGGCTCTCCGAGAAGCAATTTAATAAAAAGCCCGAGCGGGAAGATATGTATGTCTGTTGATTCCCTCTGTTTGCTAAGTCGGTTTTGTAAAACTCGTACGCTTGTCTTCTCTCGGATGTAAATAATTGTTAAGTGAATGACGTGTACATTGCGTAGTATCTTTGGATTTAATTATATAAGACGCAATTTTATATAGCTCGTATTGTTCCACTTCAACCTATGTAGAGTTTTATATTAATTACATATTTAATGATAAACAATCCATCTATATCCATATTTGATACTATAAATGTAAAAGTAACTCTGTCTGTCTGTCACGCCTGAAATCGCTAATTAACTTTTGTCATAGAAATCAGTAGTTAAAGAAGATTTTCCACTGTATTAATTACTATGTTTTTTGAGGTTCGTTCGCCTTAAATTTATTTTCGTGTAACTAAAATAAAATATTCTACTACATTATAAATATTAAAGCCGTTATAGTAAGAAGTATTAAAGCCGTTTCTAGATTTCTCTATAAACCTTATGGTAACTATGTTATCGAATACAACAATGGTAGGTATTCATGTAGAAAATCAAATCTTTGTATACTGTATATTGTTGTCTCAAAAGACATTACATGATAATATTATGTAATGCCTTTTGAAATGCTCTCAAGTATGTTTGTTAACAACCTTTTTTTTTTTTTTTTAACGAGGAGTAATCCGCTTACAGATTCCCTACCGCTGGCTAGACGGTAAGGATATGTGGGGGTCGCCCAGCACCTGATCATAGTGGCACTGGGAATACGCCACTAAAACTCCCCGGTGCCTCCTTGCCCATGATAGGGATGAACCGGGCTCTGCAGGGGCATCTTACACCGGTCCACCCCCAGGGCAGCCCGGCCATTGCTGACCAGGCTAACTCCAACGTGAAGATTGTCCCGAGACACTAGTACAATCTCCATACGGAGGGACCTTGTGCAGGCACACACAGCTAGCCGACCATGTGCGCAAGGTCCCCCTAGACCATCTACAGAAGACGACCTTCAGGCTCGGCTTCCCTAGACAGCCTCACCAAAAGTCCGCACTCAAAGAGTGCGGAAAACTCCACGGTGAGAGGTAGCCCGGCGAGGGTTTCCCTCTCGTGAGCGTTCGCTGCAGGCCCCCGCTTGGAAGCCCGCTTTGTAACGCTCACAACACCAACAGCGCTCTGCTACAGGCCCCCGCTCGGGATCCCGTTTGGAACGCTCAGTCTCGCCTAAGAGGCGTGGATGGTTTCCGATAACTCAAAGCTATTTTGAGCGTTCGCCCTCTGTTATTACAGTAACAGAGATTGAACATCCTTCGGATAAACAATAACATACCGTCGCTCCTACAGGCCACCGCTTGGCAGCCCGCTTGGAACTTCGGTTGAGCGCTCCTGCGGGACGCTCTTGGTAGCCCGCTCAGAACGCTCGTACGCCTTCTTGGTCCCCGAGGCGGCTCGCCAAGGGTAAGCCCCCCCACCTCGACAAGGTTATGGCGTACATAGGGGGGGGGGGGTGTTTGTTAACAACCTAAGAAACATAACTTAATCTACTATCAAAATGGTTCGAACTTAGAAATTCTAAGCTAACGAAACATAAATATTTTCTCTTGATAAAATCTTATAAGTGAGCTTTATAAAAATTTACGACATTTATAAAAATATTTCAAGTCAAATCTATTTGCTTTTTTTTAATAGTAAGGGAATAAGAAATAAGAGTGAATATATTATATCAATTTGAAAAATATATATATATTAAGGTTGTTTTGAGCCAAACTAAATCTTCCTTACACAATTACCAAAGTAAATCGTCATAAAACTTGATTCGTCTCGTTGCCCTGAAGCGCTCTCTCACAAATACCACTTACCCTGAATTTATACTGAACAGGATACATAAATAACGAGGAGAGAGAGAGACTGTTACAGAACGAATTGTAAGTAACTGCTGTGTACGCCCATAGTCAGATAACTTCCGCGTGAGCCTCGCGACTCACTCCGCGAGGGGGCGAGAGGTTAAGTGGAAAAAATTGATGCCAGAACTAAATATTATCGCACAGCTAGGAATATAAATATTGTTGAGTGTTGTGCGAAACACTTCGCAGACGCAGAGATTACCGTCCTAAAGAATTCAAATAGAATATTTATAACTATACTCTTTAGTTGAAAGATTTAAAGAATATCTCCAAAGTTCGCTGTTAAGTTAGGTACTTTTTAAAAAAAATTTAAATATAACCAACTGTTACTCAAAAAAACATAAAATAAATTTAGTCAAATTATCTAAAGACGAACAGCAGTGCATTTGCAGAACTTATGGTAAGACATAGTTTGTCCACTAAACTTTATGACCACAAATGCTGTTAGTTCTGTCGAAATAGTATTATAATTTTTTTTATACGACATTTTGGTAAACTCAACTTATAATAAATTCAATTAAGTGTCTACCAATTCATCTTAACCGCAAGACCGTTTGGAGAAATAATAAATATTTTTAAAAAAGCTATGAAATAAATTCGAGTTGGTTTGGCGAAAATGTAATCTAATTGTGAAGTTAATTTATAACCCTGTAACAGGCTCTGTTCGCGCTCACTGTGACCACTTTTGATAATTATTTCGCTAGCATAAAACATTCGACTGCCGTTAGCCAAATGTTACCAAATAAATATTAACCTATATTTTCGTTTATTATAAGTAATAAAGTAATAATAAATAAACCCTAATAAAGTACCATCTGTGTGTATGAATGGCACTTCCCTTGAAAAGGTGGACCATTTTAAATATTTAGGGCACATAGTCACGGCCGACTTAAAAGACAATGCCGATATTGATAGGGAACGAAGGGCTCTGTCCATAAGGACAAATATGCTAGTGCGCAGATTTGCAAGATGTTCAAAAAATGTAAAACTAACATTATTTAAAGCATATTGCACATCGTTGTATACTTGTGCTCTATGGGCAAATTATACACAAAAATGTTACAACGCCCTTCGTATCCAATTTAACAACGCGTTTAGGGCGATGTTAGGGCTACCCCGCTTCTGTAGTGCTTCAGGAATGTTCGCTATGATGAGCACTGATTGTTTTTATACAAACATGCGTAAAAAATCTGCGTCACTTGTTAGACGAGTGCGTGGCAGCTCTAACAAAGTTATTACAGTGATCGCTGATAGGCTAGATTGTATATATATCCGACATTGTAGTGATAGACACGTTGGTGTTAGTTTTTAGCTATTTATGATTTTATGATTTATGAATTATGATTTATGATTTATGATGAATATTTTATGATTTATGAAAAGAGCAACTAGGGGGTTTCTTGCCGAGTTCTTCCCCCTAGAAGCAGCTTTCCGAACCGGTGGTAGTTTGTAATTGTAAATTAAGTAATGTTGACGAGGATAAATGTTTTGTTAAAACTTACATCTAATAAATGATTTATTATTATTATTATTATTATGTACTTATTATTATTATTTCTTTTCTTAATTTTGATTATATCTTAATATGTATTATAACTATGTATAAAAATGTAAAATATGGGTCTAGTTACCTGAAAATAAATGAATTTGAATTTGAATTTGAATTTGAATTTTGAATTTGAATTGTTTGCACTGTACATATGTTAACTAAGGAATAACCTAAAGTTACTGCGTTCGGCAATCATAAACTTAGCAGCCCGATTGGCGACAGTAGCCACCCCGTTACAAATAAAAGAAATAAATGAAATTTTGCATATACGTTGTATGGGACACCAGAAAGGACATAGGGTACCTTTCATTAAAAAAAAAAAGTACTGCTCCCGAGGGATTATCTAAAATTAAGGAAACTAACTCCTGGCTAAGTATAATAGCAATAACGATGTCAGGCGATATATTGCTTTTTCAACGCGTACGAATTCGCGGGCACCAGCTAGTTAAAAATAAAATAAAAAATCTACACGTTGTAGACTTATGCTACCGAGTCCAAAAAATTGTTTTTAGGATTTTTGTCTGTGCGTTTGTGCATGCAACTCTCAGAAACGGCTCAACAGATTTTAATGCTGTATTGTTCACTGATGCCGTACAAAAACCGGGATCACGAAGTTGCGGTAACGGCTATTATACAATAAAATGAACAATCCAAACATATAACATAATATGTAATTTTCTAGCGAAGTCCACTTTGGCACTAATTCACCTTAAAGGAGCTTATAATGCGTATAACTTTAAGTAAATGGCCTTCGTTTTCTCTTGTCCTAATTCATACAACCCCTTACTCATACATCAAGCGGTCCCCAAGCGAAACAGGATAACTAACGTCATAGTAGGGAGAGTCGGACGACAAAAGGCGCCACATTATAATTTAAAAAGATGTCAAGCATTTGGTGAGTTCTCATTTATTTAATATGAGGAAAGAAGTTAAGAGGATACGCGTGGAAAGTTCTCGTACAAATTTTATTGGAATTGTTTTTAAAAAACAATAATGTCAACACACGTCACACAAACCTGGTACCAGATATTGCAGCTATATTTCAACTTAGACTCTACAAAATCACAATAGATGGCGCCAAACAAAATATTTTCACGTTCCAATTTTGAAGAAAATTTATAGACGTTTCTTTCTTCAATAAGTGTAAATGTACCAAGATTGGCTTCAAAATTTAGCCTTCAAATAGCAGCCTGCTTTCTTTAGTATAGAAAAGTCTACAGCTATGTTATGTTATACTTGCGTTAGATAAAAGTATAGGTGGTCTGATAAATAATTGTTCCAATTCTCTGCCATCTGCTAAAATCAAATAACCATTCAAATTAACTTCTTAACGAATCTCTGAAGCTGAAGTCTTGTTATTGTTACTTTTCTAACAAAAGATTGAGCTTGGCTCTCTTGTCTACAGATTGTATGATGTCAACTTTCTGTAGATTGTAAGACCGATTTCATATTAAGTCTATCTTGCTTTAATAAATCTCTGTCCAGATTTGGATACAACTTTCGCTATGCTATGTTTTAGATAATTAATTGCTAAAGCTACCGGAACTTTTTCTTTCATATTAAAATATGTATTGGAACACCTATGTACTGGCCTAAATTTATCAAATTGATTTGTTAACAAATTTTTCTTGTACAGTAATGACGAGTTGAAATGATGCCAACCATGGCTTGCAGCAAATATGAAATAAATCCTCATAAAAATTAATCCATAATATCAGTTTGTATGAACGAGAGTGCTACATAAATTGTTTGGCGAGTGATATACGGACGGCACTAATGTATCATTTTTATATTAATATTCATGCGAAACGGATTGGAACTGTCGGACACGCTTAATGTATGATCATCGATGCAAATAAGCGTATAGCTTAATATATCTTATATGCCTTCCTCTTCTATACTATACTAATATTATAAAGCTGAAGAGTTTGTTTGTTTGTTTCTTTCTTTGTTTGTTTGAACGCGCTAATCTCAGGAACTACTGGTTTGAATTGAAAAATTCTTTTTGTGTTGGATAGATCATTTATCGAGGAAGGCTTTAGGCTATATAACATCACGTTGCGACTAATAGGAGCGAAGAAACAGTCGAAAATGTAGAAAAAACGGGGAAAATTATTCATCTTTGAGGGCTTCCGTTGCGTGCGCTGCGAAAACCGTTCGAGATACCCAAATGATTCCCAAAATAACTATTCCACGTGGACGAAGTCGCGAGCATCAGCTAGTTTCAAATAAAACTACAATACATGGGAATGAGAACCTCCAATTTGCATCCTAATATGAAAAAAAGTGTCTGAAAGCAAATAAAGTTGTAAATTTACTTATTAAGTGAAGGCAGGGCAAAGTTGGTCCGCACTACAGACCGCACAGGTGCGGAGTTGAGTCCCTCGCCGATTATTATGAAACACTTTCTTCATTTTAGCAAAACTAGTTGGGGAAAAAAGTATTAGGTTGGCTGAAAAGTTCATGAGCTACAATTTTATTGTACAACTTTCCACGCTCTACTGAAGTGTTTTTGGTTTTGTACGATAGGTAGAAGGCTGAATGTCATTGTCATCATTATTAATGAAATAATATGAAATAACAGCACATGTGCTGTTGTGTTTCCCCGAGTGAGTAAGGGATACCAGTCTTCCAATACTTTATCCTAATTGCTAGTGTAGTCGACAGCGTAATTGAAGTACCTGAGGCGTTGCTTGTGTTAGCGATGGTAACCACATACCATCTGCCGACCTAAACATAAATGAAAATCATTATTCTTGCCTTTTGTATGTTTTCTCCCAACTCCGATTTTCTGTAGTAACTAATAAATTATAATATGTTTTAGTAATTTAATGGAAACTTTGCTGATTTATGTTTTTCTCTTATGTATGTGTATGTCACCGTATAATTGTACGAACCGTTAGTTTGTAATTAATCTAGTCAGATTATAAACTGTCGATAGATTGTGAACGAACATTCAAATTTACAATCTAACGCTTATATTTTCGTAAGTTTATAAACTGACCATGACCAGCCGTCAAATTGCGATTTTTGACCAACAACAATTCACTATAGGTCTACAACAGTACTACAGTGGACATAAGCAATATATCAAGAAGTGTAAATGAACAATTGTAAAAATTAAAAGTATGATCAAACTAATAGAAGAGTATAATTTAGTTATACTCAGGTATAACTAAATTATACTCTTCTATTAGTGTGTTCTATGTATAATGTGTATCGACATATTATATGTTTCCCTAATATAAACAAAATAATGAAATCTAATTGAGTGAACAAAGAATGTACAAACAAGTACAATTTTTATTTGGCATTAAATAAAAATAAAAAGTATCGAATAATAATTTTGTGAATTAAACATTACATTGAAAATGTAATATTTTATCGTCAACCGGAATCCGCTTTAAAATGAAACGCTTCCGGCCACTTCAAAATCTTTATAGGAAGTCAATGTAAAATGTAATTAATATTCATGTCCCAATACTTTGCATTTAAATTAAACAATACACAATGTTAGAGATATTTTTTAAAATTAAATTATTATTTTATAAAAAATAATACAGTTTTCGTTAATGATTTATTGTTAACTAGCTGTTGCACGCGTCTTCGTGCGTGTTACTTTATATAATGTAGCCTATGTTACTCTCTGATAAAGTACATAGCTTTCTATAGGTGATACTTAGTAATTTTAAAATTGGTCCACTAATTTTTGAGTTTACTCATAACAAACAAAAGTACAACAATATAGGTAGGTACTAATATTATATATAAAGTCTGTTCTTTTTATATTAGTATAGACTACAGTGACCAGCTCCCGGCTTTGCTCAGGCTTATATTTTTATACAATACAATCCTGTTTGTAAAAACAGGATTAGGTAAATTCGGTTCGGGACGAAATCATGGACACCAGCTAGTAGATATATAATATAATATTTTAGTGTAAAATCAAAACAATAGATTTTCCACACATCTCTTGTCACCTGACATACACAGTAGACTCAGAAATACGTGATACACCCTTTATGTAACATTTTGTAATCAGCTTGTCAGCATTTCACCGATTTCTTGGAGATACCTATTGCGAACAGCATGTGGTTGTAATACAGAGTCATAACGGTACACAAATCCAAAGCATAAAACAAAATAGCAGTTCTGTTCAAACTCAACATCTGTCAGGTTATGACATGGGTCTGCCTTGAAATATAACTTGGTCAATTCGGGTCCAGAGCAAATGGTGCCTTAACGCGCGCAGATAAGATAGGTAATGGTCTGTGCGAGAGGACGCCGTAATTTGCATGCAGATCGGAAACGTGTCAACTTTGAGCCGGGGCCGGATCTGTGGGTAGATTTTACTTACATTTAGTACTTGTGTACAGTAGTTCTAATCCATTGCCACGATTGCTACCTTCGTTTCGTCGCCGTGACGTTTCATTCGAAGAGGATTCTTGTACACACTAAGAATTTTTTTTTCTTAAAAAATGCACAGCCAGTGTCGTAAAAGCATTGCATGAACACACGATGTAATACTAAAAAAGTCTAAATTTATAATAGTATTAAAACTACAAAGCCTAACTTATATAACTTTAAACTTAACTTAATAACTTTTTATATACTTGACTGCTGACCCTACTAGCGAGTAGGGAGATACATAGGTACATATTTTTAAATTAAAATAACTAACTCGTTTTAAAGTCAAGAGTAAAAACAAGCCAATAATCGCCCGACCCATATAGCCTCGGCTAATTTATGGAACACGATGTTACCTGTTAGTTGTTCGAATTTAAAAGTACCCACGACTAAATTAACTAGTAGTCCGGTGTTACTATTTCCACTACAGCGTAAATAATTCCAGCGGAGAGCACTCGCAACTCGCAAAGGTCGGAAACGGAATTACGCGGGAATTAATTAAAACACACGTACGTACCTTCGCTCTTGTGAAATGAATGCTTGCAAAATATTCTATACACTATATATCTCAAATAAGTATTATAATCCTTTGAGGTAAGTGGAACTCTAAATAGCAAAACAAAATTTTCATATTAAAAATTCAGTTTTTTTAGTTCATTTATAATTTTAACAATTTTAAAGCTATTAATATAATACACAAGCTATTAATATATTAATATAATAAAGAATATTTTAATATAAGAATATTCTTCTTTCTTTTATATTAAGAAATAGAATATTTTGTTAAAATTGATTTTAATTAGTTTAAAGACCCTTAACAATGCTTTAAAAGCAGATGGTGCTTGAAGTAATATAAGTTTGAGAATCCTTACACGGTACAACACAAACACAGCACGAGTGAAGAATCTTCTACTACTTGAACAAAGAGCAAAGGAGTTTGTCAAGTGGTAGTTGAGCAAAGTGAAGTTTGCCACTGGACTGTTATATGCAAACCAGTCCAGTGACAAACTTAACGGTTTCAAAACGAATGAGACCGAATGTAATGAACACTCAGCTGTTATTAATCGTCCGTTCTAACAGGAATCCCGTTCGAGAGCTGGTCAAACACTCGATGACAGAATTGACGGTGCGTCGTGTTGTATGAAACTGGCGATGCATTCGAACTGGGAGGCGGTTATGCGGGCGTTGTCAATTACCTATTTGGCCACGCGAACGACTCGCTCGTTAGTTAGTAAACGACATGACACGTCATTGTCAATCGTCATGTAGTATGTACGCTTTTGCAATTGTCATTCATCTTTCACAGAACCGTGTACGTTTTCTTCTTTCTATGTTAATATCGACAAACAAACATCTGACATCATTTTTGATCAGCAGCGCATTTGCAGTATCAGTAGCGTTGCTTGTGTTAATATAATAGGCAACAGCAGACACCAACTACTGGACCATCTTTTTGTCTGCCGAAATTTCTCTAAATCATATAATTACCTATGTCATATAAATATATTTCTTAAACTGAATATTTGTATAGTAATTATTAGTATGGACCAGTTGGTACTGCACAACCAAATCATGATAACAAAAATGTCGACTCCCAGGGTCATAATAGAGTCGAAAGTTTGCCCGAACCGTGAAACTTGGATTCAACATCGAAAGTCAAAATGAAAGATTGGAATTAAAATTAATTATAAAAATTATTAAATAAAAAAATCAAATATAAAAACAAATTTGTATGATACAATTTTTGAATTGAAATTGAAACAACTTTATTGGGCCCCTGAAATTCACATTATGCTGGCCGCATGTTCGGATGTGTGGCATTACATTATTTCGAACAACGCTCCATTATCTGATAAAATTATACGAGGCACAATTTAAATAATCACTACCAACCATTATTATTAAACTAAACTAAAGTATTAAGCTTTGTAATGTTTGAAAATTTGAACTGAGACGGACGATTCTGGTGCTCCAAATACAATGGAAGTAAAATTACAACAGTGCTGAGTGCTTAAAGATTTGCTAAGTACAGTATCAACTTTTCAAGGAGACTTAACTAAAGTCAACATTTATTTCTAAGTATCTTTTTAAAGGAGCACTTAATAAAAACAGAATAAAAGTTAAATCTGGTAAATGAGATTTGATCTAATTAAAAGGTACTTAATCTTAGTTGTAATCTAATAGCACATTTATAAATGGATTAAAAAAAAATGTAAGTTCATAGCAATTAAAATTAAGCACAAAATTATTTTGGCTATATTTTAATAATTGATAAAGCAAACTTCTAAATTGAAGAAATGTATTTGAACCAGCAAACTAATCTTGAATCTTGACACATTTTAGTTCAAGATTTCAGATTGGGGTTATTCCGTTATAACTTGTCTCTCAATTCCAGACTTAACTTTGAATTATTAAAGCGATTTAAATAAATAGGTACTGCTTTGGAAACTATTCTGAGTTTATAATTTCATGCCAATATTTTACCAGTTCTACGCTTGTACAACTAGGCTATTTCAAGTGTTTGAAGTTACTGCACTGCACAGCAACCTCTTTATGCCTATGTGCAGGGTGATATGGTCTTTTACGCTTGCTTATCTTTTCGGACAAGCAGATGAACTTTTTTATTCTTCAACGTTAGAGTATGTCATGTAAAAATCATTCTTATCTACACCTGATATGCTCACAGAAATCTATCTATTACTTGACACTGATATGCAGAAATTCCTACTTCCTTGTTTTTCTATTCTTCAAATAGCGTTCTATCTACGGGTAATATTATTATTGTAATATTATATAATAAAAATAAATAAAAAAAATAAAACGATAATGAAGTAATGATGATATTTTCAATCCAGACGTTGAATTAAATAGGCATCCGACGAGCACAATCTTACCGAAGCCGGTGGCAGAGAAGTTTGAAAACAAAGCTGCAAAAATAGAGTCCGTATCAATGGCGGTTCGCAGTACACCGCAATCGGTTGTAGAGTTGTAGAGGTGCGTGCCTTTGTGCCGACGTGACTGCGCTTGTGCTCGACCCACTTTGTTCGGCGCCGTGTGTTGCGCTGCTTTGTTGGCTTTTAGAAATGTTGTTATGCGCTCTGATATTTAGTGAGCGACTCTTGTGAGACGTCACTCCATTCTGACTTCCATTTACTGGTTCATTAAACAAGCGATATGTTCTTTAATCTCACGTTTTATAGAGCGGCAGATAGAATACAGCCTCTGCTCTATAGGCACCCTGGTGTCCAGGTGCCCGCTACAAAATATAAGAGCATGACTCGTTATAAGAATGAAATGAAGCATGAATATAAGAGCAAGATATTCGTGTAGCAATTCACATATACATTAAGATATTATAATAAACGATAAAATAGTAATTGTCGTGTCTGAGTCAGTCTGTCTGTCACTGAACATATTAAATTATTACGGTTAACTTGACAAAATAATTGAAATTTAAAAACTGGTTCAAATTTTTAACTTGACTATTATTTTTCGTAGTAATTTTATTACAAAATAATTGAAAAGAGCATTTATAAGGGTTACTTTATGGTTTCTTCCTCATAGAATTTGCATTTTGTACAGACGTTGGACGGTAATTGTTTATAAGAAGATTAAAATTGATATTTACAAAAAATACAAGTAAGTTTAAGGCATTGTGTTGCTAATTTTTTTAAAAATAAACTAAAAATAAAGTGCGGTCATTTATATGGACCAAAAAGATTGAAAAAAAAAAAAGAATTATCAAAGTAAAGACAACATTTGCTACATATTTATTTCGTATAACCAATTCTCCTATATTTAAAAAAATGCTAACCAAACAGTATTTTATTGGCTTGAATTCCCTAAGCCTAAGCATGTCGGCGATTGGAAATATTTACACACTAAAAAATAAAACATCGAAATGTACCTACTAATTACGGTATGCGGCGCGATTGTAGCGGGCTACACTACATCCCTCCCAGCGACCAACGTCTTTGACGACTACAAGCGCCTTAACGCCATTGTGTTAAGGCTAACACATGTTTATTTCACACATTATAATTATATTGACGTGAAGTATTTACGTGCATTTAAAATGCATTTTTAAATTAAATTTTAAATGTTTTCTCGTATCGAACTTGGTACTAAGTTAATAATCATTTAGATTGGGATCCATTGTCTATATTATGCTGTTATGTGCTTAACTACCGGTTACACTAACTGTGATCAGCTCGTTAGCAAATGTCGACATTAATGAAAACGCTTTGAAGCCTTTGATGTACAAAGACAATGACATGACACAATATACAATGACACTGACAATGACCTTACTATCATCGGAAACCAGCTTTTACATCCAATTTTATTCACACATGTTCACAGATGTTACAAAAAAAATAACTAATAAGATTATCCTTTTCTATGTAATATAGAAGTCCCGAGTAATAAAAGGCAAAGTCCCGACTGAGACATCTTAATTTTTTTTAAAGATATTCCACAGAACATGTGGTTCTTATTGTAATTATTTTATTCAAGAGTTTTCGCAAATCAACCTCTACAGGTTTAAAACTCTGTCTAAAAAGTCTTATAATTTTTTCTGGTGAATTAATGTATTATATTACATTCACTTGAAATTTGGTATGGCAACGGTGTAACTAACTAATCAAAAGTTTTCAAAATTCAAAGACGAAAAAGGTAGTAAATCTTTTATTAATTTAATTTTAACAAGTATTAATACAATATTTTGCTTGTTGAAAGATCGAGTTTTCTTAAACTTGATCTCAATTCAATTCTTTCACACAAATAAACAGATAACTGTATTGTTTGATTTTCGTATAAAGAAAACTGTTTTTTTTATATGAAAATAAACTACACCTACGACTATTCTTCTCATTGCCTGAGATGAGACAAAAAATATTTTTATTAGCCTGCCTTCCAATCGCAGTGACTTGCACGTAAGTTCAGAGGTTAATAAAAGGTCCCAATGCAATAACATACTCCAATGGCGTGCCATTAACTTGTGTAAGAATGCGACTTTTAAATATCTTTTAACAATGAATTTCCAACTAGCCCGCGTTTAATTCTAGAGCGCAAAATCGATAGGAAAAAACGTTGAGTTGGGAACTGTCGTTATTGTTCGAGCCATCTATTGTCCCTAGACTCGACACTCGACAGCGATGCTTCTCGTCTCGATCGTAGTATACGAGAAACGGTGGCAACGGACTACTAATTTCAGAGGTATGCCGTTATCGATACAAGTAAAAAGAAAATTGCGACGAAACGGTACAGGGAAAGAGATTTTAAAGAAACTAGGAATAACAAAAGCTGTAATATGCTGCTAAACTGTGGTATTGAAACAGTCAATCTTAGAGGCTTTATACATTCCTGTAGAGGAGATATGCATGAAAATACTGCCACGAGTAGTGTGTTGTTGTATTTTGATGTGTATAGGTAAGTAATATCCTATTTTTACTTATTTTATATCATCACTGCGACACTCTTGGTGTTTCATTGATATGTAGTCATATTCCATCGGATGATATCTGTCTATCGGTTACACATTGAAAATAACAATTTCAAGACTGGAATTGTTATTTGTTCTGTAGCCTAACTTTACTAGTATTTTTGTGAGAAAACGAGTCAGACAGAAAGGCAGTTTGCTGAGTTTTAAGGTTGGAGAGTCTACCACCACCAAATTACGAGGATGCTACCAGAATTTTATCAAGGGGATGGAGTAAAAGGAAAACATAGTATAGTCACTACACATGTAATGTACTGTGCGATGGATTCCTGTCTCATTGTTCCCTAGTCGTTTCACCAACACTTTTGATAACTACCAACAACTGTCTGCAGGCGGTATAATTAGTTGGAAACATTTTATCGTCAATGATATTGTGAACAATTCGTATAGCGGCATTTATAAAATGAAATTGCCTAGTAAGTTTCGACGAATAAATTAAATTCAAGACGACAACTTTCTTGAAATAATTTCCAGTTTAATTTGATTCAATTGAATACTGGAAACTTAAAGTTTGCCTCGCGAATCGTATCTTCTTAAGTGTGATGTTATATTTCACCAGAAATTAACTATTAACAATTGCGATTCTCATGAAATATTTAATTTTTAATTTTTAATGAACTCATTAATAAAATTTAATGAAATTATAACGTTGTACAAGTTACATTCACGTAACACAAGTTATAATTAAAATTATAAACTAACTCTCGACTTTCTATTGACACGGTGTAAGTTGCTGAGGAGTTGCAGGCAGACTACTTGATCCTGGAGTATTAAAGTATCAAAGTATTATCAAATGCAGTATTGTCATGGTTATTGTCATGGGAATACCCCGTTACATCAATCGAAACTGTGGAAATTAGTGAAATCCCTTCGTCTACTAGGAAATGGGTTGATGGTCTTCAAACGCCTGAACACACGTCAAACTTATAACACCCCGTTTTTACGTCGGATGTTGGGGGTTAGAAATATCAAGTTACTATCAGTTCAAGCCGAGTCAAACGATTTTGAGTGATAAAACTGATTCGGTTTAATAACTGTAATATTGCATCACAAGTTAAAAATTGAAAATTTGTTTGAGGTATAGCAGTTAAAATATTGCAAAAAAATAATATTTGAATTTGTATTTTAGTTGAATTATGTTTGCAAAACGTTAAAAAGCATTTTGCAAACATCAAATATATTTTGTGTTGTGTCGTCGCGTGGCCAAGTTGCGCCGTTACAACGTGAATCGCCGCCACGGGCGTCATCTGCCCTGTTTTAATATCACTTGTTGTTTATAGAACTTATTGAGAATTTAATGATCTCTTTTTCTGCCTTCGGAGAGCGATAAAGAGTGATATGATAAAAAGTGGGGCAATTAAAACAGCTTTCTGCACTCGGTCCATATCTTTATTAAGTTTTTAATTACGTTCATTATTTTACCAGTTGTACAGGTACAAATAGGCAAGTAGGTCAGGAGAAATATAAATTTAATTTCTTAGCAAATTAGCAATTCCTAGAATATACTAACAAGACAAAGTTTTTTTTTTAATCTTTGAACACAAAGCCTACACTTTGTAAACATTTCTAGGTCTTTTAGCTTACATGTATTTTGGATTATGTAATATTTAGGAATACGCGTATTTTCTGTTACACGTAAATATACTTTTTAAAATCTGTAGATACAGTCCCAAAAACACTGATTCGTGATAAAAAAGTTTTATATTATATTTTTCTTTTGCAAACTACCTCTAATAAAACTTACCACTTTATACTTTTTTTTTTACCAGTAGGTAGTACTTTACTAGTAAATCTTTGGTAATATGTAGTTCTCCCATTTTGTAAAATTTTAAGCACTACAAAATATTTAGTTTGTCCACAGCAATATATTTATTTGAATATTTTTTTAAATGTTACAATTTCGATGAATTTAAATATTTTAAAAGAATTACAAAAAAATTTCATTGTTACATATGTTGAATATTTCTTCGTGAGCTGCTCACAATACTACAAATATTGTTCATTTCGTTTCAATAAAATTTCCCATTTATTTCAATTTATATTCATGACACTGTTAACAATATTCTCTCTCTACCTCACCTGAACAAGTCAGAAAGTAAATTATAATGAAAAGACATAGTTGTATTAATCTCGCAAACGACGCCAGTCGCCCTGACGATGAGGCGGCATTTCTGTAACAAAACGCGCGTCAAGACGCGACCTGCAACCCTCTGTTCGCCAACAATAAACGGCGAACGGCTGTAGTTAAAACACAATTAATAATGTTCCCGCCGAGCTTTGATTAGCTATTTGCTTTCAACTTTGAGTCGTATTGCTAGCGGACCTAGGGACGGTCTTAGTCTCAGGTCAGACGTCAGTTCAAAAAATCTGTACCTGTAGTTGAATACTTAAGGATTTTTTTTAAAACGTTTGAACTGAGAGTAATATGAACATTTTTAGAAAATTAGTAATATAATAAGGAATAATGTTTATAACTAGTAGTGCATGCGACTTTTTGTATATTTTTTTCGTTTCTAAACCGATTGGTATAAAACAAATACTAAATGTTACGGAAACCTTGTAACAATAAATAAGTTAAAGCCGTATTAAAATCGGAGAATCCATTGATTTTTCACTGCACGCAAGTACAACGTATTACATTACATTTTTTTATTAATAAACAGACAACGCTCGTTTATGTTTTTACTATAATTATTATTATGTATTGATCTTTTGTATTTAAATAATATGAATAAGTCAAAACTTTTGCCTTGACTCTGCTGATCGTATTATTGTCCCTATGGTCACATTTATTTTATTTAATCGGGTTTTCTGGAACTTTATTATCGACACACGAATATTACAAAAATAAAAGTTTGCAAGTTTAGATGTAGGTCTCCGAAACTAAAAATAGATCAAGTCGGAGAAAAATGAGCTGGTGCTTTATAGACATTCGCTTATATAAACGCTGTGATATAAGTATGTGAAAACAATGACTGACTGTTATATGACTGTTATAGTTTGGAATGGATATATTTAAAGAAAACGACCAAATCATTATTCCAACTCTTATATTGTAATAGGCTATATAAAAATTTAATCTATTTTATGTATTTGTTAAATGTTACATGCTGTAAGGTTAGCTATTAAATAAATAAATAAAAAATAAATAAATAAATATTATTTATTTATTTTTTATAATATTTGCTTTTATGCCTCAAAATATAACATCGTTTCCATAACTTTATAAAATATAGCAGAATTTTTAAAATCGGTCTAGTAGTTTGTGAGCTAATTCATTACAAACAAAAATACCAAAAATACAAACACAAAATGTAAATCTTTCCTCTTTATAATATTTGTATAAAAATGTACTTAGGACACTAACCTAAAACAGTCAAAATAATTTCTGAGATGGTATGTAACTTATGACTTATACTTATGAAATTATGACACTCGATCTGAGCGATTTCCGTTCATTACATCTGAAATGCTATTAGTTACACTTCAGTTAACAAACGTCTTGATTGTATCATGTAGTCCTTTTTCGCGAGCGTTTCCGCTAAGTGACGTCGCTTCACAGGTGCCACGTTTTGACGTGATTTCCCTAAAATATATATTAGATCGATGAGACTTATTTGTGGAAAAATTGGAAGGTACTTATTTCCCTTGTTCCCAAAAATTTGAACAAAAAAAAATTGTTCAAATTTTTTTTCTTTTTATTATATGTATAGAAGCGCATTATGGTATATTTTTTTTAAATTTGTTACGAATATGTACTATTAGCGAATAAAGGCTTATTTTATTTTTTTATTTCCCTTGTTAACTTTTGTCGTTACACAATAATGACGATGTATATAGTATATCCAAAGAATTAAAATAAATATACCTTATACACAAAAATGTTCATGGATCCTTTAGCTATCGAGTAGTATAATTAAATTTTGGGTGTAGATAATAGTATGTACATAGCTACACCAACAAAAGTAATCATTATTTTTCTGAATTGCCTCGCACTACAGAAGCAAATAATGACGTAAAACAAAACATGAGAATAGAACTAGGCAAGATACCATTTGAAATCATTTCGAGCATTGAAGTAGTAAAAAATTGACAAATGAAATGTCTTTTATGCGATTCCTATTGTAGTTTGAGTTGACAAAGGCTGTGATGTTGACCTTCGAGGGCACACGAACGACTGAACAAGTTTAGTGTAGCAAGATCAGAGACCTATAACGCATCGTTATACATCGTCGACTGATCACGTCTAGACTTCTAGACTTCGACAATGCGAGACATTCAAAAATAATTGCACAAACTTATATCAAGCATAACACAATAGTTTGCAAAGAGATATATTAATGCTTTTCATTTTATTAAATATTTGTTTGTTGTTCGTTGAAATAAATTGCTTTGAGATGTCTCGTAAATTGATCATATTTATAAATAAATACAATACCCGTCAAGCCTGTCGTGAAGTTTGCTTATGAAGAAATCGGTGTTCCATTCGATTTTGTATTCCAGACTCTTTGCTTTGATTTAATATATTATACTATTGAGCATTAAAAGTCACAATCAGTCAAAACAGTAACCAATCATTTTCCCAACTTTGCATTTTTATATGTTTTAGTATGGAAAGTAATCAAGTAGGCTTTTTAAAGATTTCTGCCACCAGAAGGGCTGCCAATTATCTGCGAAACATAGTGTGCTCTGCCAAAAATTAAAGACTAAGAAATACACGACATGGCGTTTTAACGGAAGAGTGCTTTTATTTACTTTTAGTTCCGAAATTCCAAGAAAAGAATGAAGAAAAAAATATCAACAACGAAGCATGGCCAAGTTTAGCCAATTCATTATTACAAAATAAATGAATTTTTCATACTAGCATATATGCACATAGTATACATGTGTATACTATGTGCATATATGTTATGCACTGTTTTATCTGCTCTCACTAAAAACCTTGAAATATTTAAAAGGTAGAAAGAAAGCATCGGAAAGCCTTTGATAGCATGACAACGAGCGAATTTTAAATTGAGATTTTTCAACTGGCGCGCTTCTCTCGTGTTATTTTGCGAGATGACTGAGCCCAATAACGCAGTAGTTCTCGTCCACATCACGACCGTCATGTCACGTGTCGTGCAACGTTACTGAGACGTCGCGTCGTGTGGCGTTTTGACGTAACCAAATTGTGCTTGTCATTTCTGCAATACGGACGGCGAACGGTCGACCCTCAATTAAATTTTCCACATCGTTGCTTCTTTTAATACATTCAGACAGAGTTTGCATTGTTTCCTATTTTTTTTAAATGTGCATTTATTGCAGAAATATTCATAAAATCCACGATTTTAGCTTTTAGTAAAAAGAGTTGGTAAAAATGTGGAATTTTACCGAATATGTTTTCAATTCAGATTATTTTGCCGGATGAATACAAATTCTTCTATCACGATATGTACAAAAGGAAAAAAACCATTACTATAGTTCCGTTTGGAACTATAGAAATATTTTATTAAATTTGATAATAAAATAAAATAGAATTTTTGTTAAAATATTCGCCAAAAAATTTTCTTATGAACTTTAAACTTTAAATAATCTTTGGGTCCGTGGCACTTATTTTTTTAACGAGTAAGCAACTAGTGTGATTTGATAGGTGGACCACGTGCACTTTTTGTGCTCGTGGTTCGGTTCACCCAGGTGTACAAAGTAAGTAGTTTTTCCCATCTCAAAAAAGCCCAACGCGCCTAAAGAAGTTTTCACTTCTTTCACTAATAAATTTTCCGTTTTTTGAGAAAATGTAAGCCATTCACACAAACGAAAAGCACCTACGAGTATTATTGTTTCAATGATCTTCAATTACTTTTCGCAGACTTTGTTTACCTTAATTTATAATTTAAGGCGTGTTCTTAATTTGCACTTCTTAAGCATTCGTATTAGGCATTGTTTGAAGTTCTAATATTAGAAATGGCGAAAGGCCAATTGTCGATTTATAATTAAATCGGAATGTCAAACACAATCCTAACCGCTAACTAGTTTCTTTAATCGAAGTCATACTGAACACACCGGGTTAATATCAATTCAATTTTGAAATTAGTCCAAACATTAGTTTGATTCACTCTCTTACTTTCATTTCCAATAATTAACCGGAGATTAGTTTGTTGATAGTTTGACATATTGAAAATTTGAGTGTATTGGATATTATGCTGTAAGATGAATTATATTTATATTATTTATATTTATATTATTTATATTTTTATGAATATTAGGCCAAGTTACACCTAAACGACTTTTAAAATTTTAAAAACTATTGACACTTCGAAATTAGTTAAATTAACGAAATTTTTTTTACAGGTAAGTGAAGCAAGGTGGTGGTGAGTGAAACTTACGCTCGATGGTGACCAATATACCAATACCTGCATATACTCGTAGGAAGGACCACGCTCTGGTGACAAAGTTTCCCTTTGTGAATATTTTCCAATTTAAAATATTACATATTTTGGGGAATAGGCATTGAATACAATTTTGTTTCTGTGTTAAGACCTAACAAGACTAAGTACACATTAATTACAATTGCCTTGGTAGTCAATTATTCATGGTAGCATTTGATGACGACACTGACGCGCATATGTTATATAATTATTAACATGTTTTTCACATAGTCTGGAGATATTTAGAGATACTGGATCAGATTTTTTAATGCGGTAAACCATCTTTGCTCAAAAGTGTGGGAACTATATTTAACCCTTGTTTATGTTAAGTGAGGCTAGGTCATTTACAAAACTACCAAGTTAATTGTTTTATTATATATTATGGACATAATTTTTGTTAATTATATAATGATCTTGTTTTAACGCACGATCAAAAGCAACATATGGTGTTGTAGAATAGTTTTTCCCATAGTTGTTCGAGGCGGCTATTGCAGTAACAATAACCATTACATACCGTACTGGACCACCGACCACCCATGTTACGTCGTCATGCACCTAAAGATACTGGATGACGCATTAATTTTTTCAATCTGTCTTCTGACATATTACATATCTATACTAATATTATAAAGCTGAAGAGTTTGTTTGTTTGTTTGTTTGAACGCGCTAATCTCAGGAACTACTGGTTCGAATTGAAAAATTCTATTTTGTGTTGGATAGATTATTTATCGAGGAAGGCTTTAGGCTATATTACATCACGTTGAGACTAATAAGAGCGAAGAAACCTTTTTATTTTCGATTTTTATTTAAATAAATTAACCTTTTATTTTGTTTATATATTTATTCACCTATTTCAGTTCTTCGTTGAATTTTTGGTCAAAGTTCTAGTATTCTTGACATAGTCAGTACACAGAACGATTCCACAGAATCGTATCTGTGGTAGTTACAGACCGTTGGCTTCGCTCCCGTCGGTTGCTTACTCGCTGCCCTGAAATTTAGTTAGGATTACATTATCCTGCACAAGCGTCACACTTGCTATTATTATCCAAAATATAATTTTAATTTTAATGACACTGAATTTTTTTGTATCATATATGATATTTTCTTTAAAAATTAAGCTTTCCAGTACACAAAACTCATTTTAAAAAAGCCTTCTTTAATTAATTTCGTTAGAAAATATTAAAATAAACGACAAAATAAAATTAAAAACTCGCAATACAAGGCATTTTTTCGGAAATAATTCACCGCAGACAGTTTTCTTGCATAAATATTTTCACGACTAGGTCACGATTATAACGGGTAAATATCGTTACAAACCGGGTGTGCCCAAACAATGACAGCAGAATTGCAGTTAGGTGATTTCCATACAAACACATTACACGAAGCTCGCCTTTGTAAATTAACGTCTGTTTTGAATGCATCGCTTAATGCAGCGTGTAGCCTCGGTGAACTAACAAGGAAATACGTACCCACTTGGAAGTAACTCCTGTATGCCTCATAAAGGAGTCTCCAGATAATGTCACCCCGACAAATGGGCACTGAGCTGCCGTAACGGTTGCATAATGGCCTGCTCACCGCCTCGCTGATATAGACTGATATTGACTTCCTTGGATATTGCCCGAAGCGTTCAAGATAGAACCAGTTACGGCGTAACGTCGATGCTCCAGATTTTCCTGTAACTAAATTGTTGGTTCCACTTTTCCACGAATCTCATCCGTACAACAAATGCTTTCGCACAGTTAACTCCACTCGATTGCCGAAGGGATATGGGTTAATTTTGTTCATTTAATAAAATGACCGATTTAATTTTAAGTTGAAGCGTCATATTAAAGTTTGTGATGCGTTTATCTAAAATCTTGTTGGTTTTTGTAACTTTTAATAAATAATGTGTATAATTTTTGGTCTAGCAAGTGAAATATGAGTAGATTCGAACAATAATTCGGTACATGTATATAAAAATATTTGACATTCGGTTGAGGTTTATTTATGAAACTCTGTACACTATTTATGGATCAGGTTCGCAATACTAATATTTTAAATTTGTTTTCATAGTATGATAGTAAAACAAATAAATTCTAAAGTAATTCAATAGTGGCGTCTTTTATTTCTCAATATCTTTCACTTCTGAGAGTCCATAAAGAACGCTAGTCAAAGCAGTGATGCATGAAAAGGTTCCTTTGTAACTCCAAGCTCCAAGATTGAACAAGTCCCAAAGTAATGAAATTTCAAACAAAAAGTTGCAAGTCTTCTTTTTTTTCAAAGGCGATAAAGAAGTCGCTCGAGATTGCAATAAAGGACACTTCTCTGGAAGCGGACGACGCAGTGCATAATTTTACTTCGCTAACCCAATAAGTAGCGATCATGATTCTGTTTCAACGATTTAATCTAGTTTTCTTCTAACAGTTTGTTCAGTTCTCTAACTGACGTTAACTACTAAAGATCGTGTTAAACGTTGTTAAACAACAATTCACTTCTTTTTGTTACGAATATTAATACCTCATTGATGTTTGAGAGAACACTATTTTTCACACATTTTAAAATTGGTTTCATTTATTTTCTATTTAATTGATTTGGTTAATAGTTTATGTTGTAAGGATGAATATGACTTGTGAGATATAAAACGTTTCGCAAGAAGTTTTTGTCATTTCACTCTTTATAATAAGGGTCATTATTCTACCAAAAATAGCACGGCTATTTTTGGTCGTTATGTTGGTGCTTAAAATTGTTTGTGTTTTATGTTTCATTGTATTTTATTTTAAAACGAAATAGCTTCGGTTGTTGGAAATTTTTGGCACTTTGTTACGATAAATTTATTGAATCCAGAAATATTGAAAAATATTACCCACTTTTTCAATGGAGTGATCAGGTGAATTAGAGGAGAATGGGAACTCGATTTGCATGAAACCATTCACAACCATTCAAAATTAAATGGCATTCACTACACCCCTTGATCACATTATTGTCACCGCTCACCGTCCTCAGAGCTGAAAGCTGAGAGCTCACTGTGTCTTCGCATTATATAGTTAAGAATTAGCTTGAAATAGTGAAACTGGTTGAGGCCTAGTTGAGGCATCATTACTCAACATTGTTTTCAAATGTCTATAACATTTTTGTTATTAAAGCTTCAATTTTCACTGAGGGCAGTGACTCTGTTGCTACGAATTTAGTATCACTTTACTGTATCACATGCAGCATTGAAAAAAAGGTCATAGAAAGCTTCGATCTTCGAATACTTCAGCAATATATTAACGTGTTAGATTTTTGGGCCAAGTTTCTCGACATTTATTTTTATTTCATGCCATACACATTTTTGTAGGTCGTTCCGAAATGGCGGCATTGAAATAAATGGGACAGAACGTCTATATTCATTTTTGTCTCGTACGTACTATCCAATTTCCTCTCAATGTGTTTAAAAGTTTTCTACGTGATCGACATCCCATTCAGTGGCCATATTACCTGTGTGTACATAGCTTTTGATAAAAATATCAGATCTATGTAAGAATATATATAACATGCAAAATATTAAAAAAAAAATCTTTTCCCCAAGGAAACTTGTGAACCCTATTAAGAGGGTGTCATACGATATATCTGTTTGACAAGGGTGCTGCCATTGGCTAATAAATACCCGAGGATAATCTTGGTTATCAGGGATTTTCTGGGAATGACGATGGGCAGGAACTGTGTCGCACTGATAAGGAAGTGATTAGCGAAACTTTAAGCCAGACTGATGGATCTTCAACTTTGATAAATGTTTGCTGATAGGGTTTGATGTGAGTTGGAGGGGTGGCCAGGGGTGGAATTTAATCGGTTTATCCACTACTACATAGCGTCATAAAGCTGACAGTTCCATAAAATACAATTTATTTTATGTTTCTAAATATATATAAGTATAGTTAGGTAAGGCCGATGATGTTTTTTTTATCATTCATGTTAAACATTTTTTAGGCATTAACTATTTAGTAGTATATTTAATAAACCATTATTGAATCTACTTACAAATAGGTAAGGCCTTATTAATTATGAAATTCCTTTATGTAGTCCTACTTAAAATAAATATTTATAAGTTAGTGAAATTATATTTTTTACTTTACATTAAAATTAAGTGTCAATGTACGTAAGCTACGGTGATCGTTTGCTGATGTTTTCTTTAACCTGTTATTCGAAAAATACATGGTTATATACCTGCTTATCTAAAAACAATCTTGGAACGGAACACGACGGAAATCAGAGAATTTTACATTGAATTATCATCTTAAATTGTACCTTCCGCCTCACTAAAACCTATACCCTGAAACTCCTAACTTATATATATGTTGATATACAAACTTATGTGTTGTAATCAAGTAATACCTTACACAGAGATAATGTCTGAATTTGATATGTTTTATATTTGATATATATGGACCGGTGCAGACTATATTTGAAAAATATAAATTTTCAATTACATATTTATATAAAAATGTGCCGCCCACGGAGTCTCTTCGGGTATAAGAGGTATTTTTGAATAAATCCAGGTACATGTGTGGGCTCACGTCTTTATTCGGATCAATGTTTGTTGTCTATCCAAGTAGCGATTGTTTGCCCTTACAATTTGTTTCGCAACTTGTTTATGTTGGCTCCGGCTACACTTTTGTTAGCTTTCTACTTACGGAATTATCCAAAAGGACTATAAACGTATCATATCTTAGGAATGTTTTTCGTTCGAGGCACTATTTAATATTTTATAAATAGTGGATTTGATTTATTAAATAAAGTTAGATAATGAAAATTTTAAATACTCGTACAATCCTTCAGATACGCTAATTCTAGTCTTGATATTGAATCATGATAAATCTTGAATTCTTTTAAAAACCAAAAAATGTAAACAAAAAAAGCTCTTTAATAGTTAGTCACAAAAAAACAGACACTTTTCATGAAAAGTTTATATTATGTAGTTTTTACAATGAACAAAGAGCAAAATGATAAACAAAAATTTTTTTTATTTGCGAAACGAACTAGACATTTTCCATTGAACATTATAATGTGTTTTTTTACAATAAAATAAGTACTATTCCCTCCTGTTCCTGTACTGTTTCCCCTCAATCTTAAATATTTCGAATGCCATCGTAAGAAAATAAAAGCTATACTAAATAGAAGATTTAGTTAATAATACGAATAAAGTATTGTGTTTAAACTCTATCTACGCCACCACCGAGATGTTGTCGCAACAGGGCGAGCGTAAGTGCATAGTTTCGTTACGAATGCCAAGCACGCCTCCTTCTGAGGTTTCCGTGGCTTCGGATTGCTTGTAACAACATTCTCCCACAATACACGGAATACAGAATATCTATTGAAAAGTATTACCTAAGTCTAAGTGGACAGTGGTTCGTATAAAATTTCTATTATTTTATTAAAATATTTTTCAGTATTTGAATAATATGATTAAATTCATGTAATTCACATAATAAGAAACAAATAAAAACATATATGTTGATAGCTGTGTCGTAGATACTCTACGAGAGAGTTGGAGCTACGAGATTCGTAGCATAGTAGCAACTATATATTAGGTCACTACTATCGAGCTCTAAATCTAGATATATGATTTAGATACATTTATAGTTGATTTTAGCTTGGGTTTGGTACTTTTTTCCTGAAAAGTTCCCTATGTCCTTTTCCTAGACAAAGTGTATGCAAAATTTCTTGTTAATCGGTTGAGTATTTAAGACATGAAAGCGTAACAAATAAACCCACTTTCGCATTAAAAATATTAGTCAAAATATTTTAGAATGTTGATTAACAGACTTAGCAAATCACTAAGTATAAACAAACACTCGACCAATGGGCTCGTTAAAGTAAAGTCTACGAGAGTCGAAGCAATTATGTCTTAAGCTATTATTAAAGAGCTCTTCCACGTCGTAGATATTGCGAACTCTACGAAATAACACTACGTCGTAGACACGAGATTAGTATCATAGTAGCACCTATATTTTTACAAAGATAGTAAGAAATCTACCTAATATATTGTAGGTAACAAGCAATATCCTAAAATAGTAACATAGTAGCGACTAATATAATATCATGACATTGTTATCGAGCTAGGTAGTACAAAGTGTACTACATTTGTAGCAACTATATACACGTATAGCTTTTAGGGCGCTACGTAGGTGCTACGTCTTAGATATTGCTAAATATATCCAGTATAGGATGACCTGTCAGTTGTGGATCGATTTTGCTATGTATTTTATAAGAATACCTTAATTAACGTAACACAAGCGAGCACGTTACCTCTGGTGAAAAAATAACAATATTTACTGTTGCTTTGTCGGCTACCATAGTAACGGTTTGGAATCGAACTCGATGTAAATGTCCAATTAAATTTGAGCTCAACGGTAAATAGCGCCATTACAATTCGAAAAACGGAACAATGGAACATCAGGGTTCAGTTTATATTGGTGATACTCTAATGGCTTGATACAAGTGGTTGCTAAGTTACTGTTGAACGTAATTACTCGCACTTTTGCCGTCACGTGGGGCCTTTCAAGCAAATTACCTACTGCAGAACGTTCCAGTAATATAAACATTTTTTTTATATTATATTTTTTGCGCTATCCTTGATTATCCTTCGGCTCTCTTTTGTAGTTGTATTTTTTAGCAATACATGTATTTCGTTTGAAAGAACAGTCAACTATATTCTTTTTAAATTTTTAAAAATTATAAATGCTTTGGCAATACTATTTCTGTCATTATATATATCTTTAAAGGACCAATTTGGTTAAAAGGACGCGATATTATTTTTGACTTAACTGTACACAGAAATACGGTTTACATACACATACACAATGTACACAATAAAACAGAGAAAGTGATTTGTTTTTATTTTTATATAATATTTTATACAACAAAGCTTAAAAATAACATTTTAAAAGCTTAGCAGCCTTTTAGTAAAGTATTTGTTTCTCGTGAACTATGAAAGAGAAAATGAAATAAAATAAGTAATAAAAATTTAAAATGCTACAGTTTGTTTAAGTGAATAAAAGGATAATGCGGATCTATTCTTGGAATTTTGTTCTGAGCCATAAATGCAAAATGCTCGCCAGATACGCAATCCAGCTTTATGATCTGAAAAATCTTCAGCCAAGGAATCTTCACATCGTGTAGGCATTAAAATATTGAAAAGTATTCCGAATTCGCATACATGATTCCATATTTAGAATTTAAAACGAAGAATTTGAATTTGGAATACTATATTGTTTCATTTTCTTCTCAGGAAAGGTCTAGTATATTTTAATATTTAATTTTTGCAACAACACATTTCATGTAAATATTGATATTGCATCAAACAATCATCGAGATTCTCACTAAGTAAATTGACATACATACACAGAGATATGCTTGATAGATTGATTTACACTAGACCACTGACAGACTAAATACAAATTGTTCCAATTTTAGCGTCCCAACTTCCCTCATTACTAATAATATAAATAATGCGAAAGTTAAGTTTGTTTGTTACGTTTCCACGACTTAACTACTCAACTTATCATTATGAAATTTTGCATACACATAGTCAGGTATACAAAAAAGTACACATGGTATCTTTAAATGAGAAAAAAATTCAAGGCCAGACAAAAATAAATAAGCAATAAAAATTTGAATTATTTTTTAAACTAAGAACAATATCTTAATTATTTCGTCATACATATGGAATATTTAAAAAGTTAATTGAATATAGATGTTTCTATATTATGTTTGAATACAATTTCATTAACTTGTTTTAATAAAATAGATACATAATAATTGAAGTCCAGATCAGATCAGATAATGTTGTTATCAGATCTTCAGATGATCATGTTTTATTGCGTTACCGTCATGTACTAGCCGGTAGAGTCCGGCATAATCCCGCAGCGTCTGCACTGCTGGATATCCAACTATCCATAAGGATTTTCCAATGATAAAAAAAAATCAACGCAAAAAGTTGCCAGTACACGCGTTAATGTACAAATACACTAAATGATTGGTATTTTTAAGCATCCCGCAAGCATCAGTAATATTGTATTTGTCTATAGATAATTTGATGAAAACGTTCCGAAGTATGTATTTAAAACCGGTCGCGGTGTGACTGTTGAAAATCAAAACAAATAACTTTATTAACGGCACATTGGAATTCCATTTGCCAAGTTTAATAGAGTTGCCGAAATGTGATTATTGCGCGAATGTGTGAGTGCGTGCGAGTTCGACAAACACATTATCTAATTGTACAATACCTACAATTCGACTTAATTTCACGCATAGTTTAGTTAGAATGCTGCTGGTAATTGCAAATTCCACCCACAAAGCACTCGTGTTGTCAGCAACAATTCATTAGTACAGTCATTATATTGTTAATGGGATACAACTATATGCAAAATATATTTCAATGACTCTAATGACGTCTGGTCTAGCGGCTACTAACCCTAGCTGTTAACCAAACGGTCGCGGGTTCGAATCCCGCTAGGGGCAAATGTTTATGTGTTAACATTTACCTTTGTACCTGAGTCATGGATGTTTTGTGTTTATAATATGTATGTATTTACAAAAAGAAAGTAATCTATGTAGTATATAAAATGTCTGGTATCCATAATACAATCATTAGTTGCTTACTTTGGAACTAGATGGTGCTGTGTGGAATGTGTAAAGATATTTATTTATTTATTATTTATTTAATGAGTAACATTATCTTTTGTTAGAAAGTAACAGTGTCTGCTCAAGAGATTGCATAGGGGATGCTACATGTATTGGGACAAACCATTTAGTCAAGCAGTTAATATGTTGAGACGTTTTTTGAAAAAGGAATTCGATTCCTAATCCTCTTGATTTACCAGAACATACGTGTTCTTCAAATTACCTCAAAGTTGAAATCAGTCTGAGTATATTGGACAGAAGAACTCAACAGCACGTTTGATGTTGTATTTGTGTGTGTGTGAGAGAAAGGTTTACTTAAGCCTATTTTTGTGTATTTTTTAATGTAAGTCTAGACAGTTATTTGAGAGACTACTTTCAAGGCGTTTGAGAAAAAAAGTGTAAAGAATAATTCTGTATAGAACCTGAAATATTCTCTTATGAAAAATAAATTGAGTTGATACAAAAATAGAAAAGAAATGTACTTATTGAGAATTCAGGTTACAAGGAATAGCGTCCAAATCGTGTGATAATAGGAGCCAATTCGAGAGTCAGTCACCTCTGACTCGTCTCATCTTACCGTTGTATTAACGCTGAGTTCAGGTTCTATAAGAAGTTGTGAGCTATTCGCATTGTGAACAATAAATGTAACCGGAGAGGAATAATGAACATTGTTATATTAAAATGTGTTTTGGTACTTCCATGTATTATTATTCCAAGTAATTTGTCTGGAGGCTTTTGTCCAAGGCTTTTGTCTGGAGCTTCGCCCATCTGAAATGTTTATTATAACGAGAATAGGTTATAGGTATTTGTCCTAATTTATTTTACATTTTACATTATTAATTTTACATGTTTGTATTCTGGTTAAATGGTATTTGAAGGTTACATTACTTAGGAATGAATGTTAATTTTATAAAAATATAGTTTTTATAGGGCCATTAATCAGTTAATTAAGATTTTAGAACTAAAATTGTTTACAATACAAATAAATATATAGGTACATACCAAATTTCTTGAAACTCAGCATCAGCATCACTTAAAAACATCACTCCAACACACATTTCCAGTACAACACATAAATTTTCACTATTTAAAACTGTTTTCACTTATTTCATTTTGTTAAACTTTTTACGTAAGTGTTTACAGTTTAATCTTCAACCACAGAGAGCCACAGAGTAACATTGTTTCCAGTGAAATTCTAAAAATTCGGAACATTACGAAGACAGCTTTACCAAGAAAAACATTATATTGTGAATGATTTTTATCTTCACAGAATTCGCATTCAAAATATGAATTAGAATGTTAAAAAAAATTAAATATGATTAATTATGTAATAACTTCATTAAAAACTTTTAGTCAAAATAAATGTACTCAAAAGATACTCAGTTGATTCAGAAAAAAATCAATACCTACTTAATAAATAATCTGTAAAGCTAACTTAATAATTTGAATATAAGGAATGTAATATTTACACGGGTCTATCAAGTTTTCAATTTATTAGTTGAAGTATTTTTTTTTATTTTGCTCTCAGCGATACCCGAATCACTTGAAAGCGGTTACCCTCTTTCGTGTTTGAGTTTTGAGGCTCCTTAATTTATTATACGATGCTGAAATTTTCGTTAATTTCGTGCGAAACTTGTGAAAACCACCAACTTTGCCAATTAAATTCAATTCTCATTTGTATTGGCGAATGCTTTAAAAAGACGCCATGCACCGTGCTTGTTTCCTATCTTCAAACTTATTCCCAAATTCAATTAAATGCAAAGAAATTGTTTTGACACAATTTAGAGCAACGTATGTCTGCTGTGACTAATGCTCTATGCTATGCAACGTATGCTCTATGTAGACTGAAGTTGATTGAAAAGTGCTCTATGACTTTTCAGAAAGAGGTGCTCATTCATTCAGATTCATTCGGTGATATGATGTTGAAAGAATCTTTTACTCACAAGACCACCACATATTAAGGCTAATTAGTTATAGTAAAAAATAATAAATATATACAAATAATAAACCTATAAATATAATTTAAAGATATCAAAGTTTTATAGTTATATTTTGAAACTAACTTGTAACGTGAACAGTAAACATTAATTAATTCTGTAAATAGATTTCAAAGAAACGCCTTCATACGAAGGATCACATAAATAATAGCCAGAAAGAAAGTCAATATACCATTCTTTTAGTCAATCTTTTTTTTTAATATGTCTAGTTCCAATTAGCCTTCTTCTATTATTTTTTATTAATTAGGTATTAGCAGTGTATTTTTAATAACTTTTGTACCTGAATTTTTAATACTTATAATAATAAGAAATATGAATCTGACGATTTCTTTATATTTATTGGGTACTTCATTGTAAGCCTTAAGGGGCCGTTACGGAGACGCGCCGCGCGATGTTTAGGTTTTTAGCGCTACTCTCACAACGATCGAGGCTCGCGCATTGCACACGCACACATGTACGTAAGCATAGAGCAAGAGCCCACGACGGCCAGACCTTCGTTATTTTATAAACGCTGAAAGTTTCTCTGTGCATAGTAAATGTGTATAGTATTGAAGCTCAATTTTTTTATATTTTCTTCGGGATAACTTTAGAAATCACGTCATCCATTGCCGGAGACTTATTACAGTTGCTATTTTGTTACCAAATATAAAAATTGTTGTCAAATGTATTATTAGCGTATAAATAATTGTACTTATAATAATTTTATTATTTTAGTTGCACAATACAAAACGAAATTGTTATTCCCAATTACAAAAATAATATATTGTACTGAAAAAGTTTGTACAAAAAATCTGCCTGCTAGAAAACCTGGGATTCCTTACATTAGAACTTATTCCTTGCCTGTTCCTTACGAACCTTTTATTCATCAGTTGCATTCAGTACACCCCTCTCCCTAAACCCCCTGTCCGTAACTGATGCTCCCCTCGGACCCCTCCGACCGTAACTTGGAAACGGTGCGACGCAGCCGGGCGATGTTTGGGCTCATCGGAGACGTCTCTCCGAGATAGATAATTTGACGACCCCCTCGGACCCCTCCGACCGTAAATTGGAAACGGTGCGACGCAGCCGGGTGATGTTTGGGCTCATCGGAGACGTCTCTCCGAGATAGATAATTTGACGATCCCCTCGGACCGCTCCGACCGTAACTAGGAAACGGTGCGACGCAGCCGGGTGATGTTTGGGCTCATCGGAGACGTCTCTCCGAGATAGATAATTTGACGACCCCCTCGGACCACTCCGACCGTAACTTGGAAACGGTGCGACGCAGCCGGGTGATGTTTGGGCTCATCGGAGACGTCTCTCCGAGATAGATAATTTGACGACCCCCTCGGACCCCTCCGACCGTAACTTGGAATCGGTGCGACGCAGCCGGGTGATGTTTGGGCTCATCGGAGACGTCTCTCCGAGATAGATAATTTGACGACCCCCTCGGACCACTCCGACCGTAACTTGGAAACGGTGCGACGCAGCCGGGTGATGTTTGGGCTCATCGGAGACGTCTCTCTGATATAGATAATTTGACGACCCCCTCGGACCCCCCCCCCCGAATTGTCAATTGTCAAATGTAAACCGGAATTGTCAAATTTTGAAATATGGTCTACTAAAAAATTCATCTCCCCGAGACGTCTCTGATGAGCCCAAACACGACCCGACTGCGTCGCACCGTTTTCAAGTTACGGTCGGAGGGATCCGAGGGGGTCGTCAAATTATCTATCTCGGAGAGACGTCTCCGATGAGCCCAAACATCACCCGGCTGCGTCGCACCGTTTCCATGTTACGGTCGGAGGGGTCCGAGGGGGTCGTCAAATTATTTATCTCGGAGAGACGTCTCCGATGAGCCCAAACATCACCCGGCTGCGTCGCACCGTTTCCATGTTACGGTCGGAGGGGTCCGAGGGGGTCGTCAAATTATTTATCTCGGAGAGACGTCTCCGATGAGCCCAAACATCACCCGACTGCGTCGCACCGTTTCCAAGTTACGGTCGGAGGGGTCCGAGGGGGTCGTCAAATTATCTATCTCGGAGAGACGTCTCCGATGAGCCCAAACATCACCCGGCTGAGTCGCACCGTTTCCAAGTTACGGTCGGAGGGGTCCGAGGGGGTCGTCAAATTATCTATCTCGGAGAGACGTCTCCGATAAGCCCAAACATCACCCGGCTGCGTCGCACCGTTTCCAAGTTACGGTCGGAGGGGTCCGAGGGGGTCGTCAAATTATCTATCTCGGAGAGACGTCTCCGATGAGCCCAAACATCACCCGACTGCGTCGCACCGTTTCCAAGTTACGGTCGGAGGGGTCCGAGGGGGTCGTCAAATTATCTATCTCGGAGAGACGTCTCCGATGAGCCCAAACATCACCCGGCTGAGTCGCACCGTTTCCAAGTTACGGTCGGAGGGGTCCGAGGGGGTCGTCAAATTATCTATCTCGGAGAGACGTCTCCGATGAGCCCAAACATCACCCGGCTGCGTCGCACCGTTTCCAAGTTACGGCGTGTCAAATTATCTATCTCAAAATTTTCGCTTTTTCGGTGCCCCGCGTAGACTTGCCGCCGCTCCGCTCCGCTACTCATACTCACCAGTAGACATCATTGAATGTTTTTTTTTTGTTCTATTATAAAAAAAGTGCCATGGCTTCTCGATGGCACAGTAGACATGAATATGTCTCATATCATAAATGAAAAGAAAGATTTAAATGGTCCCTATCCCTATCCCTATCCCTATCCCTATCCCTATCCCTATCCCCATCCCTATCCTTATCCTTATCCTTATTCTTTCCCCTTATCCTTAATCCTTCTATGGTCAACAGGGATAATATATATATAAACAAACGAACAAACTATCCCTATCCCTATCCCTATCCCTATCCCCATCTCCATCCCTATCCCTATCCCTATCCCTATCCCTATCCCCATCCCCATCCCCATCCCTATCCTTATCCTTATTCTTTCCCCTTATCCTTAATCCTTCTATGGTCAACAGGGATAAAATATATATATAAACAAACGAACAAATTATAATTAATTCATTTACGTCATGGTAACGATTTTCGTGACACACATTCTTTCGAATAGACCCCAGAGAAAAGACATATTCATGTCAAAATAGAATAGTTTGGACGTGTTCCAGAGTCCAATCTGTCATACTGTGCTGGGGAACTAGTTGGATTTTTTTTGTCCAAACAATTCTATCATAGAACAACCCACTTATTATTTTTTATATATTATCTCAAAAGATTGTAATAAATAACGAAGGTCGTGGGCTCTTGGGCTATAATTTCAACATCAAAAACGACATAGTCATTTTTTGTGTAAGTACACGGTTCGATCGCGAACTGTCAATGCGGCGCAAAGCGACGTGCTCTCACTTCGGAGGCGCGTGGCCGACTGAACCGACTACGAGCGTAATTTCAATATAATAGCCTTCATAGTAATTTGTATGAAGATTTTGAGCGAAAAAATTGGGTAACTTTCTGATTTTTTTACATAAAATAAGAATATATTAATTAAGAAATAAATATTCCAGCAACTTTTTTATAGTTTTAACTTTATTATTTGATAAAATTCATTTAATAAATTTTGATACTTACGGCTCAATTGTAACAACACGGGAGTGCGATTTACACGATTTTAGTGATTTTCTGATTTTTTTTTACACTTATCTATAAGCATTATCTAAAATTCAAATGTTTCAGCATCAAGTAACATTCATTGGCTAGCTGTGTGATTTTTTTCAAGGTTGTGGAGCATCGTTTTATATATAATTCTCTTACATTCCCGACCCTCGATTGGCGAAAGGGACCCTTAATTCCCAAACATAATATGATAGCCCACATTATTGGTTTTGCAATAAATAACATTGCCTAGTTACTTTGGATCCTATTTTGCTTTTTAAAATTGTAGGAATAAATTCTTTTAAAAATACTGAATTTGACCCGCACCATATCTATTATAGTAGCTATATTTTCGTAATGCACATTCAGAGAGTAAGTAAGCACAATAAGAATAATAAGAATGTTTGTTTCGTTGGTGAAGTTTTGGAGCGTAACCTCGTTTCAAGGAAGCATTATAGTTTCTCAGTGCGCCGGCAATATGTCTTGCAAATTGTTGCTGTCAGCGTTCGGTCCCCTCCCCTCCACTCCGCGTACCCCGCGTACCCCGCGTACCGATAGCGCATTGTTGAATTTATTCGCAATCTAGAGATGCACTGCGGGCACACACGGTACACTGAATAGCAGTGGCTACACTGCAATAACTGGCGAGGTTCTCACCCAAAAAAACCTAACAATTGCATTGCTATTCCAATTTTGCCAGTTTTAATTTTAATTTTAGTTTTTAATTTTACTTAGATGTGTTTTTTTTTCTGAATGAAAGGTATTCTATGTCCTTCTCTGTATCCCTGAAAACGTGATATATCCCTGAAACGTAACAATAACGCCATACTATTCCAGAAAGAAACACGATTTCGGTGTTGCCACACCGCTATTAGTTTTGCAGTGAGTTGCGTTTGTGCCAATGTAATCCTGGATAAATGTTGTTATAGTACTGAAGATTGTTTCCTCTTCTGCATTATCTCATCATTTACAATATAAACTAACAGCGGTTAGTGTTATCGGTTTACGCCAGATCTGAGCTGTTGCTAGAACACTGCCAAATTGTACAAGTTAACTCTGGTATTGCGGGATGATTTTATGTTTAATAAAAAATGTGCTAATATTAGTTACTTAGTATAGAAATGGATTATATTCATGTCTTAATATTTCATTATAAGTTTTTATCTAGTTATCCTTTATCATCTGGTCGTCCATGTGCCTCCGTAGATAGACTTAATCTCAATTTTTGATTTCTTAAACCAACTACTCATAGTTTCTATTGTAGTTCCTCATAAGAACACTGTTATTTAAAACCATTTCTTTTTTTTAATAATAAATAACTAACAATAACTTCAGCCTTATTGTCATATAATTATGTATAGGTTTCACATAGTAAAATAGTATGGATAAAGATATTAAATTTTGTGTAAATCTGTTTCTCTAAAGACTTTAATTCTTGCTTTAAAACATTTAGGGCCTCACCAACTACAAGTAAAGTGTTGATTAGTTACTTTTCAAGTAATGCTAATTGGCTAGTAAATGTTACGAGTATCTTGTGTCAATTTCATTGAAATTATGCTTGAGTAATGCTACTTGAAGATGGTGAAACTCGTACGCTTTCTTACCGGTGACTTTAAATGGCAGTTAGCCTACTTGACACTTTAATCAGAGATGGTGAAAGAGGCCCTTAAACCAAGATATTTCATATGATTTTTCAATTATTTCCATGGAATTAATTAATTTAATAAGTAAAATGGTTTCTAATGGTGCTTTTACGAGCTTTGAAAGTGTTAAAGCTAAAAGCTGATGTGTTGTCATTTCAAATCTGTCACAAAGAGGATTGTCGCGATTCCTCTGTAAATAAGAAGCAAAAGTAGATATCTCCTTGTAGTAGAAGGTCAGGTCGGAGTTGGATCGGCGGACAAAGCCCTGGATGTTATTAAAATATTTTCCCTTTGACCCGCTGGGGTTACCACACGTTCATTGGAATATTTTGGATGTTTTGCATACTTATTACAATGTTTTCGATATTACTGCTAAATTTATGTTTGCATTAAATTTAGCTGTTTTGCACCCTTCTTGGCTAGGTATTATAATTATTGTAACCCATGTAACTAGATTTTTTTTTCTTCATATTTTTGTGTGATCCCTGATGGATTATATTTGTTAATTAGTAATAGACAACTGCTTGGAAATAGAGTGCTGTAGTACAAACAAATTGTGCGTGGAGAAAAAAAGTTGAAAGTAACGAGTAAAAGATTCAAAATGAGAAATTAAGGGAACTTAGCTCTCACATAATAAACACACGGACGTTTATTTTACTTCAAGCATATATTTCACGTTTTTATTAATGTTTATTGGGAAACAAATTAAAATATATTATATTATTAAATTTAATGAAAAAAAAATCTGCTACCTTTGTTGGTATTTCTGGAAATCACCTTAGTAACATTTTTAATAGTTATTCCATGATAGTTAATAGTTACATTAATAATAGTAATACGCCAGTTTCGTAAGCGAGATCCTTCAAGATGCAAGTAATCTCCGGTAATCTCTAGAATTACTCATTCTCTTTGACCGAAATACGGTCAAAGAGAATGACCTACTGCCTACAATCGAAGTCATAAACCATACCTTTTCATTCCTCTTAGTACCTCATATAATAGTAATAGGTTTAGTAGATAGACTTTCATTTTCTTCTGATCTCTTTTTGCTTACTGATTCGCAGTATACGAGTATTGCTTGACTTCAAAAGGAAAGGAACTATATAATAATATTATATAAAATATACTTCCGAATATATTTTGTTATCACACTTCTATCGATGAATGTAGACCATGTAGTAGCTTAGTTAACACAAACAGACAACCCTATTAATGTCAAGCTAAGTACTTACTTGGTACAATACTTAATACAGTACAAAAAATAAAATATCATAAAGTCATCTCTTTTAACGTAAAAATATTCTAATACTTCTAATAGAATAAATAAAATAATATCTTACAACAAGACTGAAAAATCTAGTTTAGCACTTTTGCGCTTGTGTAATTTGAAGCATAAATAAATGAGGTAACTTCTACTGGTAACTCGATTTAGCTCAAATTGGAGCTACACACTCTTTCATGGAAGGCAAAGAATAAAATAAATCATGGAATTCCTATTCCGGTTTTCGACGTACCGCTATCAGCTCGCTCAATTTACGTCAATTACACGGAGAAAGTCGGTTGGAAAAATGAAAATATCGCATAAAAGCTTCGGAGCACGTCCCCTGAAACGTACTTGATGTTTCAACCTATTTCACATATTCATCCTTTGACTTTTGACGACTTTTGTATCTCGTTTACATACTTGTATCGATTCAGCCTCGCTTCCTTTACAGCGACGTCGATTTGTGTGCTCCTTCGAGTGCCTCTCTCCGAATTACTGCTCGTATTGTCTCCACTTTCAATCACACACTTGAACAATAAAGTGACACATTTGTCTCCGAGTGCGTACTTGAAGATTACTTTTAATCTGGGAAAGAATTGTATTAATGTTCTCATAAAAAAAAAAAAAAACAAATTTCATACAAAATTCTCGTCTGTAACACATTATGGCACACGCTGTTATTTTGAAATAGTCTTCTGAAAGACCAGTTCGAAAAAATATTTCGTGTACTAGGTGACAATTCAAACATTCAATAATTTTAAGATAAGCCAGGTAAGAATTATCTTATACAATATAAGAAAGAATTGAAAATTGATTGATACTATTAAACTTGTACTCCTTGTAATAGTTTGCAATAAGATTTATCTACATCTATGTAAAATTACTCTTTACTTTTGTTAAAATATTCATGGTAGAAACCTGATTTTCTTCTAATTATAATGAAACTTTGATACCTAATAATATTTACGTTACATTTAAGTTGGTGAATACATTTCAACACAAACTTATGAATGTTATCTGTGAATTAGTAATTTTAAATAAATAGGGTAAAGTTTTTACGTTTCTTGGAATGCTCAATTTTACTCAATTTTACTTTGTGCTAGTTTGGGTACTTGAATTAAATGGACTAATTCTAAAAAGTAGAAATTTGAAACATAGCTATATATTTAACCCTTTAGCTGCCAGAGAAGATTTATTTTCAACAATTATTTTCGTGTCCATTTCGCCAGAGTCGGATATATACGCATAATTCCTCTACTTTGATAATTTTTAAATCATTGAGTTGCTTTCTCTTAAAATTTTTTTTTAAAAATTACGAGTAAGATGCTAGGGGCACGACAATTACAAAACCAAGCGGGGTTTAGAATAAGCATCCGCTAAGAAAGGATTTTTAAAATTTTAACCCAGCACGAGGACGGGGGTTGGTCACTAGTATAAAATATAGATCAAGTCTTGATCGCAGGATCTCAGCGACTTTATTTGAGTTATCGTAACTGGAATGTAGGTCGCCCCTTCCCGAGTTGTCATATTTGGAACAAACGCAGAAACACACGTATTTATTATGATCGCTATAAAAGTTTTTTATACGGAGTCGGTTCTGTACGTTCGCAAAGTTTAACTTTAAATTGGCCATCATTTCGTTGCCGACGCAACTTGAGTCAACTTTTCGGTTACGTAAGTTGTTACTGCTATGCGAAAAGATGGCTACACCTCTGCTATAAATCGTCTTGGTTTTTAATAAACAAAATTATACGAAGAAACAATTATTGCCCTTTGTTGGTTGTGTAGTGTACCATCTGTATTTACTCCTATGTCTGTATAAATATTGAATAATATATCTGCTGCATCTAGCACTTTGATTAAGCCTTTGATACTGTTTTTGGAGATTTGCCTCCATATTAATATACCATGTCATAATAAATAATTTGGTATTGTGTAAAACATTTCCTCCGTACACAATTAGAAGAGAAAACCATTAAAATAAATCCATGGTCGACACCGGCAGCACCAGCAGGCTATATTGTAACCGCGGCGTATGTAGCGGCGTAATTCAGGGCGTAATTGAATTCCCATCCACGCTAGGCCGGTGAAATATAGCCGTGTCGCCGTGTCGCCATCAATTTCCCTCGTCTTTTTCAAAGGGTGCCATTCAAAAACCTACTGCTCTTGACTGATTGTGTTCCTTTTAGATTATCTGAACGCCGTTTGTCATCAAAATCGAAACATAATTCACAAGTCACTATCATATTTATATTTATTCAGTCATTCATCTAGGTATATAAACATTTACAGATATTTAAAGATAGTTAAACATAATAATAGTTATTATTATCTATTATTGGTACTATTAATATTATTTGGTTTGTGTGTCTCTCAAAAACTCGAAAACTAGAAAACAGATTGACTTGAAATTTTTACACAATATGCAATGCGCTTCGATGATTAATTTTATCTATATTTTGCGGAATAATATAATCTCGATCGCGAGAAAAATAGCATTTTTACGGCCCATTTGCCGAAAGCGAGGAGAACTAACTCGCCAGCGACAACCTCTGTCACATTAAAAGTGGCAGTTACCCGTTGTCATGGCAGTCGCTGATCGTTGTATTTTTCAAAGAAAACGACAGTAATGCGTTGTCGGGTCGCAGCTAAATATATATATTTATTTCAGATAATTTACAATCTATATGAAAAAAGAAATTTAATGAAACTAAATTATTCTACCACCGCTTCGAAAATAAACCTCCGTAGTTGTTCTTTTTTCAAATAAAGCTTTAATTAACATTCAATGATACAAATTTGTACATAATACAGCTTCGTTACTCAGTACTGTGGATGATGATGTTAGAATTGTAGAATATACGTACAAGCAACTTTGAATGAATCGATTGGTTTCGTATGGAAGTTTCCGCTACCTGCGCGCGGAAAACACGTTCCGAGGTCCTTTAGCATCCATCGATTAATTAGTTATTGGTACCTACTCAAACAACTCCCTCGTTATTTCACACGATTATTTCTGATAGGTCTTTCGATTTAAAATTGGAATCACATCAAATGTGTTTCCAATTTTGTACCTTTGCGCTGTCGCACAGACGATCAGTTATGTTTTGTCTAGAGTTTTCCAGAAATATTCCAGCCTAATTCAATTATAATTTGATATTTATTTAAGTATTGACCTAACTTTTAATCGTATTTAAAGTAAAAAATAAATAAATAAATAAGTCCGTTACCGGTTCGGAAATCTAACAGAAATCTTTCATTAGCAAACATTATTAAATAGTAAATATAACTGTGTTAGCAAGATATTTTAATACACTACAGCAAGTCTTACGCATTTAACATTTTTATAAATTTATAATTTTAACATATTATGACATAAAAACTCCCACAACATAATTATGACTCTTTCTTTTCAATTTAGTAATTTTAGTTAGCTAAATGAAGGTCCATTTATTATGAAACTATAGGTACTAGGAAATACTATGGTTATCTTACACGGTACTACAATCTAAGCATATATTGCGGAATGACAAAAGAGAGCAAAGCTGTTTGAAACCTGAAAAGTTATTTCCAGCTTGCACAACGAACAAAGGCATATTGATGAGTTCGCCATGAACGTACAACACGATATGGGTCGTTGAATTCAAAAAAGAAAATTTTCAAATAGACTCTGAATGTCTGACTGTTGCGGTCGTGACCAATAGATGGTTTGAATTCTCTACGTTCGTTCACCAAACAATTACTATGGTAATATTTATGTTTCATTAAATCGACTTATAGGACATCTTATGCCCGAATTTATATTAGTACCTGTGCTCCAAATTTCCTTGCCTAGAACTTTCAAGATGAGTAGGCTACTTTTTTGTGTCATTTTGGTGATATTATTTCATTCAAGATGGGTTTTCTCTTGATCAGCATCTAACCGTGTAGTGAAGATGGATGATGATATTATGAAGCGAGCTCACCCAGAATATGCCTATTCACTCTTTGAAAATATTGAACTCAGAAACACAGACATCCACAGGGAGTTCCAAACCTTGGCAGTGCCATTCTAAAGAATGCTTTAAAAGGGTGTACTTTATGAAGCGACAGCACTCAGTACAGCACACCACTGGCGTATTATTTTACGTGGCGAGTTGGTGAAAGTTGGCTGCGGTGCCGACCTCACGTCTTTAGTTACAAGCCTTCTATTCCAAGCACGCGCTCAAATCTCTGTGTTGCCATATTGACGGCTCTCGGAGTTATGTTTAAATTCAATTCTGAATCCTCGAGAGGTGCAGGACACTATTTTTCTATTTTATCCTTACTTCCTAACTACTGGGGCTCAGATAATGAGAAGATACGAATGTGTAAATAACTTTAAAATTGTTTAACAATCCACTTGATGGTATAGTTGGCTACCGTCGCCTATAACACAAACATCACCATAGGTACAGTAATTGCGAACATACTACAACGACCTCTCGTCGTATAGACAACGTATAGACACGACAACGTAACAAAGCGGCACGCTTACTGTTATTTCAGGGTGATCTTCTTCCATCTAGGAGTAGTTATTCCATCTAGAAGGGCTGCTCAAATGGTTGCGAAACGCAGTGTGCCCTGCCACTACTTTCTAGATCCAGACTTTTCAAAGTTAATCCTACAGGGAATCTCGAACCCGGGATCCCTGAGACAAAGGGTTACAGCAAGCACCCTAACCATTTATCCAACGGGCTCATCTGTATAAGAATGGTTACTTGCCTATCAACACTATTAACACAAGCAACGATATTGCAAACAGCGTTATAGAACTTCACATGATAAAATATAAGGAGAACTTGCACTGGCATATTTTACTCACTTACAGAAACACTTTATTTTTCATAGTGGTCTTCTTTTATGGGGCATTTACTGCTTATTCTAACTGTGCAGAATGCTGTCGAAATTGGTCAGATTTATAATACCCTCAGAGGGTGCTTCATTCTCGTACAAATTGACGTTTATGCGTTCGAGGCGTTTGATCGAGTAAAACTCGCAGTAGGCCCTCTGTTCTATATAAAAAGTTGGCCATTGTTCAAAACTGTTCTGATTTGAAACCAAAACCTTGAGTAAAGTGTACAACGTAATTTTCATTGAACCGAGTGATACTTTGTAGGTAAATTAACCTCCATCGAAGCGGCCGTTAATCTGGACTTCGATGACGCGTGAAATTGATTTCTTCAATGAATTACTTCTGGCTTTTTTTAATAAACGCTAACGCAGAGGTTTAATAAACCACCATAACTAAGACCGTGTGTCACTCGCCAGGTTATGCTTCGTGTTACAATGTGGTGAATATTACAACAACTGTGCTGGGGTGTATTACATTTATACGAACGTTTAATCCCTACGTGTTTCCTCGTTTATCCTGTCGCCTATTATTTAAAAAAAATCTGTGCCTCTATTTTTTTAATTCAGTTTACCTATTTATTGCTCGCGAAAGTTGAATCGTTGATTTAACTGGACTCTTTTATATATGAATATTGAATATTTTATATGATTGAATTTAAAACTTTTATAAATACATGAAAATGTTAAGTATGTTTGTGTACGATTTTAATTATGTTTTCACAATTGGATAGAGGGATAAACGTGGAAAGTTTGTATATATAAAAATTGCACCCCAGGCGACGCTAGTAATAAGTTATAAATATGTGTTTGAAATCAATATGAAAAAAAAAAAGTGCCATGGCTTCTCGATGGCACAGTAGACATGAATATGTCTCATATCATAAATGAAAAGAAAGATTTAAATGGTCCCTATCCCTATCCCTATCCCTATCCCTATCCCTATCCCTATCCCTATCCCTATCCCTATCCTTATCCTTATCCTTATCCTTATTCTTTCCCCTTATCCTTAATCCTTCTATGGTCAACAGGGATAATATATATATATAAACAAACGAACAAACTATCCCTATCCCTATCCCTATCCCTATCCCCATCCCTATCCCTATCCCTATCCCTATCCCTATCCCCATCCCTATCCTTATCCTTATCCTTATTCTTTCCCCTTATCCTTAATCCTTCTATGGTCAACAGGGATAAAATATATATATAAACAAACGAACAAATTATAATTAATTCATTTACGTCATGGTAACGATTTTCGTGACACACATTCTTTCGAATAGACCACAGAGAAAAGACATATTCATGTCAAAAATGAAGTTATACTAAATAGAACACTAGTTTACACTCTATAAAACACAATTATAGTAAACCTAGACAAAGTCTTTCTTCGTAAAGCTTAGTTCTATATTTTACCTTACTAGGAATATCATTTAATTGCCCGATCTCTACGTATATTAATTAATGTCGACATAATCTTCAGCTATAACTAAGGATAATTTTGCTTTAAATTTAGAACCTATAATTAAAACATGAAAGCTTTAGCTTTAGAATTTGAAAGCTTTGAGATTGAAAATTCATACTATGTCATAAAAGATATTAATGGTAATATAATATTAATAACAATATTTATTATTATTATATAGTATTTACAAATTATGTTATTTATTTATTACCTCTTACGCCTTTCTAGAATAGCGCGTACTAAATGAATGGTAAATGAACGCATAGAAAATTCTAAAAACTGTTTTTTTGACCGAAAAACTCTTTTTAATTATTTTTTTCCATCTCGGCACCCACGAATTTATATGATAATTATTGTTAGTATCGAAACGATAGAAACACAAATTTACCTGATTATTTATTAAGTTCAAAAGCAACATTCTTAAAAAGTTATTAGAGATCTAAAAAAATATTTATATTTACGGAACTTGTAACATGCCCTTTCAATATTTTTACTAAAAGCAGTTTAATCAGAGTAACAATATCGGTGCACTTTTAAGGCCAATTGACTCTTGATTAATCCTGTACTTTTATAATAATAAACAATAATCACCAACAACACCGTACCTTAGCTATACTGTTGTATAAAAAAATCACACTAATCAACAATAGTAGTATAGTGACCGCAGATTATTCAGTTTGTTGTCCGCGACTCGTTTACGATTTTATTATTTTATTATTAGCAACAAATTATTCAGTGACCTCTTTTAAATCGCATAGTAACCGCATTAGCTATATTAAATCCCAATAAAATAAATTATTCAAATATTAATTACATTATTTATATATTCCCAACAGTATTAAGTGTAGTAGTGTAAGGGCAGGCATCAAAAACGGAAATAAGTATAGAGAATCCTAAATGACAGTGTTACCAGAGGAGAAACCTTCAAAAGGGAATAACTCTGATGACATAATTCGAATGAAATAAAGTTTTACAGATGGCGTGGCACCCCTCGAGTATATTTCTTGAATAATGGCCGTCAAATTCTTGGCTGTCCTATTAAAAGTTGCCAAGATTATGGGCATTAGCTCCAAGGGGAAAATTTTACTTCTCCATAATACCTCACGACGAATATTTTTCCCTTTTGGAGTTCGGCAGAGGTGACAACGGTTTTAATACGGATATTACCCTATCTTTATACTTTATCAAGTAGCTTTCATCAAGAGAATTAATAAAATAATAACCCCACATCCAAGTTTGTAGACTCCGATACCCGATTCTGGCTTTCATTTCTGAGTCTTAAATTTTTTGTGTGGATTACAGATGATATAATCATTTAGCTATAATGACAAAAATGCTAGCGATTTCTCAATTGTTCAAGGTATACATTCTCACACTGTGTATAAGCTTGTATCGAAAACACAACTACTTGAATAAAGGCATCTTATACAATAAGTGGAAACGATGGACAGACAAACATAATTATTTTAAGAAAAAAATAACCTGTAATACTATAGAGTAAATAGTGGTTAATACCTTAACCAGTAAAGAAATACATGGTAATACATATTAATGCTTTATCGAGAGCTTGATATGCGCTTGGATCTTTATGAAACTTATTCTGTAATAAGAATTTTCTATTTTTTGGAAAATTATTAATAGTCTATTGCCAGTTAAAATTCTTTTGACATATTCACATTTAAGATTTGTCATATTTGAAATATGACATTCTTTTCAAAAGAACCATTACAATGAATTAACATTTAGGTAAAGTAAAATGCAAGTAATGTTTCTGCGGAACCGTCCACACAAAAGGTACTAAAAGATCTTTGCCATTTTTTCGATCTCTTATTGTTTTCTCTTCGGAAGGATCTCCGTCCGGTTTTTAATATTTGAAATGAGCTCCGCTTTTCTCTGAATTTATTTAAGCAAGAGTCAAGAGGGAAACTTTTAGAAATGGGTTTTCTAAAGCCGACCTTTAAATATATCTTTTCGCTTATGCGAATATCAAGAGAATGATCAACGTATGAAACAATACAATACTGGTATGGGGTACAATCCTTATCATTAAAAATTAGATGATAGTGGATACCGTTGCCACAAACACAATGTCCCTAAGCATGCAAATACATTGTCGACTCTGGTACTGTAAAAGATACGGGGACAAGGATGCAGAAAATAACTAGTGTTTTGCAATAGCAATATATTCATTTGTTATATTATACAATTGTTTGCGACAAGCCTGAGGACAAGCCACTTGAGTTTTTTTTTAATTTAGTAACAAAACTTGGCATGGAATCGTGAATTTTAGCACACAATTACGTATTACATAGCTTAACATACATGATCATTTGTAGACGCTAATAGAAAAGTTCCCACTTGAAATATCTCTTTCACATGTCATTACCATAGGAACGTATTCCGGGGATGGAGGCGCTCACTATTTTTCCACGATTAGTGATGCACCCCAAATCCTATCACTTACTCCACAAAGTAGTTTAAGTGTTGCCAACATCAGCGCCCATCGCCGACATTTAGGGTGGAATATATATTGTTAACAGCGTTATTTACGGCGGATTCGTTTTATTCGGCCCCAGCGTGGGACCGTTTATATACAGATTGTACTTTCATGAGATTTATTGCACTAGAACCGGTTTGGTTTTATCGGAAAACTACAAAAAAATGATGTCTTCGCTATTTTTATTTTTGTTTATTTTCATTTAAGCATGTGAACTTCAACTTTTTTGAGGATTTCTTGCTAAAACTATAGACGTTTATCTCATTTGAGTGCGAAATTCACATAAGTACGAGTATAACTACGGTTGTTAATTGTCATACTTATGGACTGACATTATATTATTATCCTAATATTTTAAGAGGTGAGTTATTGCATATATACTGTTTTGAATCTATACTTAAGTACATATATTAAATAAGTAGTCCTGTCTGTCCACCTGCCCTTTACTATTTATACGAAAATATCTCATCTACGTATTTCAAACTTATCGGTTTTTTATTATATAATTTCCGAGATTTCAATATTGATGGTAATAAAAATTTCTAACTTAATAAGCCATGAGTATTCAAAATGGTGTTATTGTGACCATAATTTTTGTTAATCGTCGGGAAAGACTATTCAAGGAGGACAATAGAAAAATAACGTCTCTAACTTTAGCAATAAACCCCATAATAGGTCAGAGACTAAAGGCGAGTGTCCTTTAGCGGACTTTAGTAAATTATATAATGATAAATGTCGTTATTTTTGTAAAACTTCATTATTCTTATCTATTTTTTTTACTTTATAAGGAAAAATAGGTCTAACAGATACTTTCGTTTAAAATTCCAAGATTTTTCCTGTACACGGTTAAAGGAATTAAAATTAAAATTATTACGAAATTATTTCGAAAAATTATCGCAAGTTTAAAAAAAAAAAACGATAGAACGACTTGTTATTTTGAAGACAAGTCATCTCCCAACTGAACTATCACCTCGTGACGCAGTAGTATTACTTGGTCATTACTTGTCCTAACCTTTCGAAAGAAACAATATTAATTTTAAGCTGTTTATATTTCATTTACGCACGAGTCTATTAGTGGTATAAATGTAAATATAGTGTTATTAAAAATGTTGGCTTTGTTAACGAAAAATAGCAATCACGTAGATCGATTAACTTCTAGCGCCTAATAGTCAGGGCCAACAAAAAAGTTGAACAAGCCGAAGGAAGTTAACGACAGGCAAGCGAGCTTGACTAATGACTGTTTCATTGCATTAAATAAAGAACAACAAGTCGATTGGGTCTCAGGGTTGCCAACAAATCTTATAACTTACCACAGATTAGATTGCATTTGCAAAATTATAATGTTTTACTGCAAAATGATTTAGATAATCAGCTAAATGAAAATAAATTTGGTTTCAGGCTTGGTGTCTCCACCGAATTAACTTATTTCTGTCAGAAGCAAGGCGAAGTCTTATTTGAGGCATTAGATCTGATTAACTAAAATATTATGTGGCTAATGCTTCTTGAAATTAGTGATGTTTAAATGTTTGATAACCAGGTTCTCCGCTTTTCATATTCGGATCCGTTAGGTGTAGGTTGGATTATATTATGGAAGAATTCAGCCGCTGGTGCAGTTGTTGGCTAACTCTGATGAGTTGTATACTATATTGCATTTATTTTTAATTGCCACAATATTTTTTTAAATAATTTAATTTATTTTTTTTTTTATTTCCGAGCTCATATAACCCAAATCTTTTGAAAGTTCGAGTGAATAAGCATCTTCTAGGTGAGCTCGCTCCATCATAGGCCATCCTTACTACACAGCTGGTTGTTGGCCAAGAGCAAGCCCTTCTTTAAAAAAAAATTAAACTATGTTACTTCATGATACTTTATGTTTTTAGAATGAATTCAAGTTTTTATAATTCAAAACTCACAATAATGAAATTCAAATAAAAACGAAGTAATATATTTAAGTTGTGAAACCCGGCCGCGATTCGGAATAACCTCCGCTACTAATATCAAATAAAAGCCTAATATTTCTCTAAAAAGCATTTCCCAAAATTTTTCGGCGCTGGCAACCCTACGAACTCGATTAAAGTGCCGAATCATGTTTCACTTGTACTATATCTCGTTTACATGTTAGTGTTGCCACTTAACAAATTAAATAGCAGGGAAATTCATCAAAGTCACACTTCCTATAATTTAACTAACTTCAGGTATACTCTGTCTTGACATTTTATAGTTAATTACACGAACGCGTTTTTTATTCGCCCTTTCATTACATTTACAAATACCTATGTTGGAAACGAAAAAGGAAATGGCTTCCGGCGTTCCTTACAACAGCATACGTGCTAATATTAAATTTCATGCTGGCCTTAAGAAAATCTGTAGAACAATTTGGAATTTAATAATAGAAATTGTGACATAATACACGACATATCGATCCTATGACTGTGAACACCATTTTTTTATAATAATAATTGTAATAAATTAAAATATATATATATTATAATTTATTACAATTATTATTATAAAAAAATTTATAAATTAATATGTTGTATACTAGCTGTGCCGGCGCCTTAATATGCACTTTAGTTTTTTGAAAATCCCTCGGTAACCTAACATTTTTCCAGGATAAATAGTATCCAAAATTAATCCAGGTAAAATAATAATTATATGTAGGTATATCAATTTTTTTCAATATCGGTTCAGCTGTTTTTGCGTGATGGAGTAACAAACATCCAAACATACAAATTTTTGCATTTATAATATTAGTAGCATATACATGATTTAACTAAAGTTCAGTTAACACCCTAACAAATAACGTCGTATTTATCGCCAAACACTATAAACTAGTTTTCAGGCTGTATTGCAGAGCACTGCAGAGCTGTTTCTTGTGGTTCCTTGACTACAAGAAACACGTTTGCAATTTAACACAGACTGAACCTTTACTACAATAAACAACGACAAACACGACACAATAAATACTCCAGATTCGTCCACCTACTAATTGTGATCAGATTATTTATTTATTTCATTTTGGAGACGCCAACATTTAAATCACATAACATATAATTCAGGCCAATGATAAGCATCCACAAGCACACATAGAAACATAGTCATAAAAAGCATAAAATACTGGGGGCCTAGCCAAGATGCAAACGCTACGTTACGTACTTCGGAAACGAAGAGAGAACGCTAAGAGTAAGCTATGTGATTGATTGTTGTAGGTAACGTCAAAATAAAATTATGACCAAAAGTTTACGACTGTAGAAAGCACACATGGCTTCGGGCCCTGGCTTCACTTCGCCATATCCATCTGGAGTAATAATTTTTTTTAGAATATTGGTGTAAATAGTAATCCGTAACCTCCTAAAAAAATATAAAAAGTACGCTTAGGAAACTATTAAATCTTCAATTAGTTTTAATAAAAAGAAATGTTTAAATCTCTTAAAAATTTGATATTCATAAGCAAAAAAATTCAAATTAAATTAAAATTATTTGCTTTTACTTTTTAATCATAAAATCTATATTGGTTTAACAAATTAACAAGAAAACGATGTATAATTCGGAACGAATCCATCAGAGTACTATTTGTTTGTAGTGGTGAAGTTCGTAATAGTTTCGATCTAATGTTGTTGATACAAACTTTGTATAAACGTGTTAAGTTGAAGTTAAGTGCTTAACACTTTGGCGAACTTTGCGTTATCTTTATATCAAACTTTATAAATACCTTCAATAGAAAACCGCATCTACTTTGCTAACGGGCTTTATTCTGTAAGAAAACTTTAAATCGCTAACTCAAGGGAAACTACCTCTATTTTCGGTATATAATATAATAAATATTACATTTTTAATAATAAACTACTGTGGGTTGGGAGTACTTCACTGTATTTGTATTTAATCGAAGACCCGACCGGGATTATCCTACGCCTATCTTGTTTACAGACAGACGACCTTCAGAGTTATCACTTTTTTAAAAGTGGTAGGTGGTTGTCGTCGCCTATAACATAAGCAACTATGTGAATGTGAGATTGTTTGTTTGTTTGTTACGCTTTCACGCAAAAACTACTGAACCGATTTGAAAAATTCTTTCATTGTTGGGAAGCTATATTATCAGCGGGTGACATAGACTATATTTTATACAGCTACGCGTACAAAGCACAAGCTAATATGGTATAAATTTTAATATAATAAAATATAATAATTCTAAATTATAAATATTAAAAAAATGTAATAGTGAATAGGAACAGTCGCTTTTGTAGCGTGATACAATTTCACTTGAGTTACATTAGCACGGTGTCGTTTATTTAGATATAAAATCATGAGCTAATCGCCCCTCAGATGTGCTGATAAGTGGCGTCCCATTTAGCCCAACTCGCCCCAAATGGTTCCGCAATTAAGTTATACTTAAATGGAAGAAGGCCGCCTTACAACAAATAGGGGAAGTGTGTTTCGGCAAAATACTGTGATAAAATCATTTTGTTTTCACCCACTTTTGACTGATTAAACGTTTAACAGTCAGTAGTGGTGTCTTGCGTGGTGGATTTATAAACCATATTTCTTCACAAGAAAGCTATATGAAGTTTAACAAGCTTTTATATACCTTGTAAAATGACGCTTGTGAATTTTGTCGTATGTGGCAGCGGAAGATAAAAGTCAAATAAAGTATTAGTGAAAAGTTTGTAGATACCATTTAATAAGTATTTAATAATAATAATGGTGGAAAATCAGCTAACTGCGTTTAAAAAAAATTTTAGAAGACATTTGAAATGTTACAATATATTTTATGCACCACACATTTTTAAGAATAACAGAAACTGTAGGTACTACTAGTAACATGATCTTAGGTTTCTTCATGAGTTAGTCTACAAAAAAATTTAAAATTGATTTAGCTGACTTGCCAATAAAAATACTGAATGGCTGAATTAGCGAGTTGATTTTTTTTATGTTAATGTCGACATTAACATAAAAAAATACAGGTCTACTTGATGTTATGTGGCTACTGTGGCTAATTACCATCAAGTAGACAATTACGTTGCCCTAGCACAGTATAATTACGGATATGGACTCTGGCATCCCTTACTCACTTACCGAAATACAGCAGCACAAATGCTATTATTTACTGTTAAGTGTGATTTACAATCACAAAACGTGCTGCTACACAAATTACAACGCAGTGTGTTCTGCAAATACCTACTTGAAATGTTGATGTCTTAAATTAAAAGCTGATACATACAAATGGCGAACAAGATGTAGTGTTTGGTAGTGTATTAGTTGGAAAAACAAAAGGAAAGTTGGACAAAAATGGCGAGAGTTGTCGTGAACATGTTCATAGTCCCAACTTTTGCTGCCACCATTAATCGTGGAAGGGCGACGAAGTGGGTGACAAATGACGTCAGCCGCCCGGAGCCCTGATAAAATAACTCGATAAAAAACTATTTAGCTATTTTATTGGCCATAAAGATAGGGCCTTGTTTATAGTTGGTGGAATTAAAGGCTTTGATGGTGTTTTGTTTTTTTTTTTCGGAAACGCCAACGCGCCTGATATCAAATTCAATTAAGAAAATTGTTGGTTTTATTAAAAGGAAGAATTATACTGTTCGCATTGGTACAACGAGTATTTTTAGTGAGATATGGCAGTGGAAGAGAGCACACTGCGTATTGCAGTCATTTATACAGAGATGTGAGTAAGCGGACTTGCAGCACCTATGGCGTTGCTTGTGTTATAGGCGACGGTAGTCACATACCATCAAGTGGACTGTCATTCTGTCTGTCGATTTTAACATAAATAAAAGATGATAAAAAGTAAAATCTTTTGTCCTATCAACGTACAGTCGCATACTACTAAACCTAGAAATCTGAAATTTGGAACATTTATGTTTATTTTATAAGGTAAATATGCGCTAAGAAATATTTTTTTGAATTATTCATATAAAACACTTTGGTCAATACGAGATGTACAGTTCTAAACTGTAAAATCGAGTGATAAACTTAATAATAAATGAAATTCAAAGTTAGATCCGTTCCTAACAAACAATATCCCAAACATTTGCTAACCAACCACACCTACTAAATACGAGGAACACTTTATTTAATTACAGCTAAGGTTCGAGAACTGTAATTTTATCAAACAAATATAGTACGGAATAAATTTTAAATTCAGTACTCCTTTTACTCACAAAGGGTATCGTATTAGTAGTGATATTTATTTAATTATTATGTAAATACACGAGTCATCTTACGCAAGAGTGGGTGTGTATGATATAGTTATACAGACACACACACATACACACACAGAGAGAGAGACAGAGATAGTAGAGAGTAGGTATATGTACGTAGAAGTAGAATATCGTTTTAAGAAAACCAGGCAAGATTTTTAGCAAATACCTAATGATAAGTGCCTTAACGTTAGCGAGGTAGTCCACAGTAATTATAGTTTTACACATTACACCTATACGGAAACCTAAATCCCTTCAATTAATCAGATTCCATCAATCAAACAAAAAATAACGCGTCGGAATGGAGTCGGTGTTCAAGTTACTACGTTGACAGCGTGTCGTTAGCGTGAAATATAACGCGGCACAAGAAAAAAAAACACAGTTCTCTTACTTGCATCTAAGAACTTAACATTAACTTATTTTAAAAATTGATTGTGTATTTATTTTTATTGTCTACATTATTGTTAAGTTCTAAAATGTATATCCACTTCAATGTGTATGCATCATATTCTGTTATATTTTTTATTTAAAGAACCTAAGAGCTAAGGACCCGAGCGATTAACCCGTGACTGAAAGGGGTCCCAATTTTTTATGAAAATTACATACTTTAGTATTTACTGATTTCAATTTTCAGAATTAGTGTAATTTTCAGAAAAATCTGTTGTTAAACTTCTTCTAAAGTTAGCGGACCTACAGAAACAGATGTAAAAGGACTTTATTTTATAAAATATATAGATAGATAAGTTCATAGAACAAAACTTAACAAAATCCTTGACAAAGTATATTATATATTATATTAGTATAAAAAAAAACAATCAGGAGAGTGAATAGTATAAGTTGATTCTACTTATTATATCATTTCGAAAATTCAAATGTGAATATTTTCCGGGTTCAATTAAAAATTCGATTATCGCTTAAAAACTTCATCGTGAAATAAAAAAAATCTCGAGTAAAAAGTAGATTAATTCGCGTACCGCACTGTACTCGTAATGTGAGGCTTGGGCCTTTGAAAAATGATCGCTCACGACACCCCGAAGAAGCGCTGAGGACTACAAACGACTCGCAAACATTTCACTCAATATTTTGAAGCTCTTTAAGTTCGTTGACTTTTCATTAGATTGTAATTCGCTGTTCCCTTTGTTTCACTGTTATTTCCTATTACATATTTCCATTGCATATTAAGTACAGAAAAAAATACCTAGTACGGCTTTAGATAATTACAAACTAAATGAATTAGGCAACAACCAAATAATAAACAAGCTATAATTAATATAATTATAAACTAACTAACTAACTAACCAACTCATGTTGTTGTGAAGTTGGATACTAGAAGACATTTTGAAGCTTGCTTTAGTTTTGCTTTGAAAAGCTAAAGTTTTTTATTTCAAGTCATAGCAAAAGCTATTATTTCGCTTCTGGCATCTAATGTAGAAATTATATTATAGCACCTAAAGAATGATTGTCTAGCCCAACAATTCACTAAAACTGCTTCTAAACAAATAATATGAAATTATTCGTTTGAATAATGTAAACGTATAACATAGGTAATAAAAATAATATTCAAAATAGCGGTATCGAATCGAGAAGTCCTTCCATCGTTCGCTCCATCGAATTGGCCCATTAGGCTTGATTTATCGTTCCCGGGTAAAGATTCCATTGTCCGTGTAAGGAAGCCGAAAGTAGCTTTTGTGCGGACTTCCTGCTCTAATGTGCGATAGTACATTTGTGATGATTTACTGAACAATACCAATTCATTTACTTATCGGCTTATAAGTGTATCGAATTAATATAATACAAAGATAGCCCAGTTTGAGTTATTTGAATTTTATATATGGATTTTAAAATAATTACAACTTTCTTTGACGTTAAGGAATAATTAATGAGGAAACCGTGTTAGATAACTGGTCATAATAATAAAAAAAAATTGTGAAAGATTTATTCACTTACTATATTACATTTTAATATGAATTTTCTGGTGTTTTGTTTTGTAACTTAATGTTTTGTAAAATTAAATTTCCTTAAATATGAAAATAAAGTTAGTAGCGGATTTCAGCTCATATATACTCACATTGAGGATAATTCCATGCTCATCTGAAGGCAGTAACATACCCTACTTCAAAAGACCCTGTAAGAAGTATTACAAGCGACGTTAGAGCTCCTTGCAATCAACTGGGCTGTCTGCAATATTTGCTGCAATTTATAGTAAAAAATAAACGAATGAAGACGAACAGCGAGTAGAACTCGCCTATTAAATACCATTAGCAACTCCATCAAATGAAAGTTAATGTCTACGAGATGCTACGAGGCGAGTTTCCGTCGTAGCTAGTCTACGCCGTAGAGGCAAAGTTAGCGAGGCAGCGATATGAAAAGTTATTACTCTTTCTCTTGTTTATGAGCATAATATTGTGCTGTATGAGTGTGACCTGGGTACTAGATTCTCCTAGTCACTCGGTGTCGTCGTAGCGGGCAAAATGTTATATTATTAGTCTGCAAACGTTACATGAAACTTTTCATATAACAAGAATTTTAGTGAAGAGCTACATTATTATTATCTATTATGAAGACTTTATATTAGGTTCATGTTGTGAGCGTCGTTTAAAACGAATTGTAGACTTGCATAATTTTATTTTATACAATTGTTTTGACAGTAGTAAAATTGTATAGATGGTTATCTTATCTATGCACTAACATGTTTAGTTGCAAGTTTAAGACCATTGAAGTTATAGTTATTACTTTCGTAAGTGTACATATTTACATAATATATTATAATGAAAATTAAATGAAATCAAAGCGATTAATAATTCTATTTTAATTATAATACCAAAAACTTAGTAACATACTTAAGGCGACAGAATGCAAAGTGTTTTCAAAATGTTTTATCGCAGAAAATTATACAACTTGTTAAAGTTTACAAATTAACTTTTTTTTTAATTAACTGCAAACCTCGTTTCGCATGTGTACCTATCCAGTGTAATTAGTTCACGTGGCAATTACAGAAAAGAGAATCGGTAAAATGTGTTTATTTTAAAAGTTCCCATTACGTAATTTAGAGTTTAAGTAAAACATTAAGCTAATAATAGCATAAATTACTTATGTAACAAGAACACTGCGTTTGTATCGCTCGTTTAACAACACAAGAATCGTACGGCGAAGTGAATGCACGCGATGCTTTGATTGATACATTACGAAACGATTCCGGTCTCGTTGAAGTTAATGCAAGCAATTTACCTATAAAAAAGTAATGCATTTTAAAGTAATGTATAAGATCTTAATGTTTTATAACTACTTTAAATATTCCTCGGAAAGGTTTAGTTACATGACAAATTAATACAGGTTTAACACGAGTCACTTGCTTTTTTATAACATAAGTGAATAATATACATGATTATTTAAAGTAGATCAATTAATTATAGTTCATAGCTATAATTTATGGAGATCAGTTCAGGCGTTTGAAAATAATCAGCTGATTTCCTAGTTCACGAAGGGATCTCACTAACTTCCACAAGTTCTATTGATTTGAAATTTGATTTACTGTTACTTCAATGGCATTTCCATATACATGGTAACCTTGACCTGTTGGTGCAGCATCAAGTAGTCTGCGGGATATCCAACTCCTCAGCAACTTACAGCAGATATAAAATGTCTGGAGATTTTGAGTCTTAACTCATATGAGCACTACAAATAAAGGCTCAACATTATCAAGCGAAAATTAAGATAGGAATGCAAAATGTCACTATGTTTGCATTTGCTACTGTTAGCTAAGATGTATTTGAATACATTGACTAGTATACTATTAATTTTGAAGACATATATATTTTAAAATTGTTAATTTATTTCTTGATTATTTTCTCTCTATTATTGTTAAGGGAATAAATGTTACATAGAAAATATAATAAGAGAACAGTGTGGCGTTATCAGAATTGAGTTATTCTAGAAACGCGTTCGGAATTAAACGAACTGTAAGTTTCATATAGGTACATCTAAAAGTCTAACGACCTATATACACACATAAGGAAATAAGATGCAGGATAAATATAAGGCGAAATGTTCACACCCGCCACTCCGACCTCAAAGCAAACTTTCCAATGGTTGGAAAAAGGCAAAATTGCCTTTTTCCAACCATTGGAATATTCCAGAGTTGGAATGAGTGCAATCGAAGGTCTCCGCTTTGACCGAAGACTACGTGTAGGGGAGACGATTGATTTGCATATATTAGCTTTTGTATCAAATTGACCTATATAGCGAGGCGGGCAAATATTTTTAAATTTTATTTCAAAATGTAGGTGCTATAAAACTGTACTCGGGCCCGCCTCTGCAGTACACTTCTCGTCAGAAGTGCTCTGCTCTTCATCACACCAAAGGCGTGTCTACTGCAATTTTTTAAATAATTATCATAATGATAGTAAACTTCCTTAGCTAAACAGTTAATAATGCGTGGATGCGTGAATAGTAAGGGGAATGCTTACATAATTATTCATGGATATTGAATTCAATATCTATGAATAAAATCATTGTATGTATGCTGTGATAATGTTCAAAATGTTCTAGTAAGTCTAAATAATTAAAATTGTTTTTTTACCTCTGTACCTCTTAAATTCTTATACATAAATTTAATAAGGAAGCCATTTATAAAATAAAATGACAACTGGTGTTAGTTACTGTTCACGTTGTTGCATGTGGCAAATTATCTTTAACCTTAAATTGGGATTTGACCAATAAAATCGGGATAAGTGTCGACGCGCGAACCATCTGCGCCCTTTGCCCATATTTTTTATTTTCAATACAAGCAAGCCCTATCAGCATTCGCGTCACGTTTTCACGTTCGGGAAATTCGCGTTTTTTATGTGTTCATCTCGTATTGTTGTTAGTGAAGATTATAAGGTTCAGATTAGAGCCATTGGCAGTTAAATTGTTAACGACTTATTGTCGGCTCGAATGTTGGGTATTCAATTTTATTTTGCTCTTTCCGGGATTTTTTAATACAAAGTAGTACACGCAGACACCACATATTTTATTTACATAATGATTCTTTATTGTTTATAATAACTTACTATGTTAAAATAATGTTTAACATAGTTTTTATATTCTTATACGCTTTGCCTAATGTGAAGACTTAAAGCCAAGTTATTATAAAGGTATCCGATGGATAATTCCACAATGAAGACTGATGTGGTCCGTATATCTAATTTCATTAATTTTTTTGGAAATTACACCTTAAAAATCGATTTGCATATATATATGTCGTCCGATGGCTTGCATGGGAGTCTATGTCTAGTTTAGTCTTTATTTCATAAAGCTAGGTCAGGTACCTTTGAAGATATTGAAGATTTTCAAACCGACCCTTTTTCTTTGCGGTCCAGTGTATATAAGCCCGTAGTATGAAAATTTATAGGAGTAAAATCAGAATTGTCACACGAATACGTTATGTTATGCGTTATAAAATATTCCAATAGAACGTAGTTACGTTCTATTTTTTTGGATATATTTTAGAATTTCCCTGATATTTCATTTTTTTTTCAGGCTGACGGTCCACTTGATTGTAGGACTCAAGCAAGGTCACAGGTGCTGTAAGTGCGATTCCATCATACTAGGATCCCTTACTCACCAGTACACAAGCTTCTATTTCACGCTCGTGTTCTGTGTGGTTATTGTCACCAAACAAGCTGCCCAAATGACTACGAAGTACATTGTGAACTGCATTGCAACTTTCGAATAAATATTGCACTCAGAAGAAATAGTCCAAGAAAATAATGTATAAATTAAAAAAATAGGAAGCCATTAATATAGCATCAAGTGTAAATGAGACAAACGGTACATTGTAATATATTTAAATGAATTCCCTCCGAGCACTCAACACTTTATAATGGCGTCACTATCTCATGATTTATGGTGGTCGTTCATTAAAGAATTATGTAAAGTTGTAATGTCATTTTATGAATTTTAATATTCACTCCCGGCCGCCATCGCCAGCCACCGGACTACTTACTTCGCTTGTTAATATTCATTTTTGAAATTAACCCCGGGTTGGCGACCCCTGCAAATTATATTTAGATAAATATTCAGTCGCCAAACGAACCTATCAGCTACTGATTCCCTTAATACTTTATAAGTTTCAGTTACTGTGGCTCTCTTTTTTTTGTTTTATAATAATTAAGCTATCTTTTCTGTCAAAAGGCTATGTTAATAATATTTTTTTATATTAAGTTCTGTAAACAGGCTGACGGTTAAGGGATTCACAAAGGCGAATGACATTGACGATTTGGCCTTCACCGATATGACCTTTAGAATGTTTATATATATCATACTAATTCCGCACGAAAAACACAAACGTAATCCACACCTCAACGCAGTCACTGAGACACTGTAGCTCCATATATTTAGAGTTCCGAGGCGGCGGAAACAATTCAACAGGCCTGATAAATGTGGTTTTTTGTACTTTTCATTAAAACTACATTAAAAAAAAAATAAAAAAAAAAATATTTTTTTTTTAAATGATATTGACTATCAGTGTAGGAATCATTTGCGCGCAATAAACCGTTTTCGCAACAAATTTCAATATAAGTCCAATTCTTCTTATGTTATAACTTTTATTGTGGGGTTTCTACTACTTCGATGGAAATTCTAAACAATACAATTTGTTCTTCACATGTTTAAGTATAACATATATTTTTTTCAAACCAATTGCATTGATAGTTTCTTCTAACATATTTTTTTTAAAATGCAAATTTTTAGGATTGGCGTGTGTTTACACCTTAACTTTTTTTACATTATATGGAGATAACAACTTTAATACACCTATATTTTTCAGGTGGACGTATATGGTTATAAGAATTGTAATGAAAAATATATTTTAATGTTAAGAAATCTTCTTAATATATAAAAGGCGATGTGTGTGTGTGTATGTTCCCTGTGGACTCCAAAACCGCTGAATCGACTTTAATGAAACTTTCAGACAATCTTCAGATTAGTCTAGCGGGTAATCTTGTGAAATTGTTTTAGAATTTTTTTATAAGCAGACAGAAATTTAGTTATATGTTTGGCCAACTGACTGGCAACTGGCTAACTGACTAAAAATGACGACCTCTTAAAGCGACATAATTCTCTCATGAAAAATAAGTTCTAAAAATGACCCCTTAGGAACACCCGGACATTGGTATTTTTCTTTTATTTATTTTTAAATATACATTTCTTTTATTTATTTTTAAATAAGTATAACATTGGTATGAATAATTAAACATTTAAATTATGACAGACGTTAAACAAAATGATTGTGTTAAAAGGTAATTTAATCGCTTTTAATAGTACAACCGCTATTATCTCACTTTGAAATGAGCTGTGAATCATGATAATAGCTTAATAGCTAGATGTAGATTACAACACAGCAAACAAGCGCTTACTGCGATGTGGCATGAAACTGGTCGCTCAAATAAATTTAAAAAATAATATGGCATTGCTTGAGGCCAATGAAATGTTTAACAATCATTTATGAATTTCATTAAGAGTCCTAAAAAATGGAAAGTTCTAAAGTTTCGCATTTATAATATTAGTAGGATAAGTAAAAATAGGCAGGGTAACCTTTTATAATACCTAGGTTTGTACCTACCTCCAGGGGACCTGCGCACATTGCTGGCTAGCTATGTGTGCCTGCACAAGGTCCCACCGTCTGGGGATTGCCTGGGTGTCTCCGGGCAATCCTCCGTTGGCGTTAGTCTAGCCAGCAAATGGCTAGGCTGCCCTGGGGTGGACCGGAGGTGTCGCTTCGGCAGAGCCCGGTTCACCCCGCACAAAGGGCAAGGAGGCACCGGGGAGTTTTAGTGGGTATTCCCAGTACCGCTATGCTGCGCGACCCCCACATATCCCTTCCGTCTAGCCAGCGGTAGGGAATCTGTAAGCGGATTACTCCTCGTAAAAAAAAAAGTATGTACCTATCTACAATGATAATTATCAATAAAACATATGCTCTGGCTTTCCTTACTTATCACAGATCAGCTCCCTTGTAACGATGATATATCATTACTCCAAGCAGTAATGATGTTATAAGTTACTGTTGGTTACCGTCTAACTGAGAACTGACTACTGCCGAGCGTAGAGTGTTCTTTTCGCGGAGCCTTAAGGAGTGTAAATTTGAAAAGTTGTAGGAAATGAAGCTCGAAAACTAAAATGTAAACTAGAACAGGGACATGGTATTAGCGAGAGGAAGTTGAACTGTGCGAGTGCATTTGTAGAAGCATAAATTCGCGGCGGTTACAAATTAATGTTCGCGTCAGTAACAGCCAGTGGCGGCGGACGTAAAAACAGAGCTGTGTACCACGCGATGCTAACTGCTCGTTCATTTATACTGCGCCCTCCACCATTTACTCTTACACAAGTGTTAGCGTTATGATATTGACGTATAAAAGCGCAGTGGAATTGAAACATTTCGCTTGAAACGATCCACGTTAAACGGCGCATTCATTCGCTGCGTTTCATTTAAGGGTGTGCCTGTTTATATTTAATTTCGCATTATTTCTTTCTTTTGTAAAACTTCATACTTATATATCTATCTATACTATACTATATAGCTACATTATCACCGAGTAATATAATATAGGTTATATTTTATAAAGTTACGCGGACGAAATAGCGTGCAACAACTAGTCCAATGTATATTGAAGTACGAGTATATTATAATTTAATGAATATTATAGATAGATTTATACAAGCGGGATTCCGGAATAGCATATTTATCTCTATCTGTTACGGTTCATTAAATATTTAACTTTATATATTATAAATCCGTCATAAATTTTTCTGCTAACGATTTTCCCTTATGAAACGAAGGATAAATGAGGAAAGTGCGAATCATATAAAAAAATCTGGGCAAAGCCGGAACTGATCGCTAGTAAAATATAACAAACTATGTCTTAAAGTGTCTGAAAATCGTAAGCAGCTCGTCAGTTTTTTAAAAATAACATCCATTTAATTTTGAAATTCGAATATTTTTTAATATTTGAAATTGGAATATTAAAAATCCGTTTTTCGAAGTATGGTCTTGGTTTTCCTGTTTTGCACTTCCTCGTTCCCTAATTAACCATAAAGTATTTGTTTTCGTAGGTAATATTTTTCAGTATCACATGGATTCCTTCACGTCAAACAAAATAACGTTGCGGTTAATTAAAATGGCGGAAAATATTCACGAAAAGCTTAGATGCTTACAAATTAAATTTAACAAAGTGTATCGCGTAATTAATCTTAACAAACTCGTACTTGCCTCTATATACATAGAGAATGAAAATTGGAACGTGCGCAAATTTCGGAAGAAGAAAATTGTGAAATTTTATTCACGCATACCCATTTTCAGTTTAAATGAGATTATCGATAAAGTGAAGTGGTCCACAATTATTGCAGCACTCGCCGGCCTCCCCATTTTCCCATTTCTCCGACCCTCTCCACTTCAGCGCTTGGCTATAACGATTGCATTTTCTTTTAATGTAGAAAAAAGGCATCGCATTTATGAAACAGTTCACAGGTGATTTGGTAACAATTTCGAGTTACAAATTAGTCAAGATAAATTACGATATATAAAATTGTTCGTTTACTCGTCGAAATACTACCAAAATCACTTCAAAATTGTGAACAAAAATAAACAAATACAAAATAACAAAATACAGTTTTTTGACAAAACAAAATCGGATCAGGAATAAATGAGCATTGTTTTGTGTTTACGTATATATTTAATGCAAAAAAAAAAACGTTATTTTTAAAATTGAGTGAAAACGACAATTTAATTTATAGTAAACAAAAATGAAGCTCTTTTTATTGTTTCCGTGTTATGGTCTTTGAATATTTCAACAAAAGATATTAAAATGAACGCGCGGAGGCTTTTGCTTTTACAATAATTATTGCAAAATATCATTGACGTCGATATTTTCAAAATGAAATTAACTTTGAATTTCATAAAACACCAATGAGATATTAAATTGAATATGTTTTAAAATTAAAATTAAAAAAGTTTCACATTTAAAAGTTAGTAGTAAGTAAAATGGGTAGTTGACTGAATAGTAGAACGAATAAAGGTTTTTATATAAAATCGGTGTTGTTGTATTGTGTCATAGGCGACGGTAGCCACCTCCCATCAAGTGGACTGTCATCCTGTCTGACTACCTTCACATTAAAAATGAAGAAATAAGATAGCATGACTTTCTGTTAACTGCACTGTTCTTGGAACCTGTTTGAATGGTGACCTGTTACTGCATATTACATAAAACGGACGCTTTGCTGCTCTCGAAGAACACGTTTAGAAGTTTTGTGTTGAAAATTTCACAACAAAATGGCGCCTTTTCAACGTTTTCAGCGTTCTCTCAACGGACAAGTTGCACAGTTTAAGGGAAATATTTTAAGTTGGCTGCAGGTGTAAATTTTCTTAAATGTATTTTCGTGAAACTTACGTTCTTCAGATTCCTTTTACACAATAAACTTGTGTGTAGGTACTATGACACTTCTTTATTTAAGGATCTTTATAAAGTTTTCATTTTTATTTTTCACGTGGGTAGGTACTGATAAAGTAGTTTGTTAATAATATAGGAATAGCAATAACAAAGCAAAAGTTCATTTGATTTTATGTGGCTACAGAAATATTTATTACTAGCTGTTGCCCGCGACTTCGTCTGCGTTCAAAATTTTTATATGGCCTAAAGCCTTTTTCGATAACGATTAACGTTTTCAACCAAACAAACAAACTCTTCAGCTTTACAATATTAGTATAGATTTCTTAAGTTTAAAAGCAATTGAAGTCATGTTAAAACAAAAAAATAATTTTTACATTATGCAAATCCTAACAGTAATTTTTAACATTTTCTAATTACATAGAGTATAGAATATATTTGTGCATAGTTGTATATTATTATCATATTACTCGTATGCATAATATATGATCATTTAAGCATATCAGGTTCCGCATTCAAATCCCGGCTTCGCCACACCCAAAAAGAAAAATAAAAAAGGAATTTTTATTGCAAGGTGAATCCGACTGTGGCCTCTGAGGCTGAAGCCAACTGCGGATCGAAAATATCGACACGTTAAAACTAGTATAATAAATAAACAGTGTGTAAACTGATGGGAACACTATTTTTTCAAAAATTAACTCATACCTTTATTTTTACCTTTTTTTTCAGGCTATACGACCAATGGTTTGTTCGCATTTGCCTAATATTTTCTAAGAGTGCAAAACCAACTTGTTGCAAACTTATCAAATTTATTTCAGCCCAAGAAACCTAGTACGAATTATTGGAATCTTGGATTCCATTACCTTGGCACTTCAGCATTTTATAAAAACCTTACTCTTTAAAAAAAAAACAATGAAATCAATATATCTACATACCACATAAATATTATTTTTACTTACCAAACTTATTTCAATAGCATTAAACATAAATGTTATCGTTTCTTATTTCGTGTACCTATTATGTGTACCTACTGCACGAAAGAGACAAAGAAAGAGAGAGAGGGAGTGAGAGAGAGAGAGAGAAAGTACTCGGCATGAACCACAAAAGAACTCCGCTGTTGTCATTTCCATTTTCTTGCTGCACCGCAAAACTGCGATTGAGTTGGGCCACAAAAACAGCGGGTCAACAGCAAACATGTCGTTATATCACGATGCTCTTCTATGAGGTTACTACCTTCAGAAGGGCCGCTTAATTTATAACTGCGTAAGGCAGTATTTTGCTGTATTTTGGTATTAATTACAAGTACATACAAGTACATAAACTGATCAGCCTTTTATTAAGTATTTGGTCATTCAGCTAGTAATCCTAATTATTTTTTGACTTGCATGCCTTTTTAAAAACTATAGAAAAGGGCGTTTCCCCAAGGGGTCTCTATGATGCTCTTCTATGAGGTTACTACCTTCAGAAGGGCCGCTTAATTTATAACTGCGTAAGGCAGTATTTTGGTATATTTTAGAATTAATTACAAGTGACATAAATTTAGTTTAATGGCCCCGCGGCAACCGTATATGCCTGTGTCTTCTTTATAAAGAGGGCGGGCAAAGGCTTCGTTCTTATTTCCGGTTCGGCGGGTGTGACGACACGCCGGAAACAAACGGAGCATGCACAGACTCTCCGATAATGACATGTGTTGTTTCACCACTAATGACTACAGCCCAATGTTACCTCCTGTTTTTATGTCCCATTTTTTATTCGCATCCTATTTATTCCCTCTTATGTGCTCAAACAAGGAAGTGGCGTCACTTATCAATCTGTTTTTCTGGTATGTTTTTCTTTCAATTTATTATAACAGCAAAAACTAAATTAAGTAAATAGCCTATTTTGTATAAAGCAATAAAGGGATAGAGTACGTCGATAGTTCTGAAATTTTCCAATGTCTCGGACCGATGTCGATGTTGCCGACATAAGTTAAAGAAATTGAAGATTTTCTAACCGAGCCTTTTTCTTTGCGATCCAGTGTATATTTTTAAGTAAAATTATATACATAAAGAAAGCAATTTTCTTCTTTGTGATATCAGTCGGTAGCTTCACAAAGATTCTCTTTACCGTTAAGCAAGTGAAAAATTATACTTGCACTCGAGTTCTGAATCTGCATCTTCAGAAAAAAAATGTTCTCAACTCTCTCGATTTAATTTTTATAGATTTTTGCGTATATAGAGCTTTTGTGAATTATTAAAATACGAGCTTTTGTCCACGACTTCATCCCTCGAGAATAGTAGGTACCTACTTGTTTTCTAAATGAAAGATACCCTATGTCCTTTTTTGCCTATGCATAAATTCATTTTAAGATTCAAATTCGGTTGAATATTGCTGGGGTGAGAATATAAGCTGTTTTTTGCTATAAACATTTTTATTAATGATATTTTTTTATTATTACTAATTTTCAAAAATAAGGTTTTCGAACATTTATTTGAGACTAGTTTTTACGTAATTTCACCAATTCGTGGCGAAGTTAAATAAGGTATTCATTTATAGAAACCTAAATGCACACTGCTGTGTACATTTTTAAAAATAAATAATGAAAATGTTTTAAAATTAAATACCTAAATAAATGAAAATTAAGCACAGCTCCAAGACTCGGGAGACAGTTGGTAATGTTCCGACGATAACACAGCCCGAGCTGAAAAAATACAATAAAAGAGAATGAATGAAACTAAATGAACAATACAATTTAACTTAGTTTTTTGAATAAAACTTTTAATGAGTCGGACGAACAACGGCTGTGCTACAGGGACCGGCTACGTTCAGACATAAATAAAATAAAACCTATTCTAACTCAACTGACACGTGGGAAGTATAATGAATGTATATTTTACAAATAGCAGTTTTTGGACAGACAGACAGACAGACAAGTCATGTAGAAATTAAGTACCTACTAGGGTTGTACAGCACGCCTTTCCCCTTGACCGGGGCCTGGGTAGTGGTCTTGGCGGAGAATGTCGCCCGTCGTGAGGTCCTCCGAGATGGCTGGCGTACCTCCACTTTCGGGTACGCCGAAGTTCATGAAGAGAGCGTAGCCCTCCCCGCGCTGGCACCGATGTCGTGCCATAATGCCACTGCTGCTTTGCCTAGAAATAAATCAGCGTACCATTGATGGAGTTATGTGGGCTCTACTTTTTTTGCTTACAGTAATAATAATTATTTAATCTAACTAGCACTATACATATTCAGACTCGTACTAGCATACTCGTATTCATATTCCTCTCAATTATTCATCTCAAAAGTTTCTAAAATATTATTTCTATCAATTATTTTAGTATCAACTATATGATCATCTATAAAAAAGTGTAATTTATCCATAATTTAATCTATGTATTTGTTAAATGTTACATGCTGTAAGGTTAGCTATTTAATAAATAAAAAAAAAATATTCATTTAAATTTATATCTTAGTTCTTAAAACTGTGCAAGATTAATTCAGATCTTAAAGGCCTTGTTTTTTGATTGCATTCTAGATAGAACTTCTACAAGGCAAAATTTTGTTTTAGTTATTTAAATAAATAAAATAAAATATTTTTAACGATCAAATTCCATTTAGTATTAAAATGATAAATGTAACATCAAAAAGCTTTAAAACGCTAACGTCGCTGAGTTATAAGATATGGAACTCGGAGAAAATTAGTGAAACTTATCAATCAAGGCTCCAGAGGAGTATAACTAATGTATTGTTGACAAAAAAACTGAGTTTCGCAGAATTATGTTAAATTTATTTTCGAAATTGTTTTTACTGTTGCTCTAACTGGAATTTATTTAGATTACTTAAGTTACCCTTACTTTACGCATTCCATCTATTAATTAATATCAGAGCATTATTTTAAAAATTAGCCTACTATAAGATCGCAATGATTTGATATTTTGCTCACCCGTATATCTATCACATAGGAAGAATAAAATTATTATGTGCCACCCAAGTATTCTAGCAAATAAACAAATTATTTATTTATTAGCTATATCGGTGATTTTAGTTCTCATTCGGATTTCCTTTCTATACTGTCATGGAGGAAAATATCTATCATAGATCATTCCATAGAACTTAGTACTTACAAAAAATAAATCACCACTGCCAAAATATACTCATTTATAATTTAAAAGCTGTAACAAAAATAGCGCTAATTTGTACTCTTACAATCTGTCGGAACGAACTATATTAAATATTTCTTTATTAACAATTAATAAAATAAGTGAGCTAATATGAACATCGTATGTAAACTTCACAAAGTTAACGAAATGAAAATAATATTTGTACATTAAGTAAATAGGAATGGAGCTGAAAAAGTTTCCAACAAGTCGAGTCGCTAATTAAATGCCGTCCTAGAGACAGACAAAGATGTAACTTGATAAACTGAAAAGTATCTCTCGAGATTTGGCCCGACATGTGCCCGACGCCATTTTAATGATTCAATTTGTTATTCATGAACCACTCGACATTTTACACGTGCTAATTATTTCTTTGGCGTACGGAGACCTTAAGTTGCCACGGCAACCTGACAACTCACAAGAGATTCCGCTTGCGAATCAGCAACCTCATTATTTATCACAGCGTATGTATGTATGTGATATATTTTGGTAAGACCTGTGCCAGTTTGTATGGACAATAGTACACTACGTTAATCCACTTACGGTGTATTCGATAGGATAATCTTTTTCGAGTATGCATCATTATAAATTTCAAATAAATACGTGAAAACAAAGAGACTCATTGAATATTGAACACTCCATGCACTTTTCAAGCCCAAGATAAGAAACAAGGTTATAGTAGGTACACCAGTGAACCAACTGCTTTCGATTTTAAGTTAGATATGTTGGTTTCAGGTCTGCTAACTGGAGTGGTGGGCGGAGAAGGGATACGGCTTGAGCGGCCGTTCTTCGACGATGTTTCACCGAGGAACGTGACGGCTGTCGTCGGACAGTCTGCGGTCTTGAGATGTCGCGCGAAACACATTGGCAACAGAACTGTGAGTATATTTCTAAACTATATTATATAATATGTTGTATAAAAATACGGAATAATCACAACTACTGAATCGATCCTAAAAATTATTCTCTTAAATAAATGTCTTACATTATCACCTTAAATAATAAAGACATTATTTAACTACCTACATAATACTGACATTTTTTAAGTACTTTTCTTAAGTTAACCTCTTTTATGACAAATGTAATTTCAACAATATTATTAATGGATAATTTTTTTTTAAACTTTACCTCGAAGATGTAAAAAATTCAGAATTGGGTGAACTAGCAGCATACCAAGAATCCAAATTCAAAGCAGACAGATTCGGTTATAGAGGATATAAGAAACGTTGAAGGAAGTAGTAGCACTTAATATTGATTACCATTAAATAAGGGACATCCATTGAACCAGTCCGGACCGTTAATTCACAACGTTATCTATAGCCGCATACCTGAAAACTTCTCCAAAATATCATTTTTCAACGTCGAAGTCCTCATTGCCCCTCGATATCCCTTCTCAACCACGGTCGACTGAACGCCATATTAATGTCTGAGGGATCTGCAACCCATTCCAGAAAATAAATAGCCCTCTGACGTGTCCTACGATGCATTATAATATATTGTGCGGTACGGATTATCCAACGTCATTTTCTTGTAAATGGTCTCAAAGGGATTATGGAGAGCGTCGCTCTTTTCGGATATTTTTGGCGAGAGATTTCATGAATAGCTGCTACTCGCAAATTTTCATTATTGCTCTTCTCGGTTCAGAAATGTGAACGGCCGTTAGTGCACTGCTTACAATCTTACACATTTCGATACGTCCTGGTAATAATATGTTAAATTGAGGATTACGACAAGTAACTTGCTAAACAATTCCCGTCCCCCGTACTTATTTACAAAAAAAAAGTAATGTATGTAGTATATCAACCGTCTGGTGTCCATAATACAAGCATTAAGTTGCTTACTTTGGAACTAGATGGTGCTGTGTGGAATGTGTGAATATATTTATTTATCATAATTTTCATAATTAAAGAATTCATAACAATTATGTACAGTTACTACGCAGAAATTGAGTCGTTGGAAGTCTTAATACTCGCTCTACGTATTGTCAAGCGTGATGTTTATATTTGTAGAAAATATTTGAGATCAAAGACCTTTCTTCTTTACTTCTGAATGTAAATAAAGAAATAAATGCTTATGTTTTTACATTTTTTCAATATTATAATATAAAAATTTGTGAAGGTGTGGACTGGAATATGATTTCCGTCTCACTGGGCTGTGACAGTTTGATTTTTGACGAATCCCAACGAACTATTTTCAGTTGTCCTATAGGAACGAAGCCTTAAACAAGCTCTCGAAGATATGGTTGTATAGTCTCCTTTTTTTAGCCTGTTTATTTATTTATTTTGTAAGATGTATGTTATTTGTTAATTAGTTTTTTGTTTTTCTTTTTTTTTAATAATTTACTTCTTATCTATTAGGTAATTGTATGTTTCCTCCCTGCTCCAATTTTCTGTAGTAATTTGTATTTTATTGTTTAAGTAATTTAGTGGATTTTTTTGCTGATTTCCGTTTTTCTAAAAAAAAACTCAAATACCAATGTGTAAATAGATATATAGGCGAATATATTATGTATAGTAGCTAACAACATAGCTAAACTAAATCGTTTCCGTTATAAAGGATTATGTCAGTCAGCTCGTGTTCTGTATTCCCGTATAATAACAAAGATTGAAATAGGATCAAAGTTAAAAGCGATGACCCGTGTTAGTTTAATCCGGTCTATAAAATGAGATACGAAATTACCTTATGTATTATATCATTTAAATTTAATTTTTTTTTTTATTAGAGTTGCTCTTGGCCGACAACCAATTATGAAGCAAGGATGAGGCCTATGATGGAGCATCACCCAGAAGATCCCTATTCACTCGAACTTTGAAAAAAAATTACAGTCGTTGTTGGAATAACGAAGAAATCGAAGGAACAAAGCTCCAGAATTTGTTATAATAGATTTGTTACACAATTCTTATTATTAAGGCTAAATACAGCTCTTGAAAAAAAGTACAAAATTCTAAAATCTAAATTCTGCTCTAGATGTAGACTGGAGCTAGTATTCCGGTTAGGCTAAGCGGTAATAATAGCTCTAAGACTAAACAAAAATCCTAAATGAGATAGTGTCATGAACATAGCATGAACATTTAAGCACTTAAAAAGCAAAAGAAATTGTCTAGATTTTTCACAGAATTGTCCTCTTCTCACCACTGAACGCCATTTAGAATTCGGTTCATATATTAGATCGGACAAACAATCAGACAAATCGAAAACCAATTTAAGTGTATTTTGTAACGCGAAAGAACATTATAACCTTACATGATCCCTTATACCTTAATTTATATCCTTTATAACATCAGGATTTTATTTGTGGTTTATAGACGAAGGTCATGTAGATCTGTCATCAGTCCACTGCTGGACATAGGCCTTCCCTATATATGGGGATTTTTACCATAGGCAAAGGTATCTTGCAAAGGTATTATAATAGGCACAAGGCGGTCGTTTCTTAGTGACAGGTTGTTTAGGGATTTTAGAAAACTCGTCAGTCGCATAGCCGTTAGTTAAATGGTATTATTTTAAAAGCTGTAAGGAGAGTGTGGCCGCTTCATCTTGCTTAATTACAGGGTGGGCTTACCCGGCTCACTCTGGGCTTACTCTAATTACCTACAAAAACAAAACCCAACAAAGGAAGGAAATTTATTTTTTAATTTCTCAGTCTCGGGGTCGTCGAATTAAAAATTTAATTCAACGTTTATTGTTTGTGTAATTTCAAAGGCCTATCTTCCAACAATCTTGGAGGAATTGTTTGAACAAAAAATGTTTATAGAATGTTTACGGGCCGTAGACGTTGGATAATTAACAAAGAAAATTAATTTACCCAGACGTAAGAGCGTATATTCGAGGAATTTGTCTTCCTCAAATTAGCAAACACCCTTTGCGAATTTAAAGTATCTCGTACGTAGAACTCAAAATGGATTATAATCTCGGTTCGTACGCACTCGTCAGTATATGCCGCTTTATCACGATAAGATTGCGATACTCTTTATAAATTCTAACTTAAATGTTAAATATTTAAACTTTATAGAAAGATTTCCCGGCCAGCTAAGCCAACTTTGAAGTTTTATTTGAGTGTTAAAGCCCTAAGTAGGTCTAGATTAATTCACGGCGGATCGGATAGTCTTTTCTTGGAATATTCCTTTTAGAGTTAATCTTGTTTATTTGTTTATCTTCACACATACCACCTTAGAGTTCCACACTAAGCAACTAATGCTTGTATTATGGTTACTATAAGGTTGATATACTACATAGATTACTTTTTTGTAAATACATATTATAAACACAATATAACCATGACTCAGGTACAAAGGTAAAATGTTAACACATTAATATTTGCCCCTAGCAGGATTCGAACCGTAGATTTACAGTAGGGTTACTAACCACTAGACCAAAAGTGTCGTCAGAGTATGTGAACATCATTTCTAATTCCCTCTAGAATGTGCTGGAATAATATTGGAGTTCAAGTGTGCTTGTGCTATATCGTACTGAGCGTCAATTTTGATTTGCAGGTATCATGGATGAGGAAGAGGGACCTTCACATTTTAACGTCACACATCTTCACGTACACGGGAGACGCGAGGTTCAGCGTCCTCCACCCAGAGCCTTCCGACGACTGGGATCTCAAAGTGGACTACGTTCAGCCGAGAGATGCCGGGGTGTACGAGTGTCAGATAAATACGGAGCCAAAAATTAATATGGCTGTCGTGTTGAATGTCGAAGGTATTTTTCTCTTTAAACACACATTGGTGCAATAAAAAACAGTCAAAAATAGTGACGGATACCTAAGCATAGGTACTCAAAGTTGACTAGAGTCAGTATGTGTTAATATATTATACTTAACATACATACTTCGTAGAAAGTATTAGACACCATACACGATAGCACACATGTTCTATTTTCTTCATGCTAGGAGGCTAGGAGTTTAAGAGACCACTTAATGGCAAAAGCTACCGTCGCGTCACCTAGAAACAGTTGACATAAAGTAAAGGACTATAATTTATAAAGTTACGCGGACGAAGTCGCGTGCAACATCTAGTCTTGCATATGAACATAAAATAATACATATTACATAACACATGGCAATATTTAAGATTCGGTTAAAATATTTTACCTCAGTTTCATTTCACGCAAACAAACTGACATAAAAAATTCAGAAGGCATTAGTGTTAATATTAGGAATTCAAAACGTAATATGTTTGTCGCCGGCGTCCCTCCGGTCGGAATTAACGAATTCACTGGGAAAGAGGCTATGTTTTCATTAATTTTGGAAAAGCGAAATGCTAAAACGGTCGAAAGAAATGCTAATGAATAATGTTAAATCTGAATTTTGTTTACTGCGGGCTTATCACTTGTATAATATTTTACTAAAACAACAGTTAAACTGGGGACAGTGTTCAACAGATTTAATTATAAATTAATATTAGACATTTATTTGTTGTGTGTTTGTGCAAATAAAGATTTATTATTATTTTGTTTATTACAAAATTTATCAAAATCATAATAACCACAGTCTTTGAAAGTTGCAACCTTTAATTGCTATTACATAAATATTGCTACGACATTTTATTTATTTATTTATTTATTTAGTTTCAAGTATTTATTTATTTCAATAGTTTCAATTCGTTGTAATCTGGCGTTATGAGATTGTAGGGCACTCAGTCCGTTGTGCGGTGGCATCATAATGTGAAAAGTGAGGAAAACATAATCTCACATTCATCTCTCGTCATATTAGAAGAGGCCCTAATGCCAGGATACAAAGTGGAACACATCACTCACCGACGTACGTATTTCGTTGCAGCCAGAAGCCTTGCGCGGGATCTATTTTTCACTCTGATATGTTGCGATTTACACAATAACACATTTATATGTGTGTCGGTATCATTTGGCCTCGTAACCTCCAATTTCCTCATACAAATAATGACGAGTACTTCCCTGCACAAATTATATACAAAAAAAACACGTCTATATGTACAAGGAAGCAAAATTATCCATACCAATAATATAAATGTAAAAGTAAATCTTTCTGTCTGTTGCATATTCACGCCTTAACTACTCTATCAGGATATAGAAAATACATGGAGTACCTTACACCCAGAAAAAAGTAAGAAAAAACCTTACACCCAGTTTTTTCAATCGGGCGAAGTCACGGGAAAAATAAGTAAACTATACAAGAGTTTCTTATCATTATCATAAACAAAAAAAACTATAAATTAGCTGAAATTTGTTTCTATGATATTAATATCAAAGTGAATCCCTAATAAAGAAATAGATTCACAAGATTACATATTTTAATAAAGGTACCTAATTACTTGCTAAATTCAATAGAGTTGAAGATAAATCCGTAATGTTTGCACTTTGAAAATGCAAAATAATTTTAAATTGTGCATAAAAGTGATAAGCAGCCGTCGAGATCAGAGATTCTCATTCATTCGTCTAATGAATGATCAAAGGGAAGTGACGGTTTTGGTACTCAAAGGTCCACTTAAAAGCTCCGAATTGATTGAATAATTTAAGACAAGAAATCCCAGAAACGAGCGAAGCGGGATTTCGAAAATTCAATTGATTACCATCGAGTTTGCCTTTGTATCAACAATTATTTTATCTAACGCCAACTCTACTTGTGATTAACTCATAATAATTATAGTTATGAATTTTATCAAGTTTCAAACGTGTATTATTATACGTTTATAAATACGAGTAGGTATATAAATCTATAAATAAAAATATTTAAAAACAAAATATTTTTGTAGAGCTTTTTCTCATTTGTTCGAAATCAATTTTCCTTTTATTCTTGTTAGTGTAATTAATACCTTCTTAGTAAGTAAACTGATCGAAATTCAATAGTAGGTGAATACTAGTTAATACGGATATCATTAAGGATAGATTCTCAAAATGACAAAATACAAATACAGTGAGTATTTCAGAGAGAAAATTTAATAAATCATTTTACTCTATTTGTGATGTCAAGCTTAATTAGATTATATAAGGTGATCTAGATAGTCGATTACTTCGATGCTCACTTTCATTATGTATATGATTTATTACCTGTTGCATGCGAATTCGTTCGCTAATCTTCACAAAATATAGATATAAAATGTGCAGATAACTGAAAGGTTTAAATCAGTTGACAGGTCTGTTCGCTCACACCTCGGCATTGATTTTGAGATTTTTTAAACCTTTTTTTTTTCATACAAAGCTTCATAAAATAAATATTTTTTCATTATTTCTTTCGTTTCTTTTTTCGTTGATGTTTTTTCAACAATATTTTTTGTTGCAAATTTAAATCTCCTTTGGTTAGAAATGGAGCACATTGAAGCTGGAAATGTCGCTACTAAAATTTATCTACATGAATAATACATAACACCATTGCAGAAACCATATTGCTGCCATTCTATGTGACTAGTGACGTCACGTGCGAATTTAATGTGTGAATATGGTAAAGGTGGAAAGGAAACTTTTCATAGTAAAATTTATCCTTATTGACCTATATGCACTATAGAATAGATTCACCACGGGTTTCCTGGTTGCATGCACGGTCTTAATTAAAAAATAGAAAAAATAAAGAAAAATAACCTACCTCTTAAAATAATTTCAGTTTCATAGAATTATTAAAATTAAAAGGAAATCATGTATATATTTTCAATTTTTAAATTGAGAACTTATCACTTATCTGTGTATACCTCTGGTTTATTACGCCTGCTAAATTTTGAACAAAATGCGGCATTGTATTTGAACAGACACAATCGTCTTTGATGTTGAATTCCGACACAAGTCAAAGCGCGAAGCACCGGAAACTGATTGCAATTGAATATTTCATCAATTCAGACTTAGCTGTGTTATTCATCGACAACAAATCATATTAGACTTCTACGCAAGCTTATTAATTTTAGTTGTTCAGGTTATATCTACCAGCTTTTATTAAAATATTTTCACTATAATCTTTGATACAATTAAAAAAAGCGCATCTACTTGCGCAGATGCACAATGGGCTAAATTTTATGCGCCAGTGTTAAATTTATTCTCAAAAATGTTAAACATTCGATTTCAATCCTTTTATCTCGTTAAATATTTTAGTGCCTTCCATTTCAATGCAGATAAGTTGACGCAACGCAGCTTTTTATCAGAGAATTCGGGATCGCAAAGTCAAATGAGAGTTAGTCGGATTTGGCGGCATTATTTTCACGGGTTCGTGACAGAGATGGACTAGTTAGTTAAGTGCAAGCTGAACGAGGACCTAATCGCCGGAAGTACCGTCAAGCGCCAATTACAAAAGTAGAGCGGACTGCTAATCTATCAGCGCTTGAAGCGCTTGAAAAAAGGAGGATGCAATTTATGTAGTGGGGTAAAAATGCATGATGGCGGACAATTTTTTAGCGATAACAAGCGCTGTAATTGGCCCAGGCTGAATTTGAGAGGATCACGTGATACATCTGCCAGTGAAGCGTGTAGTGATAAATGGATCTCGGTCCGCTCTACTTCGCCAAATATTATTTCACTGTTCTTAGCCTACGTCGACCTTTGCACGTTTCGAGTACTATTGTAAAATATGCCAATTTAAATGCGAAATAGTGCAATAAATTTAGAAAAAATATTGATACATTCTGGGACATCCGTACTAATATTATAAATGCGAAAGTTTGGATGGATGTATGTATGGATGTTTGTAACTCTTTCACGCAAAAACTACTGAACCGATCACCATAAAATTTTGCATACACGTTGTCTGGGACACCAGAAAGGACATAGGATACCTTTCATCCAGAACGCGGACGAAGTCGCGGGCACCAGCTAGTGAGTAATAAGCGAGCGAGGGCAGTAGGTAAATGTATGCAGACCTTGTTCTAATGAACGGTGCACCTCTTACGCACCGAACCCTATAGCATACCTGCTGACTAGTTTATGACTGCATACGCAGTGTGCACTACCCACTACTTAGAATAAGTTTCAACTATTCTCGATCTGTCATTTTAATTATGTAGGTTTATGGTATTACTATCCATTCTAGTTTCATTTTTTATATATTTTCGCTACATTATTCACTGATTTTATCATTCTCAATGCAAAGTTTAACTTACTATAAATAATAATCTATATGACATAACACATCTAACAGCGAGTGCACAAAATACTTGACCGCCCTAAATATTGGCTCCAGAAACGCTATAAAAGTTAACTCTTTCATGGCATCGCTATTAGGTCATAATGCTGTTTTGTATTCCTGGCCTTGTCTCTTGTCCTCTCCTAAGATGTTGTCTTGTGAATTCCAGATGAGTCCCACACCCCCGCGACCTCGGCCCCGCCCCGCTCCTCAGGTACTTTCTATTCCTTCTTCGTTATGTTTGCTTGTTCAATAGCTCTCATCACCAATTCATCATTCTCCGAATGCTTTTCGATCGAACCTGCTCATTTCATTTGCCTCGCATGAGATCTCATTAAGCGTCCAACACACAGGCGCGGCCGCAGCTACCTGTGTGTTACTGTAGTCTTAAGTTTGGATGGCTGTTTGCACGAGTTAGTTTTATACGCTCAAACCGAAAACAAACTGTCGCTCTTACTCCACAGTCGTCGCTAACTGGCGGTGAGCGATACTCATTTGGCCACACTAAGGGCTAAGTGACCCCTTATACACATACACAACGTATGTTTATTGTGAATGTCCGAAGTGTTGTCAGCCTTAAGGTACACTGATGCATGTTAACAATCACAAAGCCAGCTTGTCAAGATCCGTTTTAAGGTCATTTAAATTGTTTAGGTCATAAACTTGTGAATCTTATCATACATTCACAAGTTGATAATATTATGACTTAGTTTATCTTTACAAGTAAGGAGTGAAAATATAATGACAAAACTTTTGGGCTAGTGTAAAATGAAGTTAAAGATTAATCAATGAAAAAAAATCATAAATACTTACGTAAAAAACTTTATTTTGTAAATCTTGGTATTTATGATTCACAGAATTCACAAAAATTCGGACATTTACAGTAACAAATAATAATGATAGCGGCAGCAATCGCAGGCCGCGTATGTGTAATGAACATTTTAGTTTGCAATGATATTTAGCTAAATGTATGGCAACGAAAACACGTTACAATATGTGTAGTACTTAAAAATGTAATTGATGAAAAACATTATTATACAGTGGTGTTTTTGTTGCAGCGGCCGCCGCTACAATTTGGGGCTCCCAGGACGTTTACGTGAAAAAGGGCAGTACAATATCATTGACTTGCTCTGTCAACGTGCACTCGTCACCGCCATCCAGCGCATCGGTGCTGTGGTATCACGGGAACTCGGTAGTTGACTTCGACTCGCCTCGCGGCGGCATAAGTCTCGAGACCGAGAAGACCGAAGGTGGCACCACCAGCAAACTGCTGGTGACAAAAGCTGCGTTGACCGATTCGGGCAACTACACTTGCGTACCAAACAACGCGCATCCCGCTTCTGTCTCGGTCCACGTACTAAACGGCGAGCATCCAGCTGCCATGCAGACCAGCAACAGGGCCTCGTCCTACTTAACCTCTCAACTTAGTTGTGCGGTCATCACTTACTTACTCTCATCGATGGTGTGCAGATGATCGGTTTAAATTGACCACCAATAACGTCGTGAAGTCATTGCTCATCGCTTAGAGTAAACGTCAACATTCCAATAGCAGTCGACCGTGTCTGGAAATACCGTATGTTTTTTTGGTTGTGATTTTAAAAATTCAACACAGAGGCTTCACGCTCCTCAATATGTTTACGTAATAAGCTAAGAGTAATTTAAACTCGTTAGGAAATTGTTATAAGTGCGAGATGATGGAGTGTCCTGTTGCGATACTTTGAAAAACTTGGTGGGTTTCTTCATTTTCTATAAATATTTCTGCCCAGCAGACTTGGTACTGCTAATTTCTTTTGATATACTGCAAATCACACATGAACCAGAAATGATGAAAATGAATTTTAAGTCCTCAGCAAACTGTCGAGAGATTGTTTCATTCATTGTTACGTTAAACAAAACTTGAATCGCTTCACTTGATGAATTCGTAGTCTAATTGAGTTTGTTACTTTGGCATTGTCCTCGCAACTAGATGTAAATTGATGACGACTTTGTAAATAATGAAATTATACGTAATTTGTAGATTAATAAAGTTTATATCAGATTGCATTTGTAAATAGTATGTTGTAAATAAACGAACGAGTTTAATTGGTTAATTGATATCGATACCTAACTAGTAGTTCCCACCATTCTCGTGGTGAAAAAAATTATTTCGTTTCGTTCCTAGAACAATTTTATTAAAACTTGTACGCTTAGACCTCTTTTCGTTAGACGATATTTTAGTGAACTAAGTGAAAATTTTCCCTGAGACTGCGTGGTTCGACTACTTCACCCGACTGATCGGACGACGCAGATTTTTTTTCCTGTCGGTCCGATTGATCGGACTACTTTTATTTTAGTGCGGCAGAATAAACTTCTTGTCGAAAATTTATCCAAGAATTATTTTGAGGACGGACATAAAAAGCTTATCTGTTATCTAGAAATTACGTCTTGAGTTTTTTTGTCATTGATGTGATTATAAATTATATTGTTGCAATATCTGTTGATTTATCTGACGATTAGAGGTTTAATTAAATATAGATAATAATGACAAATAAATAATTGAATTATTAAAATCTATTGACTGTTTTTCTATAATAACATTTATATAAACAGATTTCAGGTATTATAGTAATTTTCATTTTAACTTCGCTTGGCGCATACTGTTTTGTATAATTGATATTTAATATAGGTATTAAAGAAAAAATCTCTTAAAAGAAAATGTTTTGCATTAACTTAATAAATAGCGAAAGACCGTTTGCTACTGCAAGTGGCAAATAGAGTATTATAAATATGAAATCATTTTTAGCTTCAACTTTTCAATTTGCAAATGCACTACCTATTTGAAATGTTGCACGTATTCTGAAATACCTAAATTCCAGTAAATACTGTGTGTAACACTAACACTAGTAAACCAATAACTCATTGTTCATTTGCTATCATTCGATTCAATTTGTACATGTGATGGAAATTTTTTCTTTGGATAATTTACAGCGAAAATTTGAATGTCTCTCATATTAGTATTTAAGTATATTAATTTACTGGCTTCCTTGAAAAGGTTAACTTAAACCAAGTTAAAAAACTTAAAACCATTCTTCAATATAAATATATTAAATAAAAAAAAGATTTGAAGATTGAATATTGTAAATTGATAGTTATGAAATAAAATTGTCTCTTGACTTTTATACAAACGTGTTTTTAAATGTATACTGAAAATAAATGAGAGAAATTTAAATTTACAGAATAACTTGATTTATAAAATAAAATTATAAAATTGACTGTTACTTGTTATACATTATTAGTTAATTTTAAATTGACTGGAATTATAAAGATCTTATTAAATATTCTCTCATATATTTATGCCAATTGCAACAATGTTATTTTTCAAAAAAAAAACAGCTAAAGCACACCGAAAGCTCATAAACAAAGTTCTTATTAATGTTAATAATTATAGAGTATATGCGCCAAGTACAACCTGCCTTGAACTGTCGACTCTCTCAAATCCCTGTAAATCCTTGTAAGTAGGTAGTCTAATATACTAAAGTAGCTGAAAATACCCTAGCTATGTTTTACAAAGGTACCTGCAAATATGCTCGAAATCTTATCCTTAATTTTTTATTCTCACTCAAACAAAAGTTCCAGTATAACGAGTTTAGGGTCATTATACTTGGTACCTAACGATTTTGTAATAAATATGCCTATGTAACGTGGTCTATAATCAAAATTTTGATTTTTTTTTTTCTGTAAGGTCTTTGTATTGAAATATCCAAAAAGCTTAAAAGCAGTCTTCAATCATAGTATTGTAAAAACGATTTTTCTAACTGTTAATAAACATTTTTATTTTTTATCTTTATTTATTAAAAAAAAAAACAAGTTAAAATTAATAAAAAAAAAAATTTTAATAAACAAAATAAAGTCATATTACACACGATATATTTTCGTTAAAACTAAAAGGTAAAAACTTTAAATTTGGGTAAATTGAATTATTATCGTAACCGTGTTATGTAGGTACTTATATTTAACATTCTGATGCAATTACTGGAATCAGAAAGAAAAGTTGATTTTTTTTATTTCTCTTATTATAAATAATCGAGCAAATCTGTGGACACTTTGTCATTATGCGTAGAATGTTATAAATGTATGACGAACTTGTGTACCTACTACGTGCGGTTGGCAAAATGTCAAGTAAGATAACGACTTATTGCAAACGTAATAAGAGCTAAAATAGTTTGAAATTTTAAACTTGATAATTTGCGAACTGTAATAAAAAGGATAACGAACTGCGTTCGGAAAACTATTTCATTTTGTATTTTGTAAATAAACAGCGAGGGGGGAAGTATTAATAAAAATTATTAAGAAAAATTCGCGCGTTTCATTTTGTTTAGGAATACTATTAATTTATTAATTTAAATTTCCAAAAATAATGAATTAATTTTAAGTCGACATATTTCGATAAGAATCGATATTTCAATTTCTTGGAGTGACCCAATCAATCAGTATGAGTAATTACAACAAAGATAATGTATGATGATGACTTGACTTGAAGTAAGTACACTAACAGCTTAACAAAACAGTAATTTAATAATTTGGGTTAAGCATACTAAGGGCCTCTTTCAGCATCTCTCAGTATGAAGTTTCAAATAGGCTAACCGCCATTTAAAGTCACCGGTAAGAAAGCGTACGAGTTTCATCATCTTCGAGTAGCATTACTCAATGGGTAATTTCAATGAAATTGATACGAGACACTCGTAACGTTTACTCGCCAATTACCATTACTTGAAAAGTAACTAATCAACACTTTACTTGTAGTTGGTGAAAGAGACCCTAAGTAAGGTAATATTTTGTTTGGTAAATTGTATGTACCGATGTCAATGTCAGTAGAATTCCAGTCAAGTAGATCAAACTTCAAGTGAAAATGTGCCGAATGTAGATTTAGCAATGGTATTTGATGGACCTTAACTGATTTTTAAGTGCAGAATTTCACATTGTACTGATAATTAATGTTCAGGATGAGGTGAGAATATAATTATACTAACTGGTGCCCGCGAATTTGTCCGCGTTCTGGATGAAAGGTAACCCTATGTCCTTTCTGGTGTCCCAGACAACGCGTATGCAAAATTTCATGGTGATCGGTTCAGTTGTTTTGCGTGAAAGAGTTACAAACATCCATACATACATCCATAAAAACTTTCGCATTTATAATATTACGGATTACGGAAGCACTTTCATTTCCAAGATGACATGACTAAAGTGTATTCTGCCACTAAAACATCTAAAATTATAAATTATAATATTATAAAGAGGAAAGATTTGTTTGTTTGTTTGAATTGAATAGGCTCCGAAAAAATTGAAAAATACTTTCACCGTTTGGGAGCTATATTATCAGCGAGTAACATAGGCTATATTTTATAAAGTTAAGCGGACGAAGTCGCGTGCAACAGCTAGTCATCAATATAAGATTAGAAGCCTTATTCAGCCTTGATACGATGTTTACATGTATAGGTTAGTGAGTATACTAAGAGTGAATCTTGGCGAAGGCAAATATGGCAAAGCGCGTTTTAATCATCTCATCAAATATATTAAGGTAAACGTGTTCACATCTCGAGCCGAATTATGCTCAACTTATTTGCAAAATCACCTTATTTATGTTCCAAAAACGATTTCGCCGAGTAAATTTTGTCTCTTTGAAGTCTCATATGTCGGAAATTATGTCTCTTTTATAATCCTTCGCACAATAATATTTCGAAAGAAATTTCGGGACGCGATTTTGGTACGTATACCGCGGCCTCATGGAGCCAACTCATCATTTAGCGTAATGAGTCGGAGACGCGTGCCTCGGAGTTGACGATAAATGAATCCTTTGTACTGGAGTGACGACTTATACGCAAAAAAAGAATACCAAACAGGAAAATTTCAGTTTATGAATACCAATTTTACTTAAGCGCTTGTACGTATCTTTACTTCTCTTTCTACACACATTGGAAGTCGTGTAATTCATTCTTTTGACAGCATCAGATGAGTCCACCGTCCACCATAATATTCTATAGCGCAACTAGCGGGTGTACAAGTGAGTATACTGACACTGATATTAATGTGATAGTCAACATAAAAAAAGTTATTAAAGATGTAACAAATAAAATTTTTGTTTTTCACCGAATCACGTGGAAATTTTTGATTTGTTTAACTCATAAGAAATACTAAAAAAAATATTTCTTTCTCCCTGTTTAAGAATTATCAATTTTTTTTCTTATAATATTTAAGTAATATTTATATCTGGCATCCCTTAACTCATTCATCGTAATCTTCTGTAGCGAGATGGTTACTGCCACCACACGTCAATTAGCTTATGTTGCCAGAAGTAAAAAAAAATATCTCCCGTAAAAATATCAACAGATTAGCCTAATGACATAACAGTTTTGGCAAAATGACTCTGAGCCGCGATAATGGCCGCTGAAATGTTCGCGTCGTCCTACAAAACAATTTTCGTTTTAGTTCCAGATAACGCCGCGTCATCGCCAAATCCCCTCTCGATTCCTTGATGCTATTATTTTGGAAGGCGTGTAAACACACAAGCCACACAGATCTCCACATGAGCGATCCACTCACGTTCCAATTTCTTTTTAATATTTTTTATTGTTTATCTCATGTGTAACTTCAATCGATTTATTTATTCAGTGCATAATAAATAATAAAAAAACTAATACGTTACAGGAAAATGGTGGGCTTGAGTGAAGGATTTTTACAGTCCAATATGCTAACTAACCACGCGTAGAAGCAAAAATTAAGATAAAAAATTAATATTGGAATACTTATAAATACGTGATGGTTAATAATGTGTGTGTTTAAAGACCCTTAGCCACGAGTACGAACCAGATCACTGGATATGATCTTAAGATCTTGAAGTATAGAGGTCAATGATGAAGAGTTCCGCTTCGCGCTGCATAGTAATATTGCGATACCGTGAAACCCATCACCTTATGCATTGACCTATTTTAGTCTGGAACGTAAAGTAAGCGAACAAGCAATAAACGCAAAATGTAATTTGTGCGTTCATTTGTTAGCGTGTGCTAAATGATAAATGAAAAATGAAAAAAATTAATATTTTCTTCATTACCAAAAATATAACTAGATTAGTGTAGGAGAGAATATCTGAAAATTGAGACTCTTTCCATTAAGAATAGAGAAGTCTTAAAAGACATTAGATGTTTCAAATGCTAGATGCTTTGAACTTCGTATTAGGTTATAGGAGAATGGCTTAATTTGAGTACCAAGTCAAAGCATTTCCCTATACAATTTTGATACAATACAAATAGACAAAACTTGGTCAAGCAGACAGAATTTGTTGGTGAACTTAGTGCAATGACGTACAAAGGAGTTCACCTATCCTATTGTTATGTATGAACTGAGCACAATTTACAAAGTAAACATTTGTACATCAAATACGATTTAAAAAGTATGCAAAGTAAACAAAATTATGCATTTTATTGGCCTTTTGTTTTAGCACATCCGGCTCGAAGGATCAGATTTTTAATTTAACAACATTTAATTGTTGCCTGTTATAACTAGAGGCTATCATATGTATCACATAATAGTATTTAAAAAATACTGCTACAAAAACGGACCAATCATTTTTTCAGATAGCACTCTTCACTACATAGTATAAAACAAAGTCGCTTTTTCTGTCCCTATGTCCCTTTGTATGCTTAGATCTTTAAAACTACGCAACGGATTTTAATGCGGTTTTCACTAATGGGTAGAGTGGTTCTCGAGGAAGGTTTAAGTACATAATTTACTAAGTTACGCGGGCGAAGTCGCGGGCAGCAGCTTTAATTTTATTAACACGTAATTTTATAAACTATAACTAACATGTAGTGCCATCTGTTATTAGACTTTTTCCATTATTCGAAGTGAGATTAGATGAATTAGAGTACTACATTGCTTCAAACAGAATTCCCTAGATGGCGTTGTAAATTTTGCATACACGTTGTCTGGGACTCCAAAAAGGACATAGGGTACCTTTCATCCAGAACGCGGACGAAGTCGCGGGCACCAGCTAGTTTTTTCATAAAAATCGGATCTATGTAGTACCATTACAAGCCATTACAATAGGTGAAGTCAGCTAACATATTTGTATTTTATTCGTGCAAAAATAAACGTGAATATCATAGATGAATGATTGGTCTCGCTGCGCTCGACTATATACCGCCGTTGTACTTGTAAAATGCGGCAAAAAATACTAAGCCGAATTCGGCGTACCCGAGCCAGTCACACTGCAAACTGTCTGTGATGTGTACGTGCCGAATGTTTTATTAAATTTTGAGCATAATAAAATGCCAGTTTGAGTAGTGAAACTGTGTAAAAATATAATAAAACTGTGTGAAAAGTAATAAAATGTGACGATGCATTTACGGAGCTATCGTTTTTGTATAGTACTCTATCTAGTCGAGCGTAGCGAGACCAATGTAATAATCATTGGTGAATATACTATGAGAATTTACAGTTTGAGTAATTTTGATTAATTGAATCATGATTTGACGACATTGATTATAAATTTATTGCCACATAAAGGTGCCACATAAAAACAAAACAAATGACAACAGGATTCCACTTTTATTAACTACGAACCTATAAAACATTCCTTGGCAAATAAAACCTTAAAAACTCAATAAAAACATCATCCACTTACAGAAATTCGAGACAATCACGACAATGGCAATAACATCGGGGCGGCTCTAACGTGCACGCCATAAAGAATAATACGGCATATCAAACACCATATAACGACAATCATAATTTCTTTATCGGCTCCCGGTCTATAAAAACAATGATATTAAATATTTATTTTGGCTCTGATGGGAGTTGAGTATTTCGAGATGTGCGTCGCGATTCGCGAAACGAGAACCGTACATTTAGCGATGACGAAGGCATATCAAACGATATAACATTCTTTCATATAAATGTACAATTTGCCAAGAAATGGAATGAATTTTGTGTTACTGGGAGACAGAGATAAGACGGGATGTCACGAAACAAAGAAGAAATTATATATAGTTATACTTAATATGTGTGCTTCTATGAATTTTTTCCTGTTTGCCTACATAATTAGGTAAGCTAGATTTGCTATAGTGTTAGTAAACCACAGTACACAAAGCTTTCACATCATACTGTAGTTTAGATTCTTATTCGTAGACCGACGTTATGACACAAATCCTATTTCATTTTAAAGTGTCCTGTGTCATTTTTTTAAATTTTTAACCAATTTTTATATTGTATTAAGTAATTCACAATGATACTCGGCGCTGATTTTTTTCCATTCAGCGTTCCTTTGTTCTTCAGTTGCATAAAAGGGTGTGATAAAGTTTCAAAGAGTGGAAATATACGAGGTATTTTTTTTTTCGGTTTAATGCTACCGAGCGCACTGCTGAGTACACTCGAGTCAGTAATAAGATAAGACAATGTAACATTTTTAGTAACAAGTACACATCGGATGGAGACAAGCCGGCCATTAGGGTCAAATAAAACTTTTTATTGGCATCGCGTCCACCAGTTTATGAGCTATCTCCTATGAGTTAGCGGCGACCGATACAAGTGGGGACTTAAGATAAGAGCTCAAGTGATTTAGAACCAGACGAAAAATAATAATTTTCAACTTAAAGCTCGACATAGACGTAGCTGTAATATATAGCAACGCATACATATTATATTTTATTATTTTATATAGTATTTTTTTTAATGACCACACGCGAAGCTATAAATATATTTTTACTGCATCATTCTTACTCGTATTACATTATTTCTTTCATTACGTCATTAATAATAATAGGAATGTATTTATTTACCAAGAGTTTACATTACTCGCTAGCGAGAGCGTAAAACATTTATATTATGAAAAACTGTCAAATGTCGATGTCAAATGGACAATTATAATTTTCCTTATATTTTACGCTCTCGCTAGCGAGTGCCGTCATTATAACTCGTGGTAGAGGTATAGGAATATAATTATATTTTTATGAAAACATTAACAATGAACCTGCTTCATTAAAGAATTAATAAGTACCAATCATTTCTTTAATTAAAATAATTTATAAATTCAGAAAAAATCTCTAAAGAAGGCCAATCTTTGAAACAAGGTTTATGCATTAACTAAGTATAATACTCTGGATTAGTATAATGCGATTTAACAGCAATTTTGTACACAACTTCTAAAAGCATCCATATAAGGTATCTTTGCGAGATGCATTTCTAGTTTTAGTGGTCGCAAGCCGCAACCAATTTTCGTTTCGCCGGATCGGGAGTTATGTCACAATGGCGATACGAAGTTATCTTTCGATTTCACCCTCTCAGCTTAGTATCGATAAACTATATTGAGTCGCTTCTAAAGTTTCCGAGAGAAGTTCTGGGGAAATTACACTATTTATAGAGAATGGACTGTTGACTCCCAACTTGACTGACACTTTGTGTCAAATATTTACTTTGTTTAAGAAATTATGTTTAATATTTTATGAGCATAATTTTGACGACACGTTTGGTCTAATGGCAAGTAACCCTAGCTGTTAATCAAGCGGTCGCGGGTTCGAATCCCGCTAGGGGCAAATGTTTATGTGTTAACATTTACCTTTGTACCTGAGTCATGAATGTTTTGTATTTATAATATGTATGTATTTACAAAAAAAAAGTAACGTATGTAGTATATCAACTGTCTGGTATCCATAATACAAGCATTGAGTTGCTTACTTTGGAACTAGATGGTGCTGTGTGGAATGTGTGAATATATTTATTTATTTATTTATTTATCTTAATCTGTATTTAAATACAAAACTTCAATCTTAAAATTAACATCATTATCTCGGGATCGGGATGTCCACTGCTGGACAAAGACATAACATGACGCTGCGCTTGCCGCTCCGTAGCCTGCACTCGAAAATCCACCAGCCCAGCAGCCTGCCGTGCCTCATAATTTATAAATACATAATATTATAATAATATATTTATATATGTATCTTTAGCAGCTAATCCCATTCAGTTTGTCTTACAGTATTATTACACAAGAATTAGTAGACCTACTGTAAGTTAACAATAACAGTTACTTGGTCTATAATTTAACATGACTTAATTACCAAGAACTATTTCTCAACTAGACCCAATTAATTGTATAATAGCTGTTAAGTAAACCAAAGTTAATATTTTATAATGAAGATTTCCGACAGAGAACTAGGTACATATTATTATGATTATGTTTTAGAAGGATACTGGCTGTCACAGCGTCAATAAAACCTGGCTAAACGATCTGCACTTGATGTGGCGTTATCGCAATTATGGATTTCAACGTCCGCGTCGGAGTGCCTCAAACGTTGCCAGGCTTTGATCTGTTCGCTTTGTGCCTTTTTCCGTATTTCAATGATTTAATTGACTATTCATAAATACCGAAGGAACGTGCCATTATAATGACATAAAAGACACTGTCGTTTTTCATCTTTGCAACATAACATGCTCAAGTAGAAAAACAGAAAAATAGTCAATATAAAATGTATCTTCCGTTATTACCTAAGTAACTTAATACGATCAGAGACAGTAGGTACTTGTGTTATTTGTGTATAGTTCAAAAGTATCAGGTTTGTTTTCCATTAGACAATTAAACTAAAACTAATTGATCCTGTATTTGTTATTTAAAATGTCTAGAAATAAAAATGTTTATAACCTCAAAACTTGAATTTTAAAACAATCATCATCACAGTACCTTAACATCACAATGTTAAAGTACAAAAACTTATAGAAAACTGTTTATTTCTTGAATAAAGCAATAAAATGTTTCAACGCTTTAGAGATGAGAGCGCGGACGAAGTCGCGGGGAGAAGTTAGTTTGATTTAGTTGCACTTTTTTCCAAATTGGGACAGTAGCACCTCTATTATTTTGTTTTGACAAATTTGACACTACAACCTTTTGGGAATATGATGTCTCTAAAAGGATTATCTGGCGAAGAGAACCATTAGTTTGAAATTGTTTTCACGAAGTCTTGAAAATTTATTACAAACTTTAGAATTGAATCGCAATACTTCCACGAGTCAGGTTTTAAGTCAAGTAATAAGATCAAAGCTATGGTATGCGTCAAAGCTAAGGAAGAAGTTTCAATAATGGAATGTCCATTTAAAAAAAAAAAATAAGTTCTTCGATTTAGTAATGATAGCAGTACCAAAAATTACTTGCCTTCAGATAAATAGTGTCGAGTAAGGTACAGTGGGGGTAAGAAAAAGTTCGTCACCTTAAAGTCTATATTTGTTTGCACCAGGGCAATTATCAGTCATAATTTCGTTTCAAATGTCTGTCAGTTCATTTCAAAACTTTAGTTTTTGCTTGAAACTAAAGTTTCAAAGGGCATTAAGAGTCCAAGGAATAAATTTAAAAACAGACGAAGGTTTTCATACCCCGACTATACTTCACCTTGTTGTAATTGTTGTTTTTTGTTTGTAATTTCACGTTATGAACTTTGACAGAAATGTGTAGTTTCTTACACGATAGAAGTGAAAACTTCTAATTTTCTAATTTCGTATCTGCAGTACGACATCGAACCAAGAACCAATATAACATAAGTAATATGTATATCAAGTATGTCGAGTAATCGCGATTCTCAGCAATGAACGCGCCTAAAGAAGTTTTCACTTCAAAAACTCGGAGAGTATACCCAAAACGGTTCTTGCTTCAGAAACTAAAACAGCTTCTCGCAACCGGGAAAGAGTCCGGCAATAACGGTAAAGATAACGGCAGGTCGAGGGTTCCGTAATTATGCTAATAACAGCCTCATTACCGTTACGCCGAAAACCTGCACCTTTCATAACCCCCCATGACATATCGTTTGGATTGAATATCTTTTTATAAATTAGGACATTTCTTACAGAAATTCACAAGTATTCTTCAGGCCAAATTTCTTAATTATCCCTAATGCTGCGATTCGCAGTCTTTGGGACAACTCGTCTAACGGGAATAAACCCTTAAAGAACACCACCGCGAAAATGACGACATGTGTGCTGTAGTGTTTTAGTGAGTGAGTAAGGGATGCCAGTGTCCCATTGCCTTATTCCTTCTTCATACCTTATCCTTTATCCTTCTATGGTCGGCAACATCTGTGTATAGGTTGTATAGGCGACGATAGCTACAATCATATATGTACTGACCTTCTGATATTGCAGGAGTTGTTAATACTTAACTGCTTATTCTGTTGCTGGTAACAGAAAACGGAACAGACTAAGTATAATTTGAAATTTACTGAAGTCTGCATTTTTGTCATATTCCTCATCCCTTTAATTTCGTTTCTCACCTCTTTAGAGCTCATGAAGTGTGTAAAAGCTAAATGGTTAAACTGATTATCTTTAGGTTAACCTATTTTTATTAAGTTGAGGTTGGTGTTAACTTGAACCCAGAGGAGCAAATATTTTCGACTGCTTTAATCAAATAGTTGAAAATAAAATTTTATGGCGATGGCCCTCTGATCCTTTGTAAGTTTACCCTTTGGGGTTATTCCTCAATCAGGTAACCCAAAAACTAAATAAATAATGTAAGTATTATAATCATCCAATATTTAAATATAATCTGGATAACTGTTACCTTTCAAGAGGCCCACAAATATTAAGTTTTTTTTAAATACAGACACATCAAATGTATGGCCCCAAAGTAAGCACTATTGGGCTTCTGTTTAACTACACAACGGATAGACAGCGAAACCTTATATACCCAGTTCAGAGGTAGGTAAATTTTGAGAATATTCGAGCGCTTTTATTAAAAAAATGTTATAATATATCTGTTGTAATGTATGCGTAAACAATGCATGGAAATATTTGAAGGTATTATGTTAATATAAACAAGAGACCTCAGTATTTCAGGTTAAAGGAATATTTTGATTAAAAGTTGTCAAAACTCTCTCTCTCCGCCTCCACCTCAAGTCATGAGCGGAAGCGTTTGAATATTTTATTATAACTTTTGTTACAAATATTATCTAAATGTAACTCATGTTAATTGTGTGGGAGTTTGTTTTTTAACCAATAAATATTTTCAATTGTTAATCTTTTATATAAGTATTTATAAATTAAATTTTCTAAGGCAAAATCATTTAAGTAAATTATTCAAGGCTCCACTGCAAATTCATATAATTACTAGATAAGTAGTTATATAATTTAAACTAGATTAAGTACTAAATAAACAAATAATATGTCCATTAACACTATTCTCATTGTCTATATTATGGAGAAAATACTTTGTTATTTTGTTCTTTATAAGCAGCATTAACTAAACTACATATCACTAATTTATCACTACATTAACATAAAAGTTTTTGTCCTTTTCAATCTTCTAACTGTATTTGCGATATCCACATGATGATGATGTCTTTGGTGATGAACCTCTGCGTATTTTAAATAACTACAGTGTACACTGTAGGGAGGTTTCGTTTACAATGCCTCTTAATGCCTACTTACTTTAACTAGTATTACTTTTGGATTATTATTACTATGTATGATACAGCTGTATTCCATAAGTCCATATTGAGATAAAAACGTGTTTATACAATAGTATTTTATTATGAACGAAGAATACTTTCCCGGTAACCAGTAAAAAACGCCAGTAGTGACATTTTTAGTCATCAATCTATATACACCGCAAACACCGGATCAAGAGTTCACCTGAGAAATTTTTGGGGTAAAGTTTATCAATTGGACCAAAAACGGAAGATACGAGTCGAAACTTGTTAAAAATGTATCAATTTAACTTTGCAGCGATAACGTCGCCGAGTTAACCTGGCCGCACGCCCTTTGCAAAAACGCCCTTTCTTATTTCATATTCCAAACCCCCTATATTGCGCACTTCTACTTCAAATATTACGCGAAATGGTACAAAAACAATTAAGACAGTCGTTTAAAAATGGGATTAAGTTCCACGAAGCGATCTGACGTAACTGTAGGTAATAAAAGCAAAGAATGGAATCTAATAAACGACACTTTAAGACATTACACTTGACTGTATGTCTCTGAAGAACGCTATGAATATGTAGGTTAGCGTTGGAGATAGATAGTGCCGCAAAATTCTTCGCTGTTTTACATTATCATCCACTCCTAAAGGTGAGATTACACGGATGTTTTTCAACATAATTTCATTTGGTGCTCTTAACATTGGTACTTATACGTTCGTTACATACGTCCTTACACGTTACTTAAGTGCGCTGCAGACCTTAATAGAAATAGGTAAGGGGATTATAGAGCGGTAAGGAATGGACTTTCTCACTCACTTCCTTTACTTACCGAAACGCAATAGCACACATTCTGTTATATCACAGTGATTTTCTGTAAGGTCGTGGTTATTGCTGTTTATGACTGCGAAACGTGGTGTGCCCTGTCAAAAATTTATAGCCTAATTAATCTGTTCTCGAACAGTGCTATCTTTGAAAATTTCATAAGGAAAATTGGCCCTGCCGAATATCGAACCTGGAACCTCTGACTAAGGCTTTTTCTTTTTTCTCTTATTTCTCTTTATATAGGTGTTAACATTTGATTCTTTTTCTATTAACAATAGGAAAAAGACTTTGTGTGTTACGACTAATTTTTAATTAGTAAATATCATTTCTATGTACGAGTATACAAAAAATTGTTTTTTGGTTTAAACATTGAGAAATAAGTAGGTAAATGAAGTTCGCATGTATGCAACCCGCCTTATTCCGTTGCTAGTAGAGTGCACGTAGTACGTTACGACCAATCCCGAGTTACCTTTAACTTGATGTCACATTTGAAATGTACTTTCGAAATACATTTCGTAAACACGGCTTTGCGCTTCCTTTGTACGAGTATAAACTTGTGCAATCTGGTCGTATGAAATGTGAACAAATCATTTTACAGTTTGCTTTAGAATTTAGGAGGATCATAATTTTCTAACGCCGCCCGGTGATAGAATAAATGATGAGAAGCTGGTCATGGGTTCATGGTGGTATTCTGTAAGTGGGTGGTTAGACCCGCCAGTCGTCTTCAATATTTATGACCTTTGCCATTTCTGATAAAATAATTAACTAAGATGCGAAGCCCTAAATATGGCAGCCAGTTTGGCGGCAGTAACCACCCCTTACATAAGAAGTGCATGTACCCCTGTGCTTTAGTGAGTGAGTAAGCGACGTCAAAGTCCAAATCTTTAGGCCCATCTTGCCTCTAATCACCATTTATCACCATCACACTTAATAAAGTATGGGAGTATAGCCCATACTTTACATATTACCTAAATACCACATAGTAGGTATCAAAATTTACTAATTATAACTATAGTCTCATTTTAAGTTATAAGTAAAATTATACCAATTTGTGTCCCACTTTTATAGGCACATGCCTTATTTGACAGGCTTTGAAAGATCTGGTACCTACTAAAAATTTCACCGAGTTTGAAGTAAGGGCGACCTAAGACACCTAAGACAGCGTTCTTAAGGAACTCAAAACGAGTTGTACAATAATTAACTGAATATAGTTTCTCCTTTAGAACACACAATAATTCATCGGCTAAGTACACCTAAGTGCACATTTGTTTCATGCGTCCAACTGTACATAAATCAACGCGAACTGTACCAGTTGTTCTGAATGCGATGGCTAATGATGCGAGGTTTTAGCGTTCAACAGATTCTCCACAACAGTCAGTGAGGTTAATGAGAAAAAACGTTAGCATTCTGAACCTTATCTCAGAGTTATACGGTTCCTATAGTTGTTAATCAAATCGACACAAACATTATAGTGGCAATAATCGTTGACAATTTTACTATTTATATAATTTTTTAGTTTTAAGGAAACTTTATTTAGGATTTTTTTTTTTGGCCTTCTGAAATTTTTTTTCAGAATTTATTTAAAATGTTAACCAAATAAACCAAGCATTAGAAATAGGTTAATTTTTTAATTTTATTTTTAAATTGAGACCTGCAAACAATTTTACGAAAAATAAGTAATTTTACGAAAAATAACTAATTTTTAAACACTAAGATTTTCAAGATAATTTATAGCCATATATTCTACATTTTTCAATGCCCTGAAAATAGATTAAAGTGTAACAATTGGTCAAATAATAACATGAATGCATATTTTTTAAAACTATCTCCAACTAATATCATGGTGACAACGAGCTACTAACGCTTAACCTAAAGATATGATCTAAGCGTAACGTAAGCGTTACACGACTTATCTAGCTTTTACTGCACTCTTATCTCGTAAACTTTTCCTTATATATTTTTTCACACCATTTGGTTAAGAAGCTTTGAATAAAACTTTAATGGGTCATTTATATCACAGTTGAAAGTGGCATGGCAGACATAAACCGGACTATTAATTTTGACAGGTATGCCATTGTGATTATATTATTATATATTTATTTATTATTTATTTCTTGCCTAGTTTCTATATAGTTTTTAGGCGTCATAATGCTTTACAAATCAAATAAAATCTTTTATATGAATTGGGTGATAGAAAACCTTTACCGCCTAGGTCACAGCAGTGACTAAAGACATAAAAATATTTATATGTGAAAGAAACGTATTTATCTGAATAGCATTTCTCAGTTTCATCCGTAGTTACTACATGAAGCATCTCTTGACAAAGAGACCGGACATGTTTTACCTGAGGAAGCCCACGGCTGAGACCTAAACCAGATGGACAAGACAGCTGAAAATTTCGCCGATTGAAAATCAACTTTATCGTTTTCATATTAAAGATGAATATTATTTGGGTCAATAAAAATATGGCAGAACGTCATTCTCGATGAAAAAAAGACCTACTCTCATGAGGCAGAATGTTCAAATTTGTTTCCGGAGGGAAATGTCTCAGCGGAACGATTTAGAACATCTTCTGAAATGCTTGCGGTGAAAGCTTTCTTGGCAGAGGTTCCGCTTAGTGTTTTATTTTTAAATTGTGATTTATTTTAGTGGACATGTTGAAGTCTTCCAAGGATCTCCAGTTGCTTTTGAAGATGAAACGCCCTGCAAGTATTTCGGCTCTTCTCCGATAAGTGACAGGCAAGCCTCCTTAAATTCATATCTCTAATGGAGAGTGTTGCATAATACATTTGGTTGTATATAATATTTGTTACATGGATTACTATAGAATATAATATAGTTTTATATTTGAATATTGTTTGAAATTACATTTTATATTTAAATTATATAAATAAAAATCAAATGACACAGATCACTTCTTGAGAACGTCACAAGTAACTGCAGATTTTTTTATTATGTGGACAAGGTTTTTATGAAAGAATTTTTTTGGAAAAATTCAAAACCGGTAATAAAGTTATGAGCAATTGAAAAATACGATAGAATTGTTAATAAAATTTTGATCCTATTACTTTTTTTAAATTTGATTTAGTTGCCTATTAGATTGCGACCAAACAGGCTTACTATGTACGAAAATGAAATGTTCTCAACGAGTCAGAAATAGGAATGGAACGATCGAGTCATAAAACCTTTTACTGCCTACGTTCGGCAATGTTTCGCAATGTAAGCACAATTCAATCAAATCAAGGAATCGCTGCCCTCAAATCAGACGAATAACTCATAATTGAGCTATATCAACTTGTTACCTCATCGTAAATTTCTCATATACGCAACAGGAATACTGATGTTTAAATTGGGAGGATTTTTTTAAGATAAATAGCTGTAGGCAAGCCGATTCCAGTTGATAATAGCTGGGAACATAAGGTGGCAATGAGATGAATGTTTGCTGCAAACTCTTATGCCGACACGTTTGGTCTAGTGGCTAGTGACCCTAGCTGTTAACCAAGCGGTCATGTTTATGTGTTAACATTGTACCTGAGTCATGGATGTTTTGTATTTATAATATGTATGTATTTACAACAAAAAAAAAGAATTGTATGTAGTATATCAACTGTCTGGTATCCATAATACAAGCATTAAGTTGCTTACTTTGGAACTAGATGGTGCTCTGTGGAATGTTTGAATATTTATATTTTATATTTTATATTTATATTTATAGACAAGTTGAATATAGGGATGCAGGTTTTGTATTGTATCTTAATTCTACAAAGGTTTTCGTTTTATAGTAGTGTTATTAAAATGGGCGATGGGCGGGCCCTTGCAATGCTATCCGTGGCGTTAAGCCTTCCTGTATTCGTGTTGGAAATTTTTCAAAGATATTCAATCATTTCGTTCGATCGGGTCATTCGGTTCCGTTCCAATCGACTAACGATATTGAATGTTTAAAATTTAATATCTCGGTCGAAATGGTTTTCTAAAATCACTTCGTAAACTACAACGAGTAAAAGTTTTCATTTAATAAAGTCTAATAGAACACGATTTTACCTTTTCCCATTCGTTCTTCATTTCCGGTAAACGTATTGAAAATGCAACCTGTAAATTATTATTTTCGAGAAGACATTTTATATATTAGTACATTAATATAACAAATGCGAAATTCTGGAACTGCTTTTGTATGCTTTACATTTGAACTACTAAACACTAAACTCTTTTACGGATCAGAAGTCGTTAAATAACTGTTGCCATATTTAAACTATTTTCTATAACATTTTCTACTATAATACCAATTCATCCATTTCACATTAAATATTATTAAATACTATTATTATTAAATATTATTAAAAGTACTACCTGAGAAAATATAGGAGCAATAATTTATTAAATTTTTAATGCTGCTATTAGTTTTGCAGGCTTTGGATTTTTTCCTCAGGAATAGTATTTCTTTTTTTGGATGATCGGTTGAATGGTTAAGACGTAAAAAGGTAACAGAGAGACAGACAGGGTTACTTTCACATTTATAATATTAGTAGGGATTGAAATCGTAATTTTTTTTGGCTAAATCCTCGAAGCGAATCGTCTGCGTGGGTGGGCGTCGCGTCGCTTCGGCAAACTCAGCCATCCCAGGATCATAAGATAGTTTAATGTAAATGTAGTCCGGGCGAGGGCAGCGGTTTGTGTCCGCAATTTTATAACTGACTAATAAAGTTTGCCGGTTACCAGAGGAAATGTTATTAAAGTAGAGTAGGCAGGACGGTGACGGAACGTTCTTTTCCGTTAACCACAGTAAACACCACACGCAGAACTCAATCTCTGTATTCCTTACCGACTGATAGCCTTACCTATACAGCTATGACAATACTCTATATTACAATGACACACACTCGTGTCTAACAGAATCATCCCTTGTGACGTCACACATGTATCCACGTATGTCTACCATGGGGAGAACTAACACTTCTTTAGAATAAATAAAAATAATCTTGACATATAATTTTAACAAAAAAATGTATAGGTATTGAAATATAAATAAAGATTTGTACATTCACTATAATCAGTCATGTCCATAATAAACTCTGATTAGAAACTAATTTCATCCAACTTTGTCATACTAAAAATACCCTCTGATATTCTACCCTAATATGAAAAAATAAGTATAACTTTAAAAAATATATATTAAATATTTAGAGTTAGAGTATGTCTTCTCTTACTGTTATTTGGTACTGTGGGCTTGGTCATGAGCTGTTAGTACGGGAGCTGCTCTCTGAAACGTCGTTAATGAAATTTCAATCACGATTCGATTGAGAAATTATGCAAACACGGAAGTTAGAGGGTTGAAAAATTATTACTTGTTTATTTTGTAATAAGTCTCAATTGAATAATGCTTTAATTTACAATTTAAGAGTCATTTTAGTAACGATATATATTTTTTGCATGCTATTTATTAGGTAGTTCGTTAGTTATTTTTTTAAAGGAAAAAAGAAATTACTAACAAACGTAACAAGAGTTAACACATGTCATAATACATTTATTAAAACTTTGATTGGTTATTTTGATCTGAATAAAGATCTTAGGCCTCATCCTTGCCACATGGCTGGTTGTTGGCCAAGAGCAACCCCATCTCTTATAAAAAAAAAGACTAAAATTTTTTAAATATAAAAAAATATATTAGTGGCTCTCTGACTAAGACCAGTACTCTGGCTGGCATCCAGCTATGGATGCAAGACGAAAGCATTGCCCCCCTTAAGTCGAGACATCTTGGAATGTACCGACCGAATTTGCAGACCGTACCTCGTCGTTTCACCACTTTAAGCTAAATGTTGCTTTATGGTTCAATTTAAGCTTCAATATCGTCTAGAATATTCCTATGTTCAGTTTAGAGGATTATTAAATTTATTTAATGTCCCGCAAGGTTTAAACTACATAACATTAAATCTTCATACTGTATAGTGTATGCCTACTATGTAGTATTATAAAGATGTATAACTATCGATATAGCTATTCTATCCCTTAAAAATATACCGAAAAAAAATTAATCTAAATCATTCACAAATTTTCACATCAAATACCAATTCGTGAAAAATGTCGTTGATTTCACTATTAGCTTTATTTATGTACTAGCTGGTGCCCGCGACTTCGTCCGCGTTCTGGATGAAAGGTACCCTATGTCCTTTTTGGAGTCCCAGACAACGTGTATGCAAAATTTACAACGCCATCTAGGGAATTCTGTTTGAAGCAATGTAGTACTCTAATTCATCTAATCTCACTTCGAATAATGGAAAAAGTCTGTTAACAGATGGCACTACATGTTAGTTATAGTTTATAAAATTACGTGTTAATAAAATTAAAGCTGCTGCCCGCGACTTCGCCCGCGTAACTTAGTAAATTATGTACTTAAACCTTCCTCGAGAACCACTCTACCCATTAGTAAAAACCGCATTAAAATCCGTTGCGTAGTTTTAAAGATCTAAGCATACAAAGGGACATAGGGACAGAAAAAGCGACTTTGTTTTATACTATGTAGTGATGTTTCTTTCTTTCAAATTTACTATATATGGTGTAATAAAATTGTTTATTATCCCAAATAAAATAAAATAAATACCATTCAGCATAATTTTCAGCCGATCTGGAAATCCTGCAAACACTTGCTTATTTATTCTTATATTACAATAATGTACACAATAAAATGTTCTCTCTTTATGTATTTTTAGAATTAAAGAGTGGAATGACGTCTAGTACCTTTATAAAAGGTATAAATAGAGAGATAAAAGGCGCCGAAACAACACGTCACCGCCGCCACGGTACTGACGGTACGATCCACAAAAAGAGGAATTGTGTAACAAAACAAGCAACCGAACAAAAATTCGACTCTAAAACCTATCTATTCCGCGTTACGTTTCTCGATCCGCGTTTCCGCACGGTTTCCGTTCAAAAAGTTTGTTTGAACTGTGCGAAATTCGTTTGCCGAACAAATATTCATTTTTTTGTACCTCCCTCCTCCGCCCGCACCGGAAGAGGCAATGAGCAGTAACAATACTGTTACTTATTACTTAGTAACTTGGAAATTTACAACATTTAACATATTCTTTCTTAGAATTTACCCCGGGCACTTTTCATATGATCTACGTACGAATAGTGAAGTCAATAATTATAAGGAGGAACAAAAAAATGTTAGTTATGGTTATTCACAATGAACAATGAAAACTAACGAGCCGAGACTCCGGATTTTAAAATATAAATGCTGGAAGACATGCTTGGAAGACATGCTTGGAAGAGGCTTACAGGGGCCCAACCCTTTAAGCCTTTTCCAAGCATGTCGGCCACATTACCTGACAAGACAGAAGACCAAATCTATCATAATATGTATCAAATTTCGTGTTGTCATTAAATATTATGAAATAATATCCAAAGTAATTTATTGCAAAGGCAATAATTATGTAAACTAGAACTACATACTATTAATGTTTATGTACGCCAATTTAGCTTTCAATAATCTCCTATCTTAAGTTAATTGGAATTGGCAAATTATATGTTTACACGAACATATTGACATTGAAGCTTTAAGTAAAACGAATTATTCAATTAATTTATGACAATAAAACATATTTTTTATTAAATATTTAAAAAAAACAACTTCATGTTGTACATAATGTTAGCGAAATCAAGAAAATAGTTTTTATTTAGAGTTTTTTATTTTTTATCTGTGCATTTGAGCACGCTAATCTCAGACAGGACTATTTGATACTTTTTATCCTGAAATAATATTAGGTTACTGCAGGATTTTCAAAAAACGAACAACAGCGCGTACGAAGTACCAGCTAGTAATTTATTATGAGACTACGTTAAAAATCCTACTACATCATATGGATGTATGTATGGATGTTTGTAACTCTTTCACGCAAAAACTACTGAACCGATCACCATGAAATTTTGCATACACGTTGTCTGGGACACCAGAAAGGACATAGTACCTTTCATCCAGAAAAATAGGTACTACTCCCAAGGAATTATCTAAAATTAAGAAAACTAACTCCTGGCTAAGTATAATAGCAATAACAATGTCAGGCGATATATTGCTTTTTGAACGCGGACGAAGTCGCGGGCACCAGCTAGTAAATCACCCCTCGTATAATGTATATTGTCTGCTAATCTGGTATAAAGATGAGGTACTGTTGTTCGGTTGCATTGGGCTTTTGTTGTGTCCTTTTTACCACTCTGCATTGTTTTTAAAGCGGACGTCCTGTTTACTTTTGTGTTGGGGCTGGTTTGGGACCGCGGTTTTATGACCCAGTATATTATTTAAGGACACGAAAGGGTTTCATTTAGATGATGTTGATTCTGTAAACATTTTATTGATGCGTTACAAATGTTATTTGCAAATTATTTGTTTTCGTGTTTTTTTCTTTTCTCTTGTAATTTTTCTTGTAATCGTTACTGACTATCACAATCTAATAGTGACTATTTTTACAAGTAAAATATCTTTGTTTTTAATTATACCATTTTCAAACATTGATCGCTCTAAAAAAAGTATTTTGTAATCTGTGTAAAATTTTAGAAATGTAGGCTGATATCAGACTTATTTCTACTTATTTCTCTTAGAAAGGTTTTAGTACTGGCCCTGTTGGCTAAATGAACTTAGGAAAAATTATCTACAATTCTTCCAGATCTATAACAATTCTGCTGTTCTACAGTTCACTATTATGTTTAAGCCAAATCATTATAGCTTTTTTTTTCTTTCGAAAAAATGTTCTTCAACTGCGAATCTACTTTGTGAAAATGACTTATATAAATAATTTGTAATAGACTTCGCATTAATGGTATTAATCCTATCCTAAAATTTCAACCGCATAAAAATAATTTTTAGAAATATTTCTAATTCTATAAATTTTTAATATCAAAGCGTTAAAGCCTCTTTTCTGTAGTTGAATTAGTGTTTTTAGTAAAAAGAAAAGCAAGAAAATCTCTCAACACGTACGTACTAAATCCGTGCGAGTGTGATACTCACTAAAGGGAATACACATGAATAAAATATTCGCGATACCTTTTTTAAATTTTTTCGCGTTGTTTCATGTTGGAACTTTTTCTCTTTTATATGTACCTATGCATTGACAAATAGGTATGTGATAAAAAAAACTACTGCTAATCGGTAATTGAGGAGGAAATTATTAGACTTATTTATACTTACTTTTAATTAAAAATCTATCTAAAATCTATACTAAAGTAATTATACTGAAGAATTTGAACGAACGCGCTAATTTTTAAATTTAGCAGTTAGATTAAAAAAAAAGTTTTTGATTTCATAGATAAATTCTTTAGGAAAGTTAAAGACCATTAACACTACAAAAAGCACGCGACTTCATCTGCGTAGCTTAATAAAATATAGCCCATGTTGATGATGACTTGATGATCACTATGATGATTTGTAGCTTTCTATAGGTGAAAGAATTTTTAAAATGGGTCTGCTTTTTAAGTTTATTCTTTACAAAAAACAGTACAAAAATACAAGTCTTCCCTCTTTACAATATTCATAATTATAGATATTCGGTAGGGACACATACATTTCGTATACATACATTTCGAGGCCATTTGAATACTTATTTAAAAATATTCTAATATTGTGAAGGAATATGAATTGAAATATTTCTGATTATTGATGAAATACCCAAAATCCATAGTGGCAAAAAAGTATATAATTTGTTTTATAGGTTATAATACTAAAAACTCATCAATACCTACTTAAAAAATAACTTCTATTTGAATTATAAATTAGAAGAAGAGACCCAAAGATTTCGCTTCGCGTTTTAATATTTATTAGGAGGCTGTAGTCTTCTAATAAATATTAAAATTTATTAAAAGGCTGTAGTAAGTACACTTATGGATTTGGTAATTTAATATAAAAATATTTGACAAAAACTTTTCCATTTTTAACTATTCAATACTAGTTGGTGTTCGCGGCGTCATCCGCGTGGAATATTTAGCCTATGTCAATTCTGAAATTCTTTTCTAACTACTGGTGAGATTTTTTTTAAATCGGATTAGTAGTTTCGAAAATTATCTCCTACATACAAACAAACATACAAATTTTACCTCTTTATAATATTATTAGTATTAGTATAGATTAGAAATATACATATTCCACACTACTTATTTATACATTTTGGCTTTCAACTTCATTAAACTTAAAAGACCTTTAATATAACAAAACAAGTAAAACTATTTATCTACCAGTATCCACGATAAAATTAACCTTATTGATTAGGAACAGAGGTTTCGAGGGACTTGAACTGTGTTCATCATAAAATCCATCGGTTACCATGCAGACTAGACGGATACCATTCGCCGTTCATTGCCCACTCGCCCCGTTATGCCCCGGCCCCGGACTTTCAACATTTACGATGTGCCGACTTAAAATAAAGCCACACTCAATCTAGGAGAGAAATACGAACGGAGGGATCGCACTCACAATATTCTATTTATTTTCTAACTACCACACCCCTAATGCTTGTACAAATCTAACTCGGTGGGAGCCACAGAACAAAAATCGCTTTGCCACACCCGCCTCTATAGGGCGGTGTCTTTATAAGTTTCAAACGAACTCTCCTCTTCTGTGGCTCGACCGTGTACAAGTCTGTACGCACAGTCTCAAGGGACGTCCACTGATTGAAAAAGAAAACAGCTTCGCCGCTGTCCGATTGATTCTTTGTGCCCGTATCGGTGTATATCTCGTTTTATAGGCTAGCAGGAGTCTATAAATAAATTATGCAAATATTATAACATTCTGCATAACATAGTATAATTAGCTTATGAAAATGTACAACTTAATTATAATTTTGTCATAAATTAATATGAAATGTATTGGAATGAAACCTCACACCTTTAATTATGGTATGTGGTTTCATTCTAAACAACAATATATTGTCAACTTTATGGATCTTAGTTATATATATAAAAAGCAATTATTTTTTGCGAGGCGTGAATCTATACTATAGCTATAGCTATTCTTATAGCTAGACCGATTTTGATTCGGTTTTCACTCCACCATGAAATAACATTATGTGTGCTATTGTGTTTCGACGAGTGAGTAAGAGATCTCAGAGCCTATTTTTTAATCTAGCGGTCATATTATTTATTTTTTATTTTTTTATTTCATAGATTAATTCTTTGGGAAGTTTAAAGAACATATAAAACACTAACTTTGGCACCCGAAATACAGCCTATATTACTCGCTGATAATGTGGCTTTCTATAGATGAAAGAATATTTAAAATCGGTCCAGTCCAGGTCCAAATATTTTTTTAATAAAATTAGTATAGAGTACGCCTCGTTTGAAGCTAGTAAAAACATGACAGAAAGAACTATAAGTTAAAACGAAGTAATAGAGGGAGTTGCGATGTAATAAGTGAATGCTAATGTCAATTTACATAAAACTGCGAGTGAAACCACGAGTCACAGCTAGTTAAATATAAAAGTATATCAAGTCACGTACTCTACTAAAGTGCGACCAAGAGCAAGCGATGGGTGATCTTCAGACGAAAAAGTAAGTTACGCTAAATTTATTAGCTCCTGTACTAACACCCCTTACAAAGTACAAACAGTCCGTTCCGGTTGCTTCGTTAACATCCTTCTTATGTACACATTGACCACAATATCTGGACTATCTGACTAACCTGCAGTATACTAACTGCAACACAGTGCACAACCAGTTCCAGTAGGAAGAATGTTCGGCGTCCCGTAAGTTCTCATAGATATCAACCTCGATGACCTCCTCATATTGAGAAGAGATTTGTACCTGAATAACACTAAGGGCCTTTTTCACCAACTACAACTAAAGTGTTGATTAGTTACTTTTCAAGTAAAGTGTCTTCTGTCAATTTAATTGAAATTACCCTTGAGTAATGCTACTCGAAGATCGTGAAACTTGTACACTTTCTTAGCGATGACTTTAAATGGCGGTTAGCCAACTTGACACTTTACTCAGAGATGGTGAACGAGGCCCTAAACTTAATAATGAATACTAAGGAGATCGTATATCGCTTTAATAGTAGTTTATTTATCCCAAATTGATATAAAAACTCTTAATATAGGTTGTTGTTATAAACTGTACATTTTCCGTCCTTAAGCGAATCTGTCGTAACGCGAATAAACCCTTTATTTCGGTGAAGACATAAATTATTAATCTTCATACATTCGATGTCAGTCACAACTGTCACTCAACGAAACACAATATACACTAGCTGATATTTCACGGTTGGTCACGGTTCACGGTATGGTATGATTACCAGAACGGTATGTTAGAATACTATATCACACTATCTATATAGAGAGGCTATATCATTTTTCATACTGCTAACACTAAGAGGGGGTTCTAACCGCTGTCTGTGTGTTTCTTTTAAATAAAATAGTGCAATGAAATTCCCCGCAAATAGACTTTATTTGGCACAAAAGTTGACATTTTCAGAACCAATAAATAATATTCTGTTTACACTAAAGTGAACTACCATACACTGAAATTTAGGTTAGTTGCAGGTGCGTTACCATTCGAAATTCTGTGCACGCAGTAGCTACTGCCACCTTTGAAGAAACAACGAGAACTTATTCATGGTCCTATAGAAATAGAAATAGCAAAAAATTCTAACAATTCGACGCAGTATAAATTATAAGTGTGCAAATTCAATCACTGCATCTTCCCCCATACTGTGTTTAAATAACCTTTGCTCTACTTTATTTACATAAATTCACATGTTACATTTTTTGCATTCGTTTACTGAATCTACGTATCTACAGCTCCGGTTTTTATTGTGTGATACTGCGGTATTTTTAAGTGAAAATGTAACGTTTAGGCAGACATTCCCTTTACAAGGAGTGTCACAGGTAACTCTTATTCTCAGTAAATTAATGCGATTTTTCAAAGTGATTTTTTGAAACAAGTGCAGAATTCAGCGTGCTCTGCTACTTCAAAAATAATATATAAATTTTTGCTACTATTTATGTTGGCATATCAGCACAACCAGAAAATCAACAGTATATCCTGGTCTTGGTATATGTTGTATATCTAGTATATATAATCCTTTCTAAAAGCTACCAATAATACAAAAACAAATAAGAAAACTTTTGTTGACGCAATGACAACTTCCTGTACCTAATACTGTACAAACGCAGCCAAAAAACTTATTCAATTCAATATTGTTATAGTATTTATAACATTTAAACTCTATCAATTAGTTTTAGCTTATTGTTATTTATGAGTATTTAAGAAAAATATTATATCAGTATTGAAACATGAAATAAAATTAGTGTTATTTTCATAGTAAATTCATTGATAGCAATCAAAGCATACCTGGTAGTAGATTGATTCGCAAGACGAAGAAAACCGAGTGAAATGACGCTAAATTTAAAAGCCCTATGTACAACAGCGAAGGCTAATAATGATATATAACTAATGATTACTTCGTTAGTTCATATCATACGTTTAAATTTGCTAGTTAAAATTTTTTCTTTCATTCACATCAAGGAAAACTCGACCTACGAGGTCATACGAGATCATATGAGGAAAGAAATAAGAAAACGTTGAAATATCAAAAGAATCCCGGAGGCTGAAAACAAAAGAGCAAAGCCAGTGTAAACGTCTCATCGATACACATAAAAAGGGGGAACGCATCAAAAATCACTTTGTCCGCAGTGGAGACGCAATAAAAGCCGCGGCGCGAGCTTGTATTGACAGACGCGGTAATAAAATGAAATAAAGAAAATGCGCACCGAACTGTAATGGAAAACTCTTTACATTGTACGCAATAACACTTTTTGTGGAAACTTTGACGATATTTTTTTATTGAAGTGGGTATCTACGTAGAAATAGGTTTTACATTTTATTAACTATCTAAATACTGTTTACAAATCGACGACACCTGGCGAAACTACTTCCATTCAATTAGTGTTTTCAGCAATTTAGGGCTTAATACTTAGAATACTAACTTTACAGTATACCTGACAACCAACTATCACACAATATAACTAAAAATGTACACATAAATTGTTAGCAGAATGTAATTATTGTGAGTCCGTCTAGCGGCAGTAATAACTTCTTCACAGAATAGCACATTAGGTATTGTGTTTTAGCAAGTGTGTAAGAGATTTTCCTATCCTTACAATGTAACCTGTCAGGATTGACAGCGTGCTTTTGTAGCCTGATCATGTGGACACAATACTTAGATGACTGACGTTTTTTCTTAAGGTTTCAACAAGACGTACTCACTTTCATTTTAGTAACCAACCAATTTCAGATGGCAGAAATTACATTGAACGATAAGCAAACGGCTGACAAACAAATACATATCAATCACTGACAAGTAGACAGACTAGAAAATAACCCAAGTTTTTTGGCAAAATTTCAATCTCGGCCCGACTGGCTATGGTACGTCAAATTTAGACAAACACCAAGTCGATTCATGAATAATACATGAATCAAGTCGCCCGACCCACGGTAAACATTTAAAGACGTACACTATGTTGGTGAACAACTAAACAGTCAGTAGTGGCAAAACAAACTGTGTTTACCACTTATTGCATGGACCGTATGGCGACAGAAGACTGCCGTGTAAAGATTCAGTGACGCACTTGCAAATTTTCAGCCTGCCTCGTCTACTAACTATAGTCTTTGACTACTGACAACGAACCACAAAGCACTACGTTGGTCGTTCACCCACAAGATGGACTGGCGATCCAATATGGACGACAGTTATGACACCGGATCCAGGATGTTTCTGACAGATCCTGTCAGAAACATCCTGGCTACGTCCTACGGTCGAAAAGATGATGATTATGAAACTAATGTAGTAGGTGAACTAGGTGAAATACCTCAGCACATCTCCAATTGTGACCTAAGGTCATCACAGGAGTTCTAAGTAATTAGATATTGAATGTATACATATCTATTGAATGTTTTTAATCTATCTATTGAAGTTACTATACTATAAAAGAAGACACTGTGTTCAATCTATCTAGCATCGATTTACGCTCGGGCTATGGACTGGCACGGTCACAATTGCGTTTCAAAACAACTTTATTGTGTTTGTCGTAAGGTTTTCAATGTATTACTCTAAACGAAACGGCATACCAGTTTTCTTTAACTCGGGTAAGGGTTATGACAATTTTTATTATTCGCTCGCTTATTATCGTTGGCTATTAAGCTGACTTCCGTTTTGTAACATTTCGTTGGTGAATATTTAGAAGGGCTTTAGTTTGAATAATTTGATTGTTTTTTATCGAAATTATAAATATCAAATGACCGGTTTGAATGAAGGTTTTGAATAAAATTCAATTCATGAAACTACTTTGAATTTCATTTGTGTTAGTATTCCATCTATTACAGAAGTCCTTGAATGATTGAACAGTTTGAATTAATTCGCTGCTGCACTAGCCAGATAATTCAGTCAAGACCAATGCATAGTTGATAACATGACTGTGATGTGATCAGATCTGAAGTTATGATCCTTCTATTATTAAAGTTATTATATGCCTAGTTGCGGGCATTTTTATAAGCGCTTCATGTGGTGATCGTAGGAGTTCTAATGTTTTCTAACAGATGGCGCTACTGTTTGTCTATAAAAAGTAAGTTTGTGTAAAATGTTCCGTTGGGCGTATCCACTTTGAAATCATTGGTCACGTGTTGATTCTCGATAAACTCCGAAACTACTGAACCGATTTTGATAAAATTTCGTAACTATGTGTAATTTGTTCCAACTTAAAAGATAGGATAGTTTTATCTCATTTTTTTTTTTATTTTTATTTTTGCAAATTATATATTATTATTAACATAGCGCCATCTATTGCATACTTACTCAATCCAGCAATTATTTTTTATAATTATCTGTCAGTTCCAAAAAAATTAACAGATGGCGGTGTAAGGTAATTTATCCGTTGGATTGAAGAAAAAATTGCACCCGTGCGAAGCCGGGTGCGGGTCAAGGTCAACTAGTATAATATTTAATTATGTCATACTTAGTGTAACTTCAAAGGTTCCTTTGAAAATTTGAATTAGAATAAGAAAAAGTACCTACTTACAAAATTATTCTGAATATTTCAGTAAATTAAGTAAGTAAGTAGTAAGTCTTACATTAATAGATACCACGCTATCTAAAAACAATAGCTCCGTGAATGCGGCAACTTTTTATTGTAGTGTCTGTAAGACATCATCACTTTTTATCACTTTTTGCACAGTTTCATTATATTTTTACACAGTTTCACTACGCAAACTGGCATTTTATTGTGCCTAAAATTTAATAAAACATTCGGCTCGGGTACACCGAATTCGGCGTAGTATTTGTTGCCGCATTTGACAAGTACGACGGCGGTATCTAGTCGAGCGAGCGAGACCAATTTATATCTAAGGCGTAAGTCGTAAAATCATTTTCAATATAATCTTGTTGGAATAATAGAGAACATTTATTTCTAAGCAATATATTCTCTCTTGGCAAATCGCTTCTATTTACTTAATCTTATTTTATCCGTATGACAATACTTACTTGAAATTATTTGAAGTAGTTTCCAATGTACGAGTATTTGTCGTTCAGGAATATTTTATTTATTTACGGAACTGGAAAGAAATATATTCGAATATGAGGAGTTATAGCGAGTACTATTCTGGCGATACTATTATTTCAAAGGATTGTAACAGTTTGTAAAATATGTCAAATTTTTCCTCCTATTTTCACATTACACATTTTTTTTTTGCATGGACGACGACGCCGAAGCAACCCCTCTAGCGTAACGCAGGTTTTTATGAGATGTTTCACTTGACATGCGTTAAGGACGCCGATGCACAAGACTATTGAGCCACATATAAAAGTAGTGTGAAAGGGTTGTAAAGAGCAAGATAGTAGAAATGATGCACATAGCTATATGTGTATATCCATATTTTATGAGCGAGTGATTTTTAAAAAAAGGGTTGTACTAGGGGCTGTCGGTAGTTAAAACTTACACGCTCATAAAAATAAACAAGCACACACACACAAATACATACGATTTTAGTAAACACACACAGAGACGATCAGCCTAAAGCAGTCCTAACAGCTCAACTGCGTTAGCTTTCCTTTAAATTTACGCAATTTGTTCGCGGAGTATTTATTGTATTGGAATATTGGTAGTAATACTACTGTAATTGTACTACACTAGCATTAGTAACAGACGAACAGGTAAATGTTAGATGAATTGAACTACTTACATAGACATAGTGGATTATACAAATCCTATGGGAGTTAGCGAGTTAACGAAATGTAATTCTTTTTTTCCTCTTGTCACTGCGATGAAAAAGGGTTTAGTAAAATATATTTTATATGTATGTCTAAGTCTATAATATTTAATAAGTTGCATGGCTGGCGTAAAGCGGTTTGTAAACCTGTTCAGTTGGAACATCACTAAAAACCTTCAACGGTCATATTACTGTCTAGTAGCAAAAACTAATTCAAGTATGGGTTGTTTTGTATGTCTGTCTAATAGCAAAAACTATCAAAAATGCTCACCTCTACCATGAGGACTTATAGTCGATATGAAAATAAAAAATAAACAAAAAATCATGAAAGAACGAAAGCGAATGGAAGCAATCCAGTTATAACACAATTGGTAAATTTTATTTTATTTTGTTTGATGATGTATGTAAAGGTTTATTTTATGGTAGTTTTTGGCTCGCTAGTTTTTAATAAACTTCTATGAAATAGTGAAAGTCATAAACGAGAGACATTAAAATAATGGAAACTCAAAATCGGTCTCTAGCGGCAAATGGACGAGGACAGAGGTCACACGACTGTCCGTCACCTGACTCACTAATGCGTCTGCGAAGTGCAAGCTCATTTCATTTGAGAGCTTAAACTTAATTTTAGTGTCAACTGAAATTGAAGTGGATTTGAAACCTGGAATGGAATTGAAAATGGCGCATCAGAATTGGACAGATGGAACAACTTGGAGTGTACTCAGACGTGCGCATAAAAGGGGGTAGAATAAAATCGGTATGCATATTGAGTGACTGCCGACTGTCGGCGGACCTTTTAACAGCGCGGCGATGGAGAGTGCAGCGGAAAACCGAGAGGCACAGGGCTGTGCATTTTGTGGGGAACGCTTCAACAATAAGCAAAATATCACTTTTTGTTTTTTTTTTTAAGATCGGTTTTTCTCTTGGCCAGCATCTAGCCGTGTAGCGAAGCTGAGGCTTATAATTCACTGAAATTACTCAAATCACTCATCGGAAATACAGACCGGCGGCAGGGAGTTCCAAACCTTAGCAGTACGCATTATAAAGGATGTTTTAAAGCGCTTATTCTGAAAAAGATCTTAAATTTTTACTTATCACATGAGTAATAAATAAACATTCAACTCGTCTATCATTTTTATTCTCCCAGGTAAGTATATTATGTAGAATAAAATTTTATTTAATGTGCGAGTTATATGTTAACATGCTTTAATTTACTTCGATGACATGGAATTATTGGAAAAGAGGCAACCCTGTTACGCCGGTGTCATTTTACGACATTTTACACGTTTCCATACTTGCTTTATTCGAGATTACAGCTTCACTGGATTTGTCTTTCTCAAGAGAATCTTCGTCGAGTCAATATGCCCATTTTTCGTAGTAGGCAATTATGAAATTGTTCTTCGTTTATGAGATTTTTTTTAATGTAATATGTAAATACTGCAGCTGATAATGCTGGCAAAATAGAGGATAGACACAATTCGAATGGTAGTTCCTGGCACCAAAACTTCCGTGAATGGTATGGCCGAAATACCAGGTCAATATTTCGATCCGCCGCCTTGAAGGTTCAGATGGATAAATGACGATATGACAAACTCAGGTAGGATCATTTCGTAATCTACAGGTTTGTTGTTTTTCTTTTTATAGAGACATCAAAAGTTAAAAGTTACATTCTAGATCAGAGCCACACTGGTTCCTCCCATCTTCACTGATGATAGATTCTGTGAGTAAAGCGATAAGGAGCAGAAAACCGGAAACCGTTTGAGTTAAAATCTCAATATAAATGTTATCGCAAACGAGCTGCGCCATGAGACGATATACGTTCTCCCGAGACTAGTTCAAAAACTTAGTTACATCCAAACTTTGTCTTTCTGCTGTGGGAATACGACAAACTTTGCTCTGTCGCTCCGGGGAACTATACGGGATGAAGTGACGAATCCACTATTTATGGCAACACTAATAAATTTCCCAACATTTCTTTTATGGGCTGACCTCTCACTGCTACATTAAGAAAAAGAAATTAAATGTCATTTTCATTTACTCTGATATACATCAGCAGAGTCTTTCTTTACCTCGCAAAAGCGGTTACAAATTATGCGTTGGAAAATTTAATTAACTTAATAATCCACAAATGATGGTAAAATAAATGATAAAAATTCGCCAACTGGATCTCTGAAAGGGACGTACCGGGGAACATTTTAATTAGTCCCTCTGTGCTTATTATCTGAGAGTGCCGTCACTCAAAGCGGGCCAAGTTTTCTCAAAAAGTTTTACATAAAGACATCCTTATCTTTATATTTCTAGATAGAAGTACTTGTTTGTTTTTAGTGATCGAATAACATCGAGTTCGCACAAAAGTTTAGCCTAGATTTTTTTCTTTCCTTTTAAAGGAAGGCTTCTTTTTAAAAAAGTGGCAAGGCATATAGTATGTTAGTAACTAAGGCTGTGAAGTAACAGCATAATATGTGCTGTTGTGTTTCAAGGAGTAAGAATGGTATGCCAGAGGCCAAGTGGACGGTCAGCCTGTCTGCCGACCTTGTCATAAAAAAAGTCTGTTTGATAGAAATGGCTACCGTTGGCAATGAATATAAGCAATACAGTACAAGATTTTGAATAACGCACAAGATTTAATTTCATTGAGGAGATTGGACATTAGAATGTTTAGAATAGATCACCACTGTGAAATATGCCATCTGCTATAATGACCACTTGTCCTATCACCACGACTGTTGAAAAGTGGTCATTATGATGACCTGTAAATAAAAAAAATACAAAGCAATTAATTTTAAATAAAGCTTAAGATTCCTTGAAAATACATTTGTGGGAAGTTTGCGAATAGATTTGAATATAGTTTGAACTATCACGCGCTCTCACCATAGTGAGGTACCCGGGTACCGGGTTACGGGTAACTAAGTGGTCCCTTTTACGCACGAAGTGACACAATTAGACCTTGCGCTTTGGACCGGCGGCGACGGGCGGCGACGGGCGGCGTAATGAAGGCCACTATACCTACATCTAACTTTACCAAAGGGATTTTGCTAGCACATCACAATTCATGGAAGAACCTTCAAGACTACGAAGCCTAATGAGATTAAGCCAAACAAACACTTTAGTAAAAATCAGTTATTTTAAATCACTTTTCTACTTACAACTTAAACATATTTTGTACAACACTGAAATGACCTTGAAATTTAACCTTCAGGGTCATAGAGAGATTTCGATCGATTTCGGATAGCTTCCTCGTTAATAGTGAGACAGTGCCGCCGACATGATACAATACTTGTGCTCTAGAAACAAGCTGTTCGTGCTATCATTAAAATTCACAAGGAGAAGAGGTTCAGAAGCAAATTTAATAAAATCATTATGTAGGTATACTAACAATATTTTCATAGTACATCTATATCTTCTATATATATAAAAGAAAGTCGTGTTAGTTACTTCACTTATAACTCAAGAACGGCTGAACCGATTTAGCTGAAAATTGGCAGGGAGGTAGTTTAGAGCCAGGAGAAGGACATAGGATACTTTTTATTTATTTATTTTTTATTTTATTTTTTAATTTTTATTTACATAATTTACATTAACGTTTAGCTGACAGTTGCGTTTTGTTATACCACTTTTACCAAATGAACGGCTAGATTGTTTTTTTTTTAATGATAAATTGCATAATTAACCATAGACTACATTACGTTTAGCTGACAGTTGCGTTTTGTTTTGTTATACCATTTTTAACAAATGAACGGGTAGACTGTTTTTTTACTGATAAATTGCTTTCAGTTGCGTTTTGTTATACCACGTTTTATGTCACGTCCCACGTCATGTTCCCGTAAATTAAATACTTGCTTTTTTAATTTACATTAATTCTGCAAATAAAAGATTGACCATGATAAAATCAAAAGTCTGCTCATTTATTGCCTCTAAAGCGGAACAAAGTTCGCCGGGTCAGCTTGTTTATTATAAATTAATGTACCTTCATAAAATTAAACCTCAGTGGTTTTAGTGTTATCATTTTACATATATTATATTATTAGCCTTAAAATTGTTAAAATTATAAATAAATAAAAATAACTTGAAATGAAAAAAAAAGTGTACTATGTCACAGCAACTTGTGCACTTTCTTGATTACAAAAATTTTTAATGCTTTTTTTAAAGATCAAGTATGGATGTTTCTTGCTGATTCGTTTCTGCTTTGACAGCCGGTAGGAGACAATCTTTGTTATAGGTATCTTCATATTTGATTTTTTACACTGCACAGATACCACTCTAACCAAATCGTCCACACAAGGATGAATATTAAAAAAAAATCCGAGACTCCCGTTAGAGGGAGGAAAATTATTATCGTTCAGTAAAAGGAGATCACCCATTTTAGAATTGTGTTGCTTGCTTAGTCATCCACTTGCGTCTTTGTTGCATGCTTGACAAGTATTTATTTGACCATTTATTTTAGAAGTCATGAGTGGTTTTTTGTACATAATTATTACCCTAATAACAGTTCAAGTTCTCACTTGGAACAGCAATTCTTCAGCTTCAGGTTTTGTGTTGGAAATCCTAAAGCAATAAAGGCAAAAATTAAAATAAAATAAACAACAAGTTTTTTAGAGACAAATGAAGTGAACGGGGGATCCGAAACCCGACAAGAACGAATCATTGAAAATGTTTATCTTGCCGCTATAATGGTCATCTCCTTTATCCGGAGTTTAGTGTAAAGTGAAGGCTGTCATTTAGGCTTGAAGATCGAAAAAAAGTAACGAAAATGTAAAAATTCACAAAAGAAGTTGCGCCCCGAGTTTTCGAAAAGAAATGGAAAAACTTCTCTCATTATAACAGAATTAGAGACGCGGTTTCACTGAAACCTTTGAAAGGGGAACATTTGTTAGAAATCTGAGACTGTGGAGGATTACAAACGTCTAGACATGGACTCCTTTTCTGGGTTCTTTTCTAGGACTTCTAGGTGTGGATGGATGATTGTTTGTTTGTTACATGCAAAAACGGATGTGGATGAAATTTAAGACATAGTTTATTACCTGAGTAGGATAATTTTTTTTATTAGGAGTTAATTACCTATATGTTTTGCTAGTTGGAAATAGTTTAACAAAAATCACATACAACCCAAATTTTTTTAAAGTTCGAGTGAATAGGCATCTTCTGGGTGAGCTCACTCCATCATAGGCCTCATCTTAGCTACACAGCTGGATGTTGGCCAAGAGCAAACCCATCTCTAATAAAAAAATAATGCTTCTGTAGCTATGTCTATGACATTCGCATGTGCGTGTATAAAACATCAGTACGGAACCGGAGCTAATTATCCGAGTGGAAGGTTTTCCGTTTTATAACGAACGAAAACGTCGAACAGACTTTTTAGACAGAATATCGCCCTTTCAAAACCGGTTTTGAGCAGTTATATACATATATTAATGTCGCATTTAAAGTTGCCCCGGCGAACTCTAAAGAGGGCCCTTTTGTAGATATTTGAAAAGCTAACACAACTATTTTATATCTACTTCTAGCGAGTATAGCGTTGAAAAAGAGCAGTTTTTTAGATTGTTTGTTTAATTTTCTTAATTTATTTTTCTGTTTATACCTCCCAGCTCTTTACTACCAAAAAAGTCTTGTATACAAGAGCTTAGTCTTAGTCTTTAGTTGTTGCTTGTGCCCCAGGGACACATTTAACACGGTCTATAATTAATATACTAGCTGTGCCGACTTCGTACGGAATTTCGGAATAACTTTTTTTGTATACGTATTGGAATGCAACAAACAGCAAATGTTACAGGAAGCTTAAATTAAGCCTTTTCTAAGGTTGGCGTGCTTAAAAAAATCTAAGATTTGATAATATTACGGACAGACAAACAACGATTTTATATTGTAAGTATAAAAATTATTTTATTCACACGTACCGAATAAACCAATGTCGAAAGGTATTAAAGTAAGAAGTCGCAAACAAAAGATCAAGTGAAGAAGGATCGAGCAAATTAGCGGTTCTTAGAACCGGAGACGCGGAACTTGAGAATGGAGTAATAATTTAAAGATTTCAACTCCTTACATTGCTCGAGTAATGCCGTCGCGCGACGTCCCGTCGACCGACGACATCTCGTCTTCCCAGAGTATCAGTACGACCGCCCCGTAATCCAGGAAAAATATCTTTAAGCCCTTGATTAAACTGAGACATTTGTCTGCAGACATACTCCCCGGATAAATGGACACCAGTCGAGATAATGAGCTATCTACTTCTTTTGCAACTCGTACTTGTTTTCCTTCAGGGATCGTTTTGAATTCGTGCATTATTGGAACCGGGTCATGTTTTGTAAATAGCTTTATTAAGAATTAGAAAATTATACCTGTCAAGTTGGTTACGTTTTTGTTATTGTAAATTACGCATTTGATTGAGGAAAATATTCACTTGTATTTCTCAGAAGTACATTACCTACATATTCATCAGGGATTCAAACTCCCGAACTCCTGATGCTGACCTCATAATCCGCATTATATTTATTGCGGATGTAGATGTATAAATGGATACAAAAGTTCCGCATTTGCAGATGCGATTATTCGCAATAACCCTGCTTTTAATACGTCGAGAAGCAATCTGACATCTTAATCGTTTTGATGACGGTGGCGCCGCCACAGCGACAGTGACTCCCATTTTTTTATATTTCAAACGATCTCTCAGGAACGTAAAATTTTGTTTTTCAGGATAAAAAGTATCCTATAATGTTTATTACATGTAATAAACTATCTGTGTACTAAACTTTATCCAAACCGTTTAGCCGTTTTTTGTTTAAAAGAGTAGATAACAAACATCCAACTTTCTCATTTATAATATTAGTAGGATATAGAAGTTCCGTGAAAATAGCTAGGTACCTAACGTTTAATTCAATGAAGAAAAAAATATCACTTAGTCTAATGTCGAGCTTTACCTTCACAGTAAGTAGGCATCATTATAGTGTTACTAGGTGCTTTCGGAAGGTTCTCAGGGCGTGTCCACGTGACTAATTCCCATAATCAGCCCCCGTCGAGTGCGCCGGTCACTGAAATATTAGTGTACATAATGATTTTTTGCACAAAATTATCTCTCACATAGAAAATATTTTCAAGTAATACTCAGAACTAGTTTTGGATTAGGCTAAAACCAAATAAAATATATAAAAAGTTTCATAATGTAAAATGAAAATGTCTTTCGTACGAAATTTCATTGCTTGAAAACATATTTATAAGTGAAAAAAGCTTAGATTTCAGCAAATGAATTACATTTTTCACTAGTTTTTTTTTTTTTCTAAATATATCAGCAATCGGCCTCCAGAGCCATAATCTGATTTGGTATTACGTCTGTTTAGATTATGGTTGATGTTCCTGCGAACATCACCCCAAGATCAATTTCGATGGTCCAAGTCAAGGATTTGCCATCTCTTCAGTCGATTTACATCTCCATCTCTGTCCAGGAGGTTTTTGGCCAATTGGTTACTGTGTTTTTGCGCCCTCATACAAGAGCCCTGGACGCATAATGGCGCGGTTTTGGGACTTCAGTCTGCAGGTAAAATACTTTATAATACCTGTGGCTCAAAGCCCAGAGCAAGCATAGTTTTCAATAAAAATATTGAATGTTTGCCAGTGCCAGAGTTATGTACTGACGATATGGCGGCAGCTTTTGTTAACATCAAGGGCAGGGAGGGAACACGCGTCATCGTCTGTTCTGCGTACCTGCCCTATGACGAACACGACCCAAGGGTGGAGCTTGCGCGATTGGTGGCGTACGCGCATCAACACAAAGCCGAGCTACTTGTTGGAACCGATGCCAATGCCCATCACGTAACGGGGGGCAGCACCGACACAAACAATAGAGGTGAGTTACTACATGACTTTCTCTTAGTTAACTGTTTACAGGTACTCAACAGAGGGAGCAAGCCGACCTTTGTGACAACCGCAAGGCAGGAAGTTTTAGACATAACCTTCGCCACTGACAATATGGCCGAGTTTATATCAAACTGGCATGTCAGTGATGAAAGCTCTATGTCTGATCACAGACAAATTCGTTTTGATCTAGTAACATCTACAAAAGATCAAACCGTAACGTACAGGGATCCGAAAGCTACAGCCTGGGATGTTTATAATAACAAACTTAGGCAAAATCTTGAGGACCTCCCTAATAGTATATGTACACCGGAGGAGCTAGAACTTGCAGTGAAGGCTATCACGAGTGCAATAAGGAGTGCCTTTGAGGAAAGCTGTCCACTCAGAACAAAGCACTCCAAAAGGAATGTACCCTGGTGGAACTCGAGGCTCAAGAAGCTACGGGAGAAAACCAGACGTTTATTCAACAAGGCTAGTAGAACCCTTCAATGGGAGAACTACAAGAAGGCCTTGACTGAATACAATAAGGAGATAAGGAAGTCCAAGCGTGCTGCATGGAGGAAGCTCTGCGAGGAATTAACACAAATGCCTCAAGGAGCTAGAATCCACAGACTGCTCGCGAAGGACAAGCCTAGTCAATTAGGGCTGCTTAAAAGACCTGATGGCTCCTTCACGATCACTGAAAAGGAAACTCTTCAGTTGCTGATAGAAACTCATTTTCCGGGGGCTCACGGCTTTTCGACCGGGGCAGACAGAACGCCTTTACACCAAAGGCCTCGAAATGAGGACCGTAACAGAGCGGCTGATCTCATCCGACCCAAAGCTGTGAAATGGGCTATTAGATCCTTTAAGCCCCTGAAGTCTAGTGGTGAAGACGGACTGTTGCCTATTTTATTACAAAAAGGCATAGACGTACTCACGCCATATCTGGTAAAGATCTACCGGGCAAGTTTTGCCTGGGGATATATACCGGAACAATGGACCCGGGCTAAGGTATTATTTATACCAAAGGCAGGTCGGAAGGATTATGCTCTGCCTAAGTCCTTCAGACCAATTTGCCTAACGTCCTTTATGCTCAAAACTCTAGAAAAGATTCTAGACAAGCACATAAGGGACAAAGCCCTGGCCACAAGACCTATTCATTTCACCCAGCACGCCTATCAGAAGGGAAGGTCCACTGAGACGGCCCTTATTCAGCTAGCTGACAGGGCAGAAAGGGCTCTGGAAGATAAACAGATTGCTTTATGCGCATTTTTGGATATAGAAGGTGCCTTTGACAATACTTCCACCAACACGTTAGTGAGGGGGCTACAAAACAAAAATGTGGACCCGACTACTGTTAGGTGGGTAAAGGCTATGCTATCCAAACGTAAAGCGAGGGTCGAACTACATGATACCTCACTTACTGTAGCAACTACAAGAGGATGTCCGCAGGGTGGTGTTCTATCGCCGCTACTTTGGACTCTTGCAGTTGATGAGCTGCTGTATAGGCTGGCAGAACATAAGATCGATGCCCTAGGTTATGCTGATGACCTAGTGGTGATCATAAGAGGTTTCTGCCAAAGCACAATTTCGGCCCTATTACAGAAAGCTCTAAATATCATTTGCGAATGGTGCACAGCAAATGAACTTTCAGTAAACGGTGACAAAACCGCTATAGTACCGTTTACCAAAAAGAGGCTGCTAGACAAATTAAAGTCACCTCTTGTAAATGGTAAACGAGTTGAATTTTCCTCAGAGGTCAAATATCTGGGAGTTACCTTCGACCAGAGACTAACGTGGAATGCACACATTGGAAATGTGATAAATAAGGCTAAGGCAGCCTTATGTATCAGCCGTCGAATGGTAGGGAAGAGCTGGGGCCCGTGTCCAAAGCTCACCCTTTGGCTGTATACTGCTATTGTGAGGCCGATGATCGCATACGCTTCTATAGTATGGTACAGAAAAGCCAACCAAAAGACGGCTATTGACAAGCTTAATAGCCTACAGCGTTTGGCATGTCTGATGATAACAGGAGCCATGTCGAGTTCCCCCGGAGCATCTCTGGAGGCAATCCTGGGCTTACCGCCTCTAAATCTATTTTTAGAGAAGGAGGCGAAAACCAGTATGCACAGAATGATGAATCGGGGTAAACACAATTGGCTGTCCGAGGTACTCAGAGCTCTAGAAGACTCAGTACTAAGGGATCCCATCCTAGGCATGCCTACTGACACAATGGTACCACAGTACATAGACGAAAAGTCTTACACTGTGGAGCTACTCTCAAGAGAAAACTGGTCAAATAACAAGATCTCTTGGGAGGAAGGGAGCCTTTCTTGGTATACTGACGGGTCCAAATCAGGACCTGACGTAGGCTGTGGTGTGTATGGCGAGGACCAGAATTACAGGACCAGTGTAAACCTGGGACAATACGCCAGCATCTTCCAAGCAGAGGTCTTCGCCATCCTGGAATGCGCGGAAATCAACCTGCGAAAAGACTATGTCAACCGTGTGATTTATATTCACTCAGATAGTCAGGCTGCACTTCAAGCACTGGACTCGGACTTTACCGTCTCAAAGCTGGTGCGAAACTGTGTAGACTACTTAAATATATTAGGGCGCAAGAATAAAGTGGTCCTAAGATGGGTACCTGGCCATATGGGGATCGAAGGCAATGAATATGCCGACGAACTGGCCCGGGCAGGCGCTAAAGGTAGGCTAATAGGTCCTGAACCTGTGTGCGGACTGCCAAATGGCCTAGCTCGCTGGACCATATGGAACCAGTGCTTTACTAAATCTTACAAACGCTGGACTAACTTGCCAGGTTTGAACCATTCCAAAGCGCTCATAAGAGCCTATAGTCGAAACGTGACAAATCAGGCTATGTCGCTTAGTAGGAGCAATTTGTGCATGTTAACAAGGGCACTAACGGGGCACTGTCGTCTCAACAGGCACCTTAAAATAATGGGTCTCGCTAGTACGGGAGAGTGTCGCTTCTGCCATGAAGCAGAAGAAACACCAATGCATATCCTGTGCGAGTGTGGCCCTTTGATGCACAAGCGTAGTCACATCTTAGGAAGCCACACAATGGCTTGTGAAGATGTGAGGAATGCCTCTATCAAAAAAGTACTACAGTTCCTTGACGTGGTAGGTATTGGTAGAGAGCTTTAGTTTACGTGGCGATCACAATATTTCAGCAGTGGACGATGTGATACTGGTACTCTAGTAGACAGGAATAGCCACAAAGCAGATAATAATAATACTGTGTTTTTTCAATCTGTTTATATATCTAACACTGCCTGCATTGATCGACTCTTTAATAGTTTCTATACCCAGGTGTTCGTGTATTTCGGCGTTTCTAGTGAACCAGGGAGCGCCAGAAATGGATCTCAAGGCGATGTTCTGGAATCTTTGTAATATTTCCACATTGGACTGACTAGCAGAGCCCCAGAGTTCAATACCATAAGTCCAGATTGGCCTAATTATCACTTTATATACCAGTATCTTATTTTGAAGTGATAATGGCGATCTTCGTCCTATAAGCCAATATAGGCTTTTGAATCTCAAGCTAGCTTCATTCTTCTTTGCCTTTATGTGGTTTGCCCATGTTAATCTTTTATCCAGGAACATACCGAGATATTTGACACAGTCACTTTTTGGCAGTGTTTCACCTCCCAGATTCACAGATGCACATTCTCCTTTCCGAAGCGTAAAAGTAATTTGCGTAGACTTGGTGGCGCTAGATTTGATCCTCCACTTTCGTAGCCATACGTCGATCTTATTCAGTTGACCTTGCAGTCTTTGGGATGCCTTGATTGGATCTGTATCGCTAGCCAGACACGCAGTGTCATCTGCATATGTTGCTGTCTCTACTTCATCAGTAATAGGAAGATCTGCAGTATATATTGTATAAAGTACTGGTCCAAGAACCGATCCCTGTGGTACTGAGGCCTTTATGTCATATAACTTGGATGTTTCTTCTTCAAATTTCACTTGAAACTTTCTTTCATGTAAATATGACCTAAGGATCATGTAGAAGGAGTTGGGTAACAGTACTTTAAGCTTGTATAATAATCCTTTGTGCCAGACCTTATCAAACGCCTGCTGAATGTCCAAGAAGGCAGCACAGCAGTATTGTTTCTTTTCAAGGGACTGCCTTATTTTGTGCACGACCCGGTGTACCTGCTCTACAGTTGAGTGGCCCTCACGAAACCCAAACTGGTGATCTGGTATTATTAAGTCATTCTCCAGTATTGGTCGTAATCTTCTGAGAAATATTTTTTCAAAAACTTTTGATAACACTGGGAGAAGACTAATAGGTCTATATGAACCAAGTTCAGTAGGGGGTTTTCCCGGTTTAGCTACCATACATATCTGGGATACCTTCCATAATTTCGGATAGAATTGTATGCGAAATATAGCATTAAATAGCATGGTTAGGAAGACTATTGGTTTTCTGGGTAAGTGCTTAAGTATTTCAGCGGTTACAAGATCAAACCCTGGTGATTTTTTATTTTCCAGACTTCTTATCATTTTAAATATTTCTTTAGGCGTTACAAGTTTTAATGGTAAGCTCAATTGTTGGTCACTGTTCAGCATCAAATCAACCTCCCGTTCGAATTCAGGCATACCAGTCTCATTTGGGGTGAAAACTTGGCAAAGGTGTTTTCCAAACAGTTCTGCCTTTTCCTTAGCTTGTTTGGCCCATGATCCACAGGGAGTCCTTAATGGAGGCCTTGACTGTGTTGGTCTACTAAATCTCCTTGTTATTTTCCATAGTGAGTGGTTATCTATCTTCAAAGCCGACAGTGATGACACTTGATGCTCGAAGGTATCGTTTTTGTTTTCAAGAATCATTGCTTTAAGTTCTTTGGCCGCTCTATTATAATTTGCTTTGTCTTCACATAATCTACTCAACTGCCACCTTCTACGTTACTTTCGTTTTTCTTCAAGCTTTTTCCGGATTGCTAAAGGAATGTTACCTTGGTTGCCAACTGGTTCTAGTTTTGGGGTTGACTTCCAAGCTGCTTCCTGTATAGTATTCGTAATATAGAATGTGGCCTCCTCGATATCCTGTTCAGTTTTCAGCCTAACATTTAGATCTACAACATCCTCCAAGTATTCACAAAATGCATTCCAATCCGTCTTATGGTTGTACAATGTCATTCTTTGCTCTTTAAATATTGCAGTTATACTCAGAGTTGCTATAACAGGACTATGGTCAGATAAACTGTCAACCGAAGACCTTACATCCAGATAAGAATCCGATAGGCCCTTTATGATAAAGAAATCAAGTAAGTCCGGTGTTCTATGAGTATCCGCTGGCCAGTACGTTGGTTCGCCAGTTGATAGCGGGGTCTGTCCAAGCTTTTCAACACACCTTTTCAGTTCTCGCCCCCGGGTGGTGGTCAACCTAGATCCCCAGTACAAATGCTTGCAGTTCCAATCCCCCCCACAGATATATCTGCGGCCAAGAGTAGTGAAGTAGTTTGTGAACATATGCTCCTTAATTTTATGCTTAGGCGGGCAGTATACAGCACTAATGTTAATAGTACCCATTTTTGAAGTGAAACTTTTTATGGGACACTATTGAAGTGAAACTTTTTGTCATGAGAGTGAACTCGTCGAGCTAACAAACTGTTAAGTGTTAAACTGTTAAACTCACAGATGTTAAACTCCTTGTCTCTTTCTTATTACCGCCTCTCTCACTCTAGCAGAGTGAGAGAGGCGGAAAGAAAATTGTTGATGTTGACTGACAGTGACACTGTTGACATTGACAGTCTGTGTCGGATAAATTGGATAAATACAGAACAACTAATTAATATTATGGAAAAAATGAGTACTACACAGACATAGTTCATTCTCTATATGCTACGGATTATAGAGTATGATCTTAGCATACTATATACAGATGGATGACATTACTGTCATCCATCTGTCTGACGTTTAACTAACAAATCACAAATGACAAAGTTTGGTTTTATGACTGCCTGGCGAATCCTGAATTTTATTTTTAATTTAGTGTTGTGTAAAACTTATCTTCTTTAAGATAATACAGTCATGCTTCAAGTGTTCAACGTCCTTATTTTTTAATTATATGTTTATGGAAAATAATTCAATAAAATGGCACTAAAGAAAGTAAAGGGGAACTTCGAAAGAATGTTCGATAAAAATCTCACCGATTTAGTGCGTGGTATAAGGAATAATAAAGATAACGAGGTAGGTACACATCAGAAATTGTTACTATTTACTTAATAAACATGTAAATAAGTTTTGAATGTTATATTTTTTTATATAATATTCGATTTTAGGCCAAGTACATAGCACAATGTATGGAAGAAATTAAAGTGGAACTACGACAAGATAACATAACATAAGAAAGCTAACGCTGTCGCTAAGCTGACATACGTAAGTACTTAGGTCTTAAGTAGATCGAATTTGTAAGTGTAACTGTTGTAATTATTAATTAAATTGACATTTATTTTAGCTTCAAATGTTAGGATATGACATATCATGGGCTATATTCAATATTATTGAGGTGATGAGTTCAAACAAATTCACTTACAAAAGAATCGGGTACTTAGCAGCTAGTCAATCATTCCATGCAGACTCAGAGTTACTTATGCTCACTACAAATATGATAAGGAAAGATTTAAATGCTCAGAATCAATATGAAGCAGGATTAGCACTCAGTGGACTGAGTTGTTTCATATCTCATGATCTAGCAAGAGATTTGGCAAATGATATCATGACATTGGTGAGTTTATTGAAGTGAAACTTTTTATGGGACACTAGCGTTTTGTCATGAGAGTTAACTCGTTAACATAAGTCATATTAATTACTTATATAGTTCTTTTCTTAATGTAGAATGTTTATGTATATGTAATATATATATATATATATATATATATGTATATGTCTATTAAATTATTTCATATTAAAAAAATTTTAATATTGTTTTTATTCTCAGTTATTGTCAATGAAGATACAAAAAATGTATGCGTCAGTCCAAAACTAACAGCGTCAAAAGTGAAACTTTTTATGTAATTCAAAAACTGTCAATAAGTGTACAAAAAAATACATTGCAGCAAAGAAAAATTGACTGGAAATTATAATAAAAATGATTTATAATAAAAATCAAGAAAAATCTACAGACTATCCCGAATTAATTACTATGGAAGTTTCACTTGTACGTATATGTATATAGTTTTATGTATATGTAAATAATAGTACGTACGAGTGAAACTTCCGTAGTAATTAATTCGGGATAGTCTGTAGATTTTTCTTGATTTTTATTATAAATCATTTTTATTATAATTTCCAGTCAATTTTTCTTTGCTGCAATGTATTTTTTTGTACACTTATTGACAGTTTTTGAATTACATAAAAAGTTTCACTTTTGACGCTGTTAGTTTTGGACTGACGCATACATTTTACATCGACAGTGATTGTAGTGGCCTGAAGGTAGTCCTCTCTGAAATTACTGTGTAAGTAATGCTTTATGTTCTTTTTTATAATTACAGCTGATCCTCCATGAGACGTATTGCCTGGATGATTTGTTATGTATACATAATAATCTTGATATTTTACACATTTTTGATCATTTAAGTGTGTTTCAGATATTAACGCAACGTCTATCTTGTTTTCCTTCAGTACTATTTCTAGTTCATGTTGATTTGGAATTAGACCATTAATATTCCAGGCAATGATACGTAAGGATGCCATTTTTATTTATTACTCACGAGCTTTGTGACTAATGTTAACATTGAACCCACAAGTGCTATGAGTTGATCAATCTTTTCAGCTTGGATGCGAATGAGATCTTCGAGATTGTTCTGCCTTGACTCCAATATATTTGGTCCTCTTTCATCTTTTGTATTTGATCCGTTAGGATGTGTGCTCTGTGACATTTGTTTGTCTACATAAATATTCTGAATTTGTTTTTGTCTATTAATTAAGGTTGGAGTTGGATACTTTTTAACTATTTCACTATATCTATCTGGCCCATAAGTTTGGCTATTTTTAGTAGATACAGCGCGAGCCCCAAGTAATTTATCCATGGGATAGTTCTGTATATTGGGCGATCCAGTTACTTTAAGCGGCGGTTGTCTTTTTGGTTTTGGACTTTTCCTTGCCATTATCTCTTTATACACAAGGCATCCCTTGTAGCTTGCAGGGTGTTTTCCAGAGCAGAGTGCACAAACTGCTGGGGCATCTCTGTCCATCACACAGGATGTTGTTTTGTGTGCTCCAGCACATTTAACACATCTGTACGGTCTCATACAATTGTTTTTTGTATGGCCGTACTGCTGGCACCTGGTACATTGTACTATAGTCCTTCGTTTTTTGGGGTCTTCTATTATAACTGCCTGATGATATATATACTTAATATCTTTCACCAGTTTGTTATTTTCATTTGGATAAATATTTAGGAAAAACTAATTCATTGGTTCTTTTGTTCCTTGTTTACGGGCATTGATTATTTCACCCTTTACTTTGTTTCCTGTTGCTTCTATTGCTTTCACAATCTCATCTTTCGGTGTGCTGAAATGTAGTTTTTTAATGACAATTCTTGGGCATCTTTCTTCTTTGTGAGTAAATGTATGTCCAATTAATCCTTTTTTACGAATGTGCTCTATCATAACCTTGTACTTTTCAATGGACTTCGAAGTGATCAAAAAACATTTTTCACTAGTGGATCTATTTTGCACACATTTCTTTGATATATTGAATATATGTGTATCATGAAAAAAAAAAATCGTCCGTGTTCTGTGAAAAAAACGCGATGCAGATTTCAATTTCAAGTATGTAATATATACTTAAGATTGAAACTATATAAAAACGTTACATAAAAAAAAATTGGTCCGTTTTAATAATGAAAGTGAGGAAATACGAATAAGCTAAATGTGGCAACTTTGAACATCGACTAGAAAAAGTAGAGTACCAGTGTAAATTACATAAAGTTTCGGAGTTCCAAATCTAATCGCATGCCAAGTGGGGTGGTAAACAAAAAACAAAATGGCGCGAGGTTCGCTGGTGATAAAACACTGAAGGCACCAATTTGGCTTCTCGCCCAATTGTTAATAACGTTTTCATAACAATAAACTGATGGAGCTATCTGTACGGCTGCAACATCCACTTCCACACTTGATTGCACAACCGCCCAGCGAGCGCTTTCGAATCCATCGGCTAATGCCATCGCCTTGTTAGGCTTTTTATTTTTATTTTGAAACCTAAAGTATATGTCTATACTTCGAGAACTCGGCATTAAGCAGCGTTTGTCATCTCTGGTACAGTCCCGTATCCTCACCTTCTTTGGCCACGTCTGCCGCCGGGGGGAGGGGGCTATTGAGCGACTTGTGGTCCAGGGAAAGGTTGAGGGTACCAGGCCACGAGGAAGATCACCTATGAGATGGACAGATCAGATAAAAGTTGCAGTGAATGGCTCATCATCATTACAGGAATGCACGAGGAAGGCGGCCATCAGAGAGGAATGGCGGCGTGTTTTTAAATATATTTTTTTAAATATCGTAAAATTTCGTAAAATAAGAAAGATTTGTAAAAGTACTCGATTTGCAAAGGTTTCATTACATTACATACTTCAAGATCAGTCCCCGTCCATAGTTGGAAACTGACTCGGTAACAGAATTTATGAGACTCGTAAAACTTGAGTGAATGTAATGAAACACACGCCTCGTCAGCTAGCCAGCGGGCGGTGTGATTTGTCTACCTAATACTGCTTACTAATTCATTCTGATCTTATTAACTTTACTGCGTACGTAATAAGAGTGATTATTGCACTTGCAATGTTATTAACAAACATTAATTATATTAATCCTAATCCTATATTATAAAGAGAGCAGATTTATATGTTTGTAAAGCATAAACTCAAAAATTACTGGACCGATTTTGAAAACTCTTTCACGTATAGAAAGCTACATTATCAGCTATTAACATAGTCTATATTTATAAAGTTCCGCGGGCGATAATATTTTAAACCCATTTATTATGGTGACAATAATTTAGACATATAGTTTAGATATATTAGATCCAATTGTTATAGAAAAAAGGTGATTTCTCTGTAAAAAAAAAATTGAGACAATAATTTGGTTTTCAATGTGTTTTCATTTCAATCTTAGACGTACCGAACAAAGTTTGCTTTTCTTCATAAAAAAAGTGTTCGCGAAGAACAAGTGGATAGTCATAAAATCTGAATAAAGCTTGGCGACACCTCCAGTCGGAGAGAACTCCCAAAGGTGAACACATTTTAATCACGCGCCTCTCGCTTCGATGGCCCATTGACGTCTCAATTTTGGCGTGTTCAACGAACGGCCGTAATACCGCCCGACGATACAGTGGAAAGCTATCCACCAATATTTAATCTTATTAATAAACTTTTATATATAAAAAAAAAATTACAATGTTTTAAATGAAACATTGTAGAATGCGTTCTACAGTTATAATAGCCCACACAGTATACTTTGTGGCAAAAACAAAGACTAATAATTATACAATTTAATATAATATGGCATAATATTAATTTGAATAATTATATGTCTATACATATAATATACACATATTATGCGACAGTATATTACTTTTAGAGGCTGTATGTGACAACTCATGTTGTAATAAACAATTTACAAGGAATAAAATTTGTCCATAATGTAATGTAAAAAATCTAGTTAATTTTGAGTATTTTCCTAAATTATTAGGAGAGATCCGCTCCGCTCAACACCGTGGCGTGTGGCGAAGGCCTCATCTTACGCCGGCAGCTGCACAGTCTCTAGATTACTTTGCAATTGAAAACAAATAATAATAAATACGGCACGCTTCGAGCACGCGCCTGCAAATTGGAAGCGAGGGAAAAAAGTGAAAAAAGTACGCCATTTTCCGTTCTTGCTAAGATATTGGGCCAACCGCAGCCAGATGTTCGAACGCAAGTTTTATGCCTTCAAGATACTATGTTTCGTTCATAAAGTTGTTTGTGAATTCTTAATGCTCCCAATGTTGCTGTTGTGTGTATCTTGTGTATACTTGTTTATGCACATTAACATTAAAAAACAGACATGAGGTTACTAAAGAATTTGCACAAAAATGCTGCTTCTTTGCTTGGTGAGGAATTTATCTAACATTATCCAGAAGAGCATTGCAGGAAAGTATCATTGTTTTGTGCAGCGTGGAAGATATTGAGAACATAATTATATTATTTTAATGAATGTAAAAAAAAACACAAACATTAGCGGTCTTACTACAAAAGATTCAATAAGCACTGTTCAAACATGTGCTTAGTTAGACAAGCATTAAGCATTAAGCATTGGTCAGCGAGCGTTTAAAATGTCCCTACCACAAAACCTTATTTAGTGCTTGTATTTGTAGACAGTGTTAAAGTACGTGAATGTTATTGAATTATGGCAACCTTGGCAAACATTCATTCAGTCACTCGCCCTGCATTCATGTCGTTTTCATTTTACGCAAATCTGATAGTCGTATAATGATGAATTTTGGTTTTCACAACCTATTATTACGGACTATATTAATGATATCAGTAAATTATAAGATTTGAATAAGTAATAAATTACAAAAAATACGTTAGATTATTTATAAAATTTCGTATTACCAAAAAATTTTGCGCATAATGGAACGTAACTGACACTGACGTAATTGTCTAATGTGGTCAAATGTAAAGTTTGATTTGTTAAAATTGTTAAAAGTTTGATTTGAGGATCCACCTCTAGCATCACATGGTAGATCATCATTTATTAAATCAGTAATCTTGTTACCAAAGTTATATATTCGAATGGATTAATTCTCTCACGATGTATCATATCTCGAAAATTATCCATGTAATCCATATCCTCCATGACGATATAATCGACATTAAATTTAAAATATCCATACTCATTTATAAAATCAAAAGAAATCTTTAATATTAAGTATACGCAAAACGAAATTTGACTGAACACGTCAGAGGAAGAGAGGCTGTTAACTAGATAGACACTCGTTAAACTAGCATATGGCCGTGGTTAAATATAAATAATGCTCGAGCATTATCTAACCCTAAACAATGCCTAGACACTCTTTTGTAGTAAAGTTTTTTCTAAACTCGTGTTTTAAGCCTGATTAAAGTGTGTTTAATGTTTTTGTGGTAAGACCGAAAACATTCTTCGTACAATAATGATCAAGGCAAATGATCAGACCGCAGCCTCCTATAATTTTAATATAAGTTAGAATTAATATTATAAGAATAAGAATTTAAAGCAATATTTCTGAGGGGTGGTATAACCCGGGACAAATTAAAAAAGATACGTACCTACATACTGTCTCTGTCTGTTTAGTTAGATCATAGATGACGGAATCTCCCATTATATGGTTCAGATCAATATAGTGTTACACTTAAAATGCGAAAGTTTGTGAAGATGCTGTGGGTTGGATTATTGTATGTATGTTTTTTACTCTTTCACGCCAAAACAGCTTAACCGATTAGGATTTAATTTTGCACACAGATAGTTTACTCAGATAGATGTTACCTGGGTTAATATATAGGATACTTTTATTCCTGAATAAATGTTAGGCGAGGGAATGTCTAAAAATAAAAAATAAATGGACGTTACTGTTGCTATGGCAGCGCCACCGTCGTTAGAGTCAGATATTTTCTCAGGTGTTATATTATTAATTTTTCAACGCGGACGAAGTCACGGACACCAGCTAGTATGCAATTCTGTGAAACTAATGACCGATCAAACAGTAAGGCATTTGGTTCTATGACGTCATAGCGAGCATATGTGTACGTAGGAAAAACGCTTTCCCTCTATGACCATCTACACTTATAGATACATAATTTTAATGCCTATTTTATTACTGATAAATAATTACTTTATAAGTGGTGAATGACTGATAATATATTGCAGAGTAACGTTTTTGTGAGTGAAACTTTTTTTTTGACAGAAAAGAAAATAATATACAATTTAAAATTTACAATAGTTTATCAATACTAATAATAAATCTGTAAGTGTAGGTATTGTTTGTATGTATGTTCCTCCATAACTGATACAGGATAGGGTACTTTTTTCACGCGAAGTCGCGGGTGCCTGCTAGTAATAAAAATAAATGAGAAATCACTATACCCGTCTCACGTTGTTTATGAAGGAATTCATCTTCTCAATTCGCACAGAAACATATTCATATATTCTGAACCACACCGGTTCGTACATAAGATGTTCACCAATATCACGTACGTGAGATATTCAACTTATTCAAGTGATGGCCAGTATTGGAATATAACGGTATGACGTCATTGAATCTAAGTCAATAGTCCGGCATAACGATCCTATGTTGGTAACATTTCATAACTCAGACTTAACAGGCATGTAATATGCTACTGGAAGTGTTATCATTTTTTTTTCATTTGCTTTGGCAGTCTATGGATAAGATAATCATTACGATAATTACCTAGAGCGAGGCGGTCGTCACGTGGCAACGCGTTGTCAGATTTTAATAAATTTTAATAAAATTATCTATTTCTTTTATTTCTAGACCTCAGTATTTTTTTCTATTTGAAAATATCCTTTTTTGTCATTGATATGGTCTATCGGCATTTTCACTACTAAATATTTTAATAAGGCGAGGCGTAGTTTATTTGCATTTTGTGCGTGTTTTGTACACACCGAAGGCGTAGTTTTACCCGCTTCACTCAACCGTCCAAAGGGGTCTATCTTTAGTTTTTATATTATCTATTAGAATAGTTAGCATTGCCGGTAATCGAATCCGGTACTTCTGAAGCAGACCGTTAAGGCTGTTCACTTGTCCAATGGTCTCGTAATTTTGTAAAATATTACACGCACCTACAGAAAGGTTGGTAATTGTTTGTAATGTTAACACATCCAGCAGGATGTGTGTGGAGGCTCGTATTCCGCTCACGAGCCAGGCCGGTCTCGCTGACGGATTGGTTGCTGGCCCACGAGGCATACTGATGCGGGCCCTGACAGAGGGTAGTTTTCATAAAGATATACCGGGATTATGAGGAATATGCGCTCTGTGTACTCCAGATCCTTTTTGTTGTTCGTGTTCATGATTTGTTTCTCCCACTTACGTGAAACTTACTTTTGTCTAATAAACGAATTTCCTTGTTTCAACTAAGTACATTTTTGTAACAGGCTTTGTTTGCATATCTCTGAATTATAGAAATAATTAATGAATGAGTGAAAGTTACACTATTGTGTCATGCAAAAATAAATTTTATTAGTTAATTACCTATATAGTAATTAATAAAAAAATAATTAAATGTTACATAAAATCGAGGGATTTATTAGATACATAAATTAATATTTTTTTTCGATAATATTTTTTAATTGAATTCAAAGATATGTTGGACAACGCTTAAAAGATACCAGTTAGTGTAGGTATCCAACCTGATTTATAATTGAACTTTTATAGAAAAAAATAATATTCTATCATAAAGTAGAAAAAATTTCACAAAATACATACATAAAAAAAAAGTGCCATGGCTTCTCGATGGCACAGTAGACATGAATATGTCTCATATCATAAATGAAAAGAAAGATTTAAATGGTCCCTATCCCTATCCCTATCCCTATCCCTATCCCTATCCCTATCCCTATCCCTATCCCTATCCCTATCCCTATCCCTATCCCTATCCCTATCCCTATCCCTATCCCTATCCCTATCCCTATCCCTATCCCTATCCCTATCCCTATCCCCATCCCTATCCTTATCCTTATCCTTATTCTTTCCCCTTATCCTTAATCCTTCTATGGTCAACAGGGATAATATATATATAAACAAACGAACAAACTATCCCTATCCCTATCCCTATCCCTATCCCCATCCCCATCCCTATCCCCATCCCCATCCCCATCCCTATCCCCATCCCTATCCTTATCCTTATCCTTATTCTTTCCCCTTATCCTTAATCCTTCTATGGTCAACAGGGATAAAATATATATATATAAACAAACGAACAAATTATAATTAATTCATTTACGTCATGGTAACGATTTTCGTGACACACATTCTTTCGAATTAATTCATTTACGTCATGGTAACGATTTTCGTGACACACATTCTTTCGAATAGGCCCCAGAGAAAAGACATATTCATGTCAATATTTAATCACTTTAATATTCAGCTGCGGCATATTGATAGTCATTTACAGACTATCATCGCAAGTATTGTAAAAGTAGTGTAAGAAAAGTTATATGAAGGCAGACTTTGTCAGTAAGTACAGTAACTGTTCATATTAGAAATAATATGAAGCACGTACGAAAATCTCATATGAGATGGACGGTTACAATATATCAACTTCATTAAGAAAGTATAGTGTCTAGACAATGAGGATAACTCTGGTTACCTTACGGAGTCACGGATTTCATTTTATCAAATTTGCTTTAACGTTTAAATGAAGTGTACCTACTATAGTCCCCATGGTCGGCGCGGATCTGGATATTCACTCCATTCACTTATCCTAGTGCTATAAGTGGAAGTAAGGCGGCTTAGCTTGGATACATAAAATTCACCTTTGGGCTGTCTTTTGGTGTGAACAGAACTAATAATAATATGTCACCCTCTAGGAAATTACTATTCGCTCGGATAGGTGTTTCCGAGCCGGTAGTAATTATAACACTTAACAAGAGTAACGACCAAATTCGATCAAACCAAATTCGTTAACACGTATCCCCTGTTGGTTGTTGGACCTTTATTGGGAAAGCTTGTGTGAAAGGTTTCCCTTTCTAACATGACTACCTATAAATTTAAAGTAAACAAGTTGCTATAACCTGATCTATTTTTATTTTTAGAAGCAGAACCTGGTAATTTATCAGGAACACGTGCGTTCCCTAAAACATAATTACCATTTGGTAATACTAAGCAAATAACTATAAAGCTTGTTTGTGCCGAGTGTGTGTGTGTGGTGGGTAATTGTGTTTGTCATAGTTAACAACGACTCCTCGCTTCGGGCGGTGTACATGTATCGACCACAGTTATGGGAATATTCAAGTCATAAGCTGAAGCGATTCGCTGTTAAGTGAAGAAATAAAATTGTAAGTCAATATGAGAATGAAAAAACAACAAACACAGTCCTATATCTTTTAAAGAAACTACGTGGTAGTTAGATGAATGGCTCATATTGGCTTACAATTATATTTCTTACAAATACAATTACAAAATAGTTCATTTCAATCTATCTACTAGTCAAAATATGTTTTTTTTTCGTGTGTAAGTTATCGATATTTATAAAATAGTTTGTCTTGAGTGACTATCAACGCACAGCCAAAAATTCTAAGTCTAGAAAGCTGAAATATGAAACATAGCTTTATTTTATATCGTAAGCATCGGTTAAGAAAGGATTTTTGAAAATTTCAACCCTTTAAAAAACCGGGGCAGGTCGCTAGTATAATATAAATTTAGACCCTATTTAAAATAATGACGTAAACTTTATTGAAAATAACGATTTGAAATAATCTTAGTTTTAATCGCTAACGCTTTTCATTTGCACAACACGCCAATACTTCGGCATTATTGGCTTTGTTTTAGGTAAAATCCGCTTTACTCTCCGCAAGTAAATAATGAAATATATATGAGTTTGATCGGAAGATCACGTGGTTCAACAGTGGCTTATTATACACACCGGTTAGTAAATTGTACAATTTGCTGTGTATTTCTTAAGTGGTTTAACTAGTATCAATTGGAATCTGTGTGGTCTTATAACTAATATTATATAAAGGAAAGATTTCATTTTTTTTTGTTTGTTTGCATTGATTATTATATTTAAGTATGTATAATAACTATGTATAAAAATTTAAAATATGGGTCTAGTTAACTAGTTCAATTTGAATTGAAACTACTGGAGCAATTTGAAAAATTCTTTAACCTATAGAAAGCTAGGTTATCCAGGGAGTAACATATTTTATAAATTTTATAAAAAAATACGCGGACGAAATCGAGTGCAACAACTAGTTTTTTTTTAAAGGTAACGAAGTCACTGTTATAGGTAAGTTTTAAACAATTTTATTGAAAATAGTCAGGTACACGGCAAGAAGAGAAGTAGGTGTCAAAAGTTCCATACAGGACCTACCGCTGAATCGGAAAGCTCTAAAAGCAAGAAAGTTTCTGTGGTGCGGTGGCACTTGTGAGAAGGTAATTTATTATAAATAGGAGGGAGGCGAGTGTGCACACACTAGGGCCGCATCCTCTCGCAATATAAAAGAAGAGAACGCTTTATTTCGACATTTGTCGCGAATAAATCACAATTTTAGAAGAACTATGGCGGTGCTCTGCCAACAAACGTTGAGACTCAAGCGTTCCTTCACGCTCTGGATTTATACGGCGGCATATTGCTAGCATAACTGCATTTTATTCATACCACATTAGCATGAAGCTATTATTTTATTACAGTCGTTAAGCTCTCTTAAGTGAAACTTCGTCTACAAATAAATGAAATTAAATAGTGAAGAGAATATTTTAAAGTAACTTAATTGAATGTTATTTCTTAAGATAAACACATAATTTAAAGTTCTTTGTATTAATTTGTTAAGAGACTTCGTTGTTAAAGTGTTTTATAAAAATAACAAATTAATAATAAATATATATATATAACAAATAATGAAATTATTCATATTGCTATCTATGCACTTTCGTCATATCATAGGTTGTTAATTAATTTCTTAAAATTGCAGGAGCGAGAATCAGTTGACAATCTCATCCGAATTCTTGTTTTTTTATTTATTTTTAAGCCACAATTAGAGAAAATGTCTTAATTTTGAAGTACTTAAAATATTGCGGTAAATGTCGCAACATGCATCCGTGTGTAGACGAACTAGATAGCTTGCATCGCCAACGTTGATACGAACTTATATGTTTCACAATTTGCATAACCTATATATTTTTCGAACGCTATTTCACCTTTATATTCAAAACATACTTTTATACTTAATAAATTATTTACCTATTACTATATAAGTTTAGCAAATCTGACGGCAAGTTATATCCAGGCCTCAATGCGGCATAGAGCGATATACTCAAGGCAGGAATAGAATTTTAACAAGGGTCCTTGATGTGGCAATGAATAAACGATTTCAGGGCATTTTATGATGTTCCCGGACGGATTATAGCTCCCAGGCTACGGTTGTTCACCTTAAATATATGTTCCTCTTGTTGAGAACAAAATATTAATGTAACGCTATGGTAATCATTATTGTTAAGGACAAAAATAACATTTGTTGTTTTTGAGAGAGTACATTTAAGAAAACGAATTTTATTATCAAAAATTGTTCGCTACCTAACGCGTAAAAGAAATTAAAATTAAATGAATTAATGAAATTAAATCAAATTACATAAAAGCAGCTAATTTCATGTCCTCTCCCATAATTTTCCAGTAGTCAAAAGATTATTTCATTCTAATTTATTAAGAAAAACAGACGGTTTTATTCGGATTGTTAATTTCTAATGGATACTGCATCAGAAATTAGTATAGGATTGTTCATTGACATCATTTACTGGCGCTTTTATTATAGTTTTGTATTATATTTGTATTATATTTTGTAAAGGAGTTACTGCAGACAAAGATCTACCAAGATTATGAATACATAAGCTCCGATACTACTACTGTCATCTAAGATCTGAGCCTATTGAATTTTTCCTAGCTCTTATGTAATAATCTACGAGAACTAATGATGTTCTATAGAAATAGTAATGTGACTGTGACCCCAAACAGCCTGGAGTTTGAAGTATTAAGCGAATGTTTTCCAATTAGTAAGACGTGCTGATAGTTTTTTTAGTTTGTCCTTACTCTACAAGGTTCCTAGTAAAATTCTGATTTAGTGTAATATAATATTAGTATTATCCCATGATTAATTTGAATCCCATTTTCCACATACGAAGATATGCCGACCCTAATTAACCAATTATATAAATCAGCGCTTACCAAGAATGCAATTGAGTAGAAGAAATTTTTATCAGAGTGTCTCTTTGGTATATTTATCAGAAGAAGAATCATTAAGGATAACTATGAAATAAATGTATGTAACAAATATATATTAAATTACTCGTAAAACTGTTGTTTAGAAGACTAAGCATACAAATCAGCGACAGAGCTTATCAAGAATCAGTTGGTTTAATAAGAAGCAAGCCACATTATAAACCGCCTAAGGGTCGAGCCACATGGTGCGATGCGGCAGCGGCCCGGAGCCTGAGCGTGTCGTTGCGGCACCCTACATACAAATATCCATAGAGATCGAGAAATTTGCGGCGACGTAGTGACGTTGTTGTACTTGCGGCGCCATTGTGTGTCCGCCAATGCGGCGTAACCAAATGCGGTGCGGCGTCGCACCGCACCGTGTGGCTCGGCCCTTACATCTATGCAAATGTTTTAAATTAAAAGGGAACTTATTTGTAAAAATAAACGGAATTAATAATGCTACTACACATTCTTTAAGCTCCAATTCTCTTTGCTAATTTCTCGTCTTCACTAGCAGAAAAGAGTCGCAAAAGAGCAAAAATTCTTTTTATTCACGGAGAATTTCTCGGAGGTGAGTAATTGATGGACACACTGAGTTCTCTCGGCATAGACGCGAGCAACTTTAACGGGTATTAAATTTAGCTCGCTCTGTATTTCAAACTAATATTAAATGAATGGATATTCTTACTTTTAAAAATTCTTAATTTCTTTTTTTAGCGTTTTATTCATAAGACCATTAAGGTTATTTAGTAAAAGTATTAGAAATTTTCATCAGCAGAATATCATCTCAGCCGAAGGACGTCCTTTGTTGGACCGGTGAGAAGCAGTCTGGATCCACCGTCGCGTCGTTGACTTGCGGCCCTTATCAGATCAGATTTTCATAGTAGATGAAATAAAGAAAATATTGGACAAAAATACATAGAATAATACTTAAAACTGTAGCTGCTAAACTATACAAACCTGCATCGTACGCCCCGTAAGATTTTCAGTATATTAAAATTAATATATCCGCCACTTAGAAAATAAGTAGGTATGTTAATAATAAATAAATATAACCATTTATTTAGTGTAAGTAGCAAAAATTATTAAATTGTTATTTATAACTAATAAAATGAAAATTTAAAAGTAATCGTGATCTAAATATCTTACATCTAACTTTACTTTACGATTTTTTTTAATTATTTCTTAATTTTTGTCATCCATTAATTTATATGGTTGAAAGTAGAATGTAACAAGAGTGATTATGCCAGAGAAAAAAATAATATATAAAAAAAATTAACGCCCCACCTGTTACGTCGGGTCATTAATCATTCGCAGGCAATCGCTCCTGGTACATTTATCTTTATTAAGAGGAACCCGCCCAATGGGAGTTCGCGAAATCACTCCTAAACAACATTGGGTAATGAAAATAAAGCCCGATAAAATGCAGGATTGACGGAAGAGCTCCGAACTCGTTTTACGACCACATTTTAAATTCATCTCTCTTATATTCCGTTTTCACAAAAATATCAGGTTTCTATTGCAAAGGTTAGATTTTGTTGCAAAGAAGAATCGATTTGGTGGGTTTTTGGAAGTCACTACAAAACTGTTTTAATTTTAGTTCAAAATTTAAACTTTTTTACACTAAGTAAAGAATAAGAAATTTTGAAATGAAAATCGTAGTCTGAATTAAGTACCCTAAAGAACCACATAAAAAATAATCATCAGAATTATTATGTGTGAAAAATGTTAAATTTTAACATTTTCTTCATGTAATTGAATTACATAAATTGTTTCTTCATGTAATATTTATTACTGTTACTAAATAACAGTAATAACGTCAAACGTTACTGAAGAATATTTTTTACTATCAAAGTCTACAACTCAAAAGTTTAAATGTTACTTATTTATTTTATAATTATAATTATTGCTTTATTACAATTACAAATAACTTCAATTAGTAATAAGTTGTGCCATATTTGCCTCTGAAAGTTATATGTTTCCTTTGAATCGCTCTGTGGTAATCCATTTGACGACAGTTCCTAGTTCCGCAAACTTAACAGTTCCATAGTGAGATGAGAGTTCGCAATAATCGCACGTGTTTGCTTTTGCCAGCCATATTGGAATAGCAGCAGGTAATATTAGGCACTCGGCATACATTTCGCATAACTTCTCGTATCAAAATAAATCCAACTATGTAGAAAAGTTTGTTTGGGATATTAAATCCCCACAAATTAGGAATATCTGTGTAGTTAGACAAACGAACATAACTCATTTAACCAAGAGTACGCCGCAAATTACTTCGGTTGACGGAAATCTGAAATTTATTTCTACTTCGTAATTGAGGCGTAATATTTATTTTTAACAGAAAGTGCGACAGACAGACAGTCTATTAGTCAGTTTTAAAACAGTTTATCCTCGTCTAGGAACATTTTTTTTTTTAATTTATTTATTTAATAGCTAACCTTACAGCATGTAACATTTAACAAATACATAAAATAGAGTAAATTTTTATATAGCCTATTACAAGGTTAGTCTTCGTAAAATTTATAAGTACAAAAAAGTGCTAGTAATTAAAAAATGATAATATATAAGTATGCATGTATCTATAAATTGTGTGTGTGTGTGTGTTTGTATGTGGTACTGTTGCCTAAATACAACAGCTTATAAGTGTATGACCGGTTTTGACCAAAGAACAATTATATACTCTAGCGAGACTCACAACAGTTAATAATGTGAATGTTTTATTACAAATTACTCAATTCTAAAAAAATTTGTAAACATGAAAAATTTCACAGTAACTTAACGAGCCCATGGGTTAATAAATTATCACCCGCCTGAACTAATTTAATGCAATGGGACGACAGTGATTTATTGTTTAGCAACAGGTGCTCTAACAAGGGTAATGTTATAAAAAATATTTTATGAAAACCCCGTTTTACATACGATCACATTTTCGAGAGTATTCGGGAACATTCCACTCTTCCTGTTGTTCGTGTTTGCTCCCGGATATTCAGTAGGTAGTCGAAACCCACTCCATGGCATTGTGGATTCAAGACTGTATTCCTACTTATCTATACAACGACGGCTTCTATAAGAATTACTTCTGTTTGAATAGGAATAAGAAGGACGTTCATTTCTTTAACCCAGCAGACAATTAGAACAAAAATAAGTATATATAAGAAAACTCGAGCATATCCATATTTACTTTTACTCATATTATAACGAAAGTAACTCAGTCTGTCTGTCTGTCACATTTTCACGCCTTAACAACTTAACCGATGTCTGACCCTGCCGGAAATCGAACCCGGGAACCCTGGAACAGAGCGTAAAGGCAAGCACCCTAACCACTCATCCAACGGGTCGTCTCTATGAGGGTGAGGTTAAATGAGGTTTTATTTATTTATTTATTATAGCCTTTATTTAACAACCTTAAAAAAATTATACATAAAATGAAATATTATATAGTCCTGACACCGTTGCTTAAAGATTGTCTTGCTTTGCAGCATAGGCCTCCCTCAGAGCTTTCCACAATTTCCGATCACGAGCCTTTCCCATCCAGTTAAATGAGGTTAAATGAGGTTGAATTCTCAAATCAAATTTTTTAAACTCCAGACTGACAGTAGGTAAATTCCCGACAGTGATTCTATTAAAAAAATGAATTTCAATGTTACTAGAATAAGAATATACTCCTACCAACTCACCGTCAAATAGACGCTCTTCGGTCTTTTGCTTATAAAATATTTGGTATTATCTTTGTTATACCTATTGTACAGAGTAACATTAATGGTGGGTAATGAGGCGTTTATAACAGTTTACTATTTATCAAGCTCACAGTTGAATTTTGTTAAATTGGAGCATCAATCAAGCAGTATTGTGTGGCTGCCGATGAAGGGTTCAACTCGATATATATATTTGACGCGGCTGAAATTTAACGAACCGATGAAATCAGTTGAGTTTTTTAATATTACGGGTATATACGTATATGTAAGCAATTGGCTTAACTTTTTCATACGTTTAATATTGACATGTTTTTTTAAAATATAATTATTACAGATTGCACAGTAAATGACAGTATGCTACTATCTGGCGGAAGTAATCATCTTCTTACAGAAGACAATCGAGAAATAACAGCACGTGTGCTGTTTTTATGTTTTGATGCGTAATTATATTCTTAACTATATTCTTAATTATATTCTTAACTAGCAATCCGCCCCAGACTTCGCACGGAGTTTAAATTTTCATAGATCCTTTCATAGAGGAAGCTAAAGTTATAGAATAAAACTAAGTTTCAAATTTCAGCTTTCTAAAAAGCTTAAATTCAGTAGTTTTCTTGACTTGGTCCAGAAGTCTAATCTAGAACTAAGTCTAGAAATCTAGACTAGGCTTAAACTGTGCGTTGACAGTGTCAGTCAAACCAAACGATTTTACCAAATTCTTTCTCATAAAATTGTTTACTGTTTTTATGTACTTACCTTTTATTTATTACAGGTCTCAACACAGAACGGATTGTAAAAAAAATAAGAGAATAAGAAAAACCTTTTAAAGTCTTGAGCAACTTTGCTTTTAATTTTCTGTAACGTAAAGGTCTTAAAGAAATCTTTACAAATAAATGAAATAGAAGCGTCTGTCTGTTATTTCTAAACAAAAACTTTTCCAGCTTCGTCTGTATTAACTACTATCTGTAGCAATAATTAACAACAATTCTTTTGGTTAACTATTTAGGTGTTTGTCTTTGTAGACGGTCTGTCTAATGTGCGACTAAGGAACGCAGTGGTGGACTACTTGCTGGTGGGTGGTTACCGTCGCCTAAGGACACAAACAACACTAGGATATGCGCTGCAGACCCTGCAGGAATTTATTTAAAGGTCGCTTGAAGAAGCCCAAATTGTAGCTACATAGATACACTTAAGAAGGTAGATTGTTCTAAATTCGCGCGATAAAGTTTCTACTCATCCGGACTGTGCGTAGCAGCACCTTTAATCCAAGTAATGCGGATGTACTCAGCACGGTAAAAACTTGGGGTAGGCATTAATTGGAACTACTCATCAGAGCACTTACTATCGTACAGCTTATAGAACACACAATGCAAGCTCGTAGAACGGTAGATCATTGTAGTTTTTGGTGTGCCCTACAATTTCAAAACAAAAGAGATATGAAAACAATGTTACATTTAGTATAACGTCTGCTGTCCACGTAATTATCGAAACAGATACAAAGCCACGCTTTATGCCGACTTAGTAATGTTTTGTATATTACGGTCCGCATTTCACAATTCTGTGGATACAGTCGGCGAAATATTTGCGAGCCTCTCGCTCGCACGCGGTCGTAAATCGCCGAGAACGTACTACACTTCTCACTAATATTTATTTCGACGTTCTTGAATCACGGGCGGACATAATACCGTTCGATGTAGCTCGAATCGTACCGGCCTGGGTACACTCGTACTAGTAATTGAAAATTCATTTAATAAGAATTAAAAAGAGTGTAAAAGTACTAACAGCGATAAAAGAGAGGCATTCAACTAATGGTGGAAGGAAAAATACAAGGCAAACGTAGCAGAGGCAGGAGAAAGTCATACAGTTGAAGGATTTCAGAGTGGTTTGATATTTTCTTACTAGAAAAAAAAATTTGAAGATTTTTGAAGTGAAGACTTTTTTAGGCGCGTTGGGCATTTTTAAGATGGGCAAAAACTATTGAAGTCGCGACCTGTTACCGTAATCGTGTAACTGGTCGCGAGTATCGCCGTAATCGTGTCTTTTTTTAAATCGATTAATTTAAAAAAAAAAATTTTTGAGATGCGAAAAAATCATTGAAATCGCGGCTTGTTACCGTGTAACCGCTTAACCGACAAATCTGTATATACGTATGTACTTACCTGAAGATTAAATAATATACACCTATTTGTTCCAGTTTTCACTTCAGTCGGCACTCCCAGAATGCCACTGTTTTTTTAAATGTTAAACTCAACAGACAGGCTGACGCATCGCTGACAGGCTGGGTATGCTACAAACCGTATCACCGGTCATACTATAAGCGCTAATCTTCCTTTAGTGTATCATGAACACCCCACAGACGTCCATCCAAGTCCAAACCATCATCATAATTAATACAATAATATGTAAATATTACATAAACATATTAATACATAAATATTACATTCAAATAATTTAAATACATAAATACGTAAATAAATGACATAAATGCTGTTATTTCACTCACATAAGTGTCAGACGTAACGCCTGAAATGGAAAACATGTTGATATTATCATATGAGAAAGATATCATTAACACTTGCTTGACTGTACATGGGAAATGGAAAGATAAAATATGTGCACGACGACATTAAAACCCATGTCGTGTACGGATAATATTTATGGGGAGAGCGTAAAGGGAATTCATTTCGATTTGAAAATAATACGCGCTTGGACGTAACGATTCATTCTCGGCGTGTTTGTTGGATATACCGTGTAATGTGACCATTAAACAACTCGCTGTTTTTCTTCCTAATTATTAACCTGTAATGGCTAACATATTATACATATATGAATGTATATGTTACGACCACTACACCTGCACTACACACAGAAGCTTCTTGTATTCACACACATTGTCAAAATATTTGACAATCCAAATCACTTGAAAGTTATCAGGTTCTAACTCGCCTGCGATCGCCTCGTCCTAAAATATATCCTAATATTTGTACCAACTGTTGATGGTTAAATCTCTGTTCTGTGATTACACTTAATTTTGAATTTTCACTATCATTTCACTTAGTAAATCTTAGCTTTCACTTTATAGATACGTTTTTATTAATTTTTATATATTTTTTTTATATAAATTGTGGGAAAATGTGAGGATTAAGAAGTTCATGAACGCAAAATTTGAGCAATTACACTTAGATTCCAAAAGTATCCTTTGTTATTACTTAACGCCGATTATTTTCATACTAAGTTTTTGCATGAATAATTTCCAGTAAAGATCGTATTTATTAAAACTAAGTAAAAGCTTAGTGGCACTTGTTCCTTTTATCTTACAAACGGCTCAAGTAAAAAGAATAACTTTCCCTCTAACAAAGTTGCATGTGTAGTTTGACGGAACTTAAATTATATACCTTTTGTTTTGAATTGTAAGAATATTGTAAAAAAAGCTTATTTAAGGTATTCTTGAATAACATTATTATTGGTATAGTAGTGGTTTCGCACAATTTTGTTTCTTACGAATTGTCCGAAGAAGCAACATTAAAATTAAATATATTTTTAATCGTTGTTTCGCACAAATATTATTTTCATAAAAAAAACTTGAATCAAAGTACAATACCGCACAAAAGTGTAATCAATTATCGCCCAATCGAACTTTCCCGAGTATTTCGACCGTCGGGTCTTTGTCATCAACTGCCAATAATTCAAGTTTTTAACCCCTGTGGTTTAGACTCTGAGTTAATGAATCACTCAGTACAAACGCTTTTATATTATATAGATAGAAGATGAGTCGAATTGAGTAGGCTTTACTTTTACAAAACAGATGAGGCCGAGTTAAAACTTCCATAAAATGATTATTAATAATGCACAAGAACAATGGAGCAGTTTAAATGATGGCGAAGCGAACAAAGAGCCGACGCGACATTAAATTATTAAATAGAGAGTGTAATTTGTGCCACCTTACTTCCACACAGTTCCGCCGCACCCGCCGACGATTCTCGGCTCAAACAACATATGGGAACTTAATTCGTGCGTGCCCACCATCCTTTAACACCACTCTTGTATATGTCGTAGAATAATTGAAAAAACTGATTTTCGCAACTGATAATAGGAATATAACAACAAATTTTGTAATTATCCGAGGTACTTTTAGGATCTATGCGAAAATCCCAATATGTGTAGGACGATTAGAAAATGAAACGCTGATTGGTCAATGATGTATACTTAGCTTCTCTGTTCTGGTTAGTCAATCAGCGCATCCATTAGTAAGTAAAATTCTTTTCAGCCAATCAGCGCCCAAGACTTATGACAGTTGAGCGTTTATTCGCGACTTACCTAATACTGGTCGGAGTTTTGCAAAGATCCTGAAACCTCGGATGATTACCGAATTCAATGTTAGTTTCCTATTATCCGGTGTTTTGCAATCGTACTAGGATTTTTGCAAAAATCCGTTTTTTTTTATTATACTGCGACATATAGATAAGATTATTTTAGTATATATAAAAATCAATTATATAGCTGACATGCTGACATAGCAAATCCCCATAATTTTCTAGAAGGACCGTTTTACGTTGTCTGTCGATCTTGCTAGGTGGATCTTTAAAGACTATATAGTCTCTCCGTAGTGTGCATCCTGCTCATTTCCACTTTAACTAATAATGCAGGATGTGTCCTCATTTCTGATTCTATCTCGCAGAGTACCTAACCCAGCGAATTGAATGACTCATTTTTTTCTTCACACATTCCACACAGCACCATCTAGTTCCACAATACGAGTAAGCAACTAATGTTTGCGTTATGGATACCAGACAGTTGATATACTACTTAGATTACTTTGTTTTTATAAATACATACATATTATAAATACAAACATCCCTGACTCAGGTACAAAAGCACATATAAAGGAGAGAAAATATTCTCCCTTAACACACGTGTGCCGAACAAAAATATTTCGGTGTCTATTTATTTAGTGGCGATATTATTATTCGAATTAAATTAAAGCCGAATCGTTTTATACAGTTGAACGGAGAGTGTTTAAACAGATTTTTAAATTTGTCTATCCTAGTTTGTACACAGTTGTTCTATAAATAAATAAATGTACAACGAATTTTCAAGCTTTGTCTGTGCAGATTCATTTTATTGATAAAATTCTATTTTTTTAAGTCTGTCATACTGTAAATAATCAATAAAATAAATTTCATTTTACTTGCACTTTACAGAAAAATTGCACCTATATGCTCGTGTTAAATGCACCGGTAGGCACAACCATTAGGTGGGTACTCCGAGGTGACATGCCCTCGTCGATAGACGTTTGCCCTCCCTGCGCTGAATAGCCGTGTCGGGGCACTTATGTCGTGTCACAACGTTCCCTCCCTCGACCCCGCGCATCTACGGCCGCGCTAGGAAGTCGTTGGGTTTTAGACGAATCCGGCATAAAATAGCAGTGTCGGGTATCCAAGAGGATTTCCCAACGTTAAAGAAAGGCACAACCTTTCATGTATGTATGTGGGTGTAAGGTATGTGGGCCGTAAGCCTGCCTGTCAACTTTGACATGCAAAAATCATTTTCAAATTAATAAATTTAGAAATTGGCCAATTTAAAATAGCACTTCATTTCGTTTGTTTTGTTTTATTGAAAATTCACAATTGCAAAATCATGTTTGGATTTCCGTATGATCAATTGGCTGCTGCATATTACAATATACACAATATAAACGCACATAATGAGGTGGATATTTTATGTGGAATCGTAGCTTGATATATCATGGATATCAATATTAATTAAGCAATTAGGCAATAACACTTGTTTCATAGTTTTAACGCATGATTTATTATCACCATTTGCATTATTGAACATGTTCAAACAGACAAATTGATTCAGCGCTCAATATAAATTACCTATTCAACAGAATATGTATTTGTGTATATAATTGTGCACCTACTCTTATATTCATTACATAAGGTAACATTAAGTTTGTTTTAGAACAGGATAAAAAGGGCGTTCGATCTCGCATAGCCCTTCGCTTGTTGAGCGACGCTGAGCTTTCTTACGAGGCCCATAGTTAGAGACCAAGTGTAAACTTTTTTATTATTATTTAGGGTAATAAGTTAGTTCTTTCCAGAATCTAGCCGTATAACGAAGATGACGCCTATATATAATGGAGTGGGCTCACTCAATGGATAGAACTTTGAAAGATTTGGGTTATATGAGCTCAGAAACACAGACGCCAGCAATGAGTTCCAAACCTTGGCAGTGCCCATTATAAAGGATGTTTTTAAGCTAAAGACAGCCTTAATTGGCGAAATATTGCGACGAGTCAGCACGTGTTGTGTGTCCGTGTGTAGGTCACGTCCCGAGGCACATTGTAATCCTATCGCAGCGGAGACACATGTGTTTCCCGCTGTATCGCCGCGCATAAATCACGCAGATGTAAGTGCACCAAGTTGATTCCACAAGCGGTTAGACGAACGTCTAATGTCTACTCTCCTGCTCGGTATTCTGACTGCAATGAATATTCCAAAGACATTTTCAGTCTAAGAAAGCTTTGGTTATACAAATCATTAAATCTGCTCTACTTAAAAAAGTATTATAAAAAATAATTGCATGTTCTAAGAAAAGCATAGAACTTAAATAAACCTAAGTAAAAATTGTGATACTACAATGTTAATAAATTCTCACTGAGATAAAGGTTAAAAGCTTATAAAGTCTAAACTATGCGCGGATCTTAGACAATTTAAACATATTTTATAGATATCCATACTTTGAGGATAAACAAAGTGTACTAAAATATTTAAAAAGCCTCAATGTAGCGACGATACTTTATAGAATAAAATTTGTTCTTATATTATAAAATTTGCTCAAACTTAAAATGTCTATATCATTAAAGTCTATAAAGAGAATTCCATAATACTAACTAAAAAAATTTGTATGTAAAAGTTATTTAATTAAATCTATACTAAATTATTATAATGAGGAAAGATTTGTTTGTTTGTTTGAGTTGAATAGGCTTTGAAATTACTGGACCGATTTGAAAAATTCTTTCACTGTTGGGAAGCTATATTATCAGCGAGTAACATAAGCTATATTTTATAAAATTACGCGGGCGAAGTCGCATGCAACAGCTAGTATTGTATAAAATATCATTGATATTTATATCCTTCATAGTACCGAGGTGTACACTGGCCAGTATGAATGTACGCGCGATGCATAAAATTCAAATTATCTTGTACCTCTATGTAGCAGTATTTAATAAAAGTTCTTTTAGAATTTCAATTTATAAAAGGTTTTTGTTTTTTTAGTTCACAATTACCTCTTGTCGGATTAAACACAACAGAATAGTTAACTCTTTCCTTGTGGTAGATTTATTTTCCCTTGTCCGCTTTTTTTTTTCCTGTTTTTAGTTAAACGTTCGCAATGGAAAACGTCTTAGGCATTACAGACTGCTCTTAATTACTCTTAATTTTTTATCTTTTTAAAAGACTCAAGAGACGAGGAACTTTCTCAATACCTTTTTACCGAACGGTCTTTTACTTAGGTTTTTTTTTGTTTCTGACTTTTGTCCTTTTAAGTCCCCGAGTTAATCTATTTAGAAAATACAATTTTGTTAAGTAATAATTTAGTATAATAGAAATTTTAGTATTAACTTTTTGTTCTTATCTAAGAGTTTTTTTTTTCGAGGAAGCGTTTTAACTTAGATTAATAATTTGGTCTCGCTGCGCTCGACTAGATGCCGCGGTCGTACTGGTCAAATGCGGCAACAAATACTAAGCCGAATTCGACGTACACGAACCAGTCACAGCTGTCTGTGATGTGTACGTGCCGAATATTTTATTAAATTTTGGGCATTATAAAATGCCAGTTTGCTGAGTGAAACTGTGTAACAAGTGATAAAAAGTGACGATGTTTTACACACACTACAATAAAAAGTTGCCGCATTCACGGAGCTATTGTTTTAGATAGCGCGGTATCTAGTCAAGCGCAGCGAGACCAATCATTCGTCTATGATTTATAAATTACTAGCTGCTGCCCGCGACTTCGCCCGCGTAACTTAGGTACTCATAAACCTTCCTCGAGAACCACTCTACCCATTAGTGAAAACCGCATTAAAATCCGTTGCGTAGTTTTAAAGATCTAAGCATACAAAGGGACATAGGGACAGAAAAAGCGACTTTGTTTTATACTATGTAAAGATTAAATTTTATAAACAAAATTTAATTGCGATATAAATTTTTCCTATTTGTTATATTAATACTATTTACGTTATAAGAACATTAATAAAATATAGAAATGAAGAAGAATGTTTTTATTAGATTTAAAAATAAATTATAGGATCTGACTGACACCGTATAGTATATGTTTTTAAAACACCCGATAATATTTTCATGTAGTACCTTTGTACCTTGTACCTTTGTCCCTCAGGGTAACGAATGAACATTTTCGACGCTTGAATATTGTACCTGTTGTCTGCAAAAATCCAATTTTGATTAAAACTTCAAAAACTGAGGGAACGTAGCCCTCGATTAATTTAACTTTTTTTTTGCAGCTAGTCCTGAGTTTTTTTTGGTTCGCTTTTAGTTTTTCCCGGACAGTTGGCGGAATTGTTTAGCGGAAAAGAAAATAAAAAAAATCCAGTGGGAAATAATTGTTTCATTTTGAAACTAAAACGCACACAGCCATTACTTTTAAATGTTGCAGTCTTGCCGAAAGTCACTCGAGTTAGGATATTAAATTAAATTAAATTAAATAGATTTATTTTCAGATGACAGAGATCCATATTGGTTAGTAAGAATTGACTTAAAACTATGTTAGTAAATACACAATAATATACAATTGTTATACAAAAAAAGAAAAAAAAAAAGCATCTTATTTAATAATCCCTATAACTAATTTAACCCAAAAGGATAGTATGGGGCAGTCGCACTTGCTACACAACACTCTCAGAACGCCATTACCGCTAGTACGCGTTCTGTGTAACAATGAGGCTATCCGTTTGCGCCTGATGGCATAGAAATCATCGGTAGATGCCATAGCAAACATTGTGGATGCACTGCAAAAGCGCGGCAACCGCAACAGCATCCTGAAAATGTTATTATACTGAACACGCAGGGCGCCGTATGCCCGCTGCGTATAGTCCACCCACAAGGCGCTCGAGTAGAAAGATTGGCAATATGCTTTAAATAATATAATCTTAACATCATTCGAACAATGAGCAAACCTGCGAGCTAACATATTACCACGGACAGCCAGAGCCCTGCGCTCACGTTCAATATCAGCATTATCCTTCAAGTCATCGGTGATAATATGCCCTAGATATTTAAACTGATTTACTCTATTTAGAGGAGAGCCATTTAGTAAAATTGTTGGAATGTCAGGATTCTTACCACCTAGACCGAAATACATAAATTCGCTTTTCTGCGTGTTGTACTTTAAACCATGGCTCGCGGCGTAACTCTCACAAACGTTCAACAAACTACGCATCGATCCAACCGATGGCCCCAGCAGCACCATGTCGTCTGCGTAACTAAGATTATTAACTGCAATACCGTCAATGTAACAGCCCGCATGCATGCTACTGAGCTCAACGATCAAATCATCCATATACAAATTAAAGAGCGTCGGCGAGGATATTCCACCCTGTCTCACCCCACACTCCAGCCTATATTCTTCAGAAAAGCTATCCGCCCATTTAACAACATTTATTTGGTTAGCATACCAAAATTTAAACATTTCTACAATCGCCGGCGAAATATTTCGTTTTAGAAGCTTCCCCCACAGGATCCCATAAGCAACCAGATCGAAGGCTTTAGATAAATCCAAGAAACAGGCGAGGACTGGTGTTCTGCGATCCAAATAATACCTTATGGTGTGCTTCATGCTATATATGGCGCTTTCGGTAGAAAGACCAGGCTGAAAGCCAAACTGAGCCTCATGTATATTTAGCTTTTCCCTTAATTGCCTGTTAAGCAAGCCATCCAGCAATTTAGCCAGAATAGTAGCGAGTGAGATGGGCCGATAGTTCTTTTTGTCACAAATATCCCCAGTCTTACACTTTACAATTGGCACAACAACAGTCCTCATGAGATCCTGTGGCAGATAGCTATGTCTGATGCACAATGAATAAAACACTGCCAATATTTTGGGCAGATGACAGCCCGCATGCTGGATATGTTCAACACTCAAGCTGTCATGCCCAGGCGACCTGCCACGAGCCATGGCTTTAATCACATTTTTAACATCCTTTGGTGTAAATTCTACGTTACAACGAGAATCATCAGAAAAAACATTATTTCCTACAACTGATGAGGACGACAAAGAGGAACTCACTTTGAAATGATTTTTAAATAAATTAGCAATTTTCCGAGGATCCCTTTCCGAATCAATACACTCTGCAATGCCTTGCTTCACATTATGTTTTTCAGTAGCCTGCCAGAATTTTTTAAATTGTTTTTTTGAACAGTGCATAGCTAAAATATCCATTCTAATCTGATCTGCATGGTCCTGACACCATTTCAATCTGGATTTGTATACTTTACGACTGACAAGCATTTGCTCATAATAGAAACCAGATGTTGGTTTTCCGCATAAGACCCAATTCAAAAATATTCATGGGTGTTTTTTTTTTCCGGATGTTTAGAAGGTTAAGTTAATATTTAAGAGGATATACTTACAGTTCCTTATGTGAGCCTTTCAAAGTGTTAGCAAAAGCAACCTTCGGTTAACTGATTTTCATATAAAAATATATGTTATCTTTTTAAATTTTCGATAGTGAAATTCGTTCTTTTGGTTTTATATTTTTTTTAAATGTATAAGGCGATGTGTGTATGTATGTCGCCTATAGATTCTAAAACCGCTGAACCGATTTTGATGAAACTTTCAGACAATCTTCAGATTAGTGTACCGGGTGTTCCTGTGAAGTATGGTAGCGATCAGACGTGGACAAAGTCGCAGGCAAAAACACTAGTTTTGAAATATAATAGGTTTATAGTTTCCAAAATAGTTTATTTTTGATTTAAATACATTAAGCCTAATTAAGTTTATATATATATTTATTTTAAAAGAAAGTTTTTCGCGTCCATTGACCATCATACAAGCTCATTGCTTAGTTAGAGAGCTTTGATTTTCTTTTAGAAAATCTTTTTTTTTTTCACAAAAGGATAGTAACTGACATTTTGACTTTGACTTTGTTACTTTGATCACATAGCTTTTATATTTTTAATAGATTGCCTTATTAAAGAGACAAACTCTCGCCGTAAAGGGAAGGATGGGGAGGGTTATTATTGATATTAGAATGTTTAAAACAATTAATTACTTAAATAATACAGATTGATGTTACAAAATATTATTAACATCGGATTCTTATTGCATTTTTTTAAAGTCGACAAAATAGCTGACGGTCCACTTGATCGCCTATAACACAATCAACGCTATAGATGCTGCAAATGTGCTCCCGACCGACCATAGTATGATTAAGCATAAGGCATTTGATAGAGATAGGAAATAGGAAATCTGGCATCCTTTACTCACTCACAGAAACAAAGTCTTACAGAGCCCCTTACAGTCTTCTATAAGGGGCCACCTCCTTACAGTAATGCTGTCATATGTGCTGCCCATCAAATAACTGTAAAATGCTGCGTGACCTAATGTCACTACTTTCCATAATCAGACTAAAGCCAACTTTGAAAAGTTCATTTCCAAAGTTGACCCCTCGTTAACAACTGTCTGGTTGGTGGCCATAATATTAAAAAAAGTGGTAAGACAGCGGAAGAGAGTTGTCACTGAGTGTATATGGTTGTGTTTAGCTTATTAGTACAAAAATTTATTTATAATTTAATTTATCATCATCTTTCATTTCACAATACAGTCCTCAACATTTGGAGACAGAGCATTAAAGCAAGCAACCTAACCACTCATCCAGCGAGCTCCTCAAAAAATTATCAATGAGAGAAGGACAAATTAATGTAGCAAGGCGATAAATGATCGTAGCATAGTAGGTACTTTTCACTCGTTTTTTAAAAAAAAATCTTTTTTTTTTTTTTTCAATATAAGAAATAAACATTTGATTATGAATTACAATACAATCAACCGGCTACCGTTACAAAACAAAATAAAATTAGTACTTATCGCTCTGAATATAAAGTTGCAATTTGTAAAATGAAACAAAATGATTGGTGGAAACCACATCCAGTGGTCGTCGATATCCGCAACATAACACATCAATTAACTAGTCCCGTATAAAATTTAATTAAATTAAGCCAACGTAATTGCGTTCTAAATCAATGAAAATCCACATTAATTAAGTATACGCTTATTACTGATTTTCTACTATTGTTAAATATTGCTAATATTGTAGACGAAAATAAAATAATGACGATTGAACTGTGATGGGAGTTAGTTAGTCCGCTAACAATGAGTTAGTATTTCTTTTTATTGAAGCTTTAAGTAAGTAATTAACTTATTAAATTGAAGTTAATTAAGTGTAATATTATTTGAGTCACTTTGAATTTGCTGGTTCAGGTAACCGGTTCAATCTCGATTACAGTCGATTATTCTGGTAACAACAAGGCCCCGAATTAAGGTCCCGCTTGCCGATTATAAACACTCGGTCGACAGTAACGCGATTTAAGGCTCTTGTACAACGACTTCGCGTCTGGTACAAGTTGTGAGTACTATGCGTTTACTGACGATGACCGGACAAATAACAATGTCAACGCCATTTCTCTTGTTTAGATATCTAGGCAAGAGCGACGTATGATTTTGTGATAAATCATCACACATTTTATATATTAGTTATTATACGCTATATTTTGTTAAAATATAAAATATCTTAAACTTAATTTTCGATTGGTGACACAAACGTATGCCAAAGTTAAGTTACAATTTGTTAACTGAGATTCTGTGTATTGAACGAATTTTCTAGACTTTTTCGATTAGGTTTGATGATTTGAGTATTTAAAATGTACAAAGAACAGAGAAGTAAATATTAAACATAATGGCATGTACTAACAATACAATCTAGGAAATTACAATGTCGTGTAGGCGGTGATAGAAGCAGTTCTAATATTCGCCGCAGTTCGCGTCTTGAAGCGTATTATCAAAGCTTAAGCCCTACAAGTTAGACGCGTTCCCTTGCTTAATTTCGCGGAATGAGCTCTTAAGCGGCACCCTTTAGTTGTCTTAGTCGGTGTCGGTGTTCACCTGAAAGGGTTTAGTTTCACTTTAATATGCCTTTGAGCCTGTTTGCTCATTGCACTTTACACTAGTTCGCTTAGATTAACTTCTGGATTAGAGAAAAGATTACACGCGCAGATGTTAAGAACGCCTCAGGATATTGACAATAAAAACTCATGACCAGCGTCTCAATCTCGACAAATATGACAAGAAATAGTAATTTTATCAAAATCAATATTATGTGTATATTAATTATTGCATAATGACAACGTGACTTTTTCGTCACGCCTACTCTTCCCTTCTTTATGAAGAACGGCCTTAACACTCCCTTTAACAAGCGACTTGACCTGTCCATTCAATTTTTTCTGCAAATTGTATACAATTGTATACAAACCTTCTTCGTGCATTGCTCTTTCCGATCAAATCCTTTGGGTGTTTTAGAAAAAGTATGTTAGAATGGTTATGAACAGGCGGACATCGATTCTATTGTATACCTAATATGTGTAGATAATATAATATATTTAAATAAGCTTAGTTTTAATGGTTCCCATATACAAGTACTTATATTTAAATTGAAAAAGAAACCAAAAATATTTTTTACTCCATTTCTGTTTGTGTGTTAATAATTTATTATTATTATTATTTTATGTAATCATAACTGCGGCATAAGAAACCTTTTAAAGACTTGCCAAGCTATAGTGCTTATACTATAAACGATAGCTGACAAAAAATATTATTTACATAATCATATTAGAATAAAATTTGAGAGAAGTATTTTGATTCGCAAGAGTGATTTATCAACAGACTGAGTGGCAAGCGTGCCTAATGGATTCTAAAAACGTATTGACTCTCGAAGTAAAAATTAATTTGTCCCTTAGTAAAATGGTCACGTCCAAATGCTCAGCACCCACCTATCTTACAGATGAGGCGAAAAGAATAAATATTGTTCCTTTCTCTTGTTTAATTTGTTTCTAAAGAACCTCCTCTCTAAACTTTCATGCAGATCTCTGTTTAAAAAATAAATAAATAAATAAAAATGTTTAATAACCATGATTGAAGACTCCTTTTAAGCGGAAGCCTGTGCCAGGAGCCTTCGCTCTTCCATAAAATTCTATGTACCATGTTTGGCTTTGAGCTTTGGATTCTAGCACCTCACAAGTAACTTACGTCGGAGTTTTCCGACGTCTTCACGTATTTCATGCGTTCGACTTACGAGACAAATTTTCATTTTAAAAAGGACATAATCTCAATGAAAGCTTTTGTGCCGACCTCATTTCTTTATCGACGCTTCCAAATTTAAAATTTAAACTACATATCGCATCTATTATATGTGGAAGAAATCCTGGCTTCGTAAAATCTGGTAACGGACAGACATTTCAGGTACAGAACATATTCAACACATCAATAAATAATAGCTGTCTGCTGGTTTTATGAAAAATATCTTGTTTTTGCATTAATATTACACTAGTGACTCAGTCCCGGCGTATCCCAGGAAAAAAATAAGTTCCATTAAATAAAAAAAATCGTGAAAAATTATTTAACTGATGCTGAAAACTGCATCAAAATCTATTGCGTAGTTTAGAAGGAGTTAACGATCATAAAGACAGATGCGGAAAGCTATTTCAAATTATACTAAACTATCTGTGGCCCGCGACTTCGCGACTCGTAAAGTGTTTCTAGATAAATGGACTATCCAACACAAAAATAATTTTTCAATTCGAACCAGTAGTTCATCGGATTAACGCGTTCAACCAAACAAACAAACTCTTCAGCTTGTAATGTATAAGTAAAGATTATTCAAATTAATTAGTCTTCGATCGTGATAGATTTTATTACATTCGGAAACATTTAAATAGACATGGATGAAATTGTATAAAAGATTTTACAAAAGTGATTCATTGATCAGATAATTCAATATCGTTGCTGTTTGATCTTGGCAAAGGCATTAATCAATCCCGGTCAACTTTTTGATCCGTTTGAAAATTTAATATCCTTTGAATAATCTCTATCGTCTTCCTGGTGAATTTCAAATCATTACACTAAACTTGTGTAAATGTACAGTTCTTAATAATAATTTTATGAGCCATAATAAGTATGTTATTAAGTTATGCGTCTTGTATGAAGGCCATCATCATAAACTTCTAGAACTTTCTTATAATTTTCTGGTACATATAAAAGTATACCAGACTGAAGACTGAAAATTACTTTTAACAGAATATTAGCGGCCAATTAAATGAAGGCAAATGGTTCGCCATGGTTAAAAAGTTATATTAAAATCTATTACATAGCTCTTTATCTTATTTGACTCTGAAATTGATTTAACTCCTGCTTGATTTTCTTACAGATGTATTTTAGAAATTAATTATAATATTATTCGATTGTCAGCAGAATAACCAATAATAATTTCATTAGCGTTGGATAAAGATAAATATTTACGATAATAACAGGGCGACCCTGATTAACGATGCCGCAGTGCCGCCATTAGTGATGCCACTTATATTACATTTTAGTACCATTTGCCAATTATCGATAATTATTTTATTTACAAAAAATTAGGTAATGTGTACACGTACATACTTACACTGCGTTCAATTATACACATAGAATCATGTATAAGATTATACAGACTGGCTTAGGCTGATTTTTGCAACGAGAGATTTACATTTTTGGGACAGTCACTAAATGCACACAAAACAAGTGGTCATACTTCTATTCGTCGAGAAGAAACTTATAGACACAAGAAACTTGAGTGGATGTCTCTTAAGTATCCATGCATGTTCTGCTAAGAGAAATGTCATTCCAATACAAGGTCAGAGCTGACATTTTCTTAGCTACCCAAATTTACTGGTCAATCTGGGATTGCTAGTTGATATCAATTTTTTGTAGTGGTCTAGTCACGCCTTCTCAGTAGCAGGTAGGCAAGCGCAGTAAGGCAAGTCATTGGAAAATATGTGGATAATTCAGAATATAAACCAGACAATATAGTATCTTGAGAAAATCAACATGAACTAGCTTGATCTTCTTAATATTACTTAATATTATAAATGTGAAAGTAACTCTGTCTGTCTTTTACCTTTTCACACCTTACTCAACCGATCGTCATGACATTTTGCATACACGTTGTTAGGGATACAAGAAAGGTCATAGGGTACCTTTCATCCAGAAATAAAGTACTGTTGCCGAGTGATCGTCTAAAATTATATATAATTGGGCGCCACTGTCACATGGCGGCGCCACCGTCGTCACAGCGATGACGATGTCATGCGTTATTACTCACTCATATAAATTCTTTTTCAACGCGGACGAAGTCGCGGGCACCAGTTAGTTTATAATATTGAAGTATGAACAATAAATACTTATAATTTAATGACTTATTCAATGTATCGAAACTTTTTATCGATAAATTCTCATCTCTTTTGAGAGTACAAAAGTGAAATTAAATTTACAAATGAAAACCGTTAACTTATCGACTTTTCCGAACAAGAAGTTGATGAATGGAGTGTAGCCTCCCGTCGCCTCGACGGCCATCTTCTATAAACGTGACACAGCTATGATGAATTTTCTTTTACTTTCTCGGAGGATTTCAGTTTTATTATACACAATTATAATTCAGTTTCGTTGTTATTGTTTATCTTACATTTATAGATTTCGTAAGTTATTACTGCAATAGATATAGTGAAATTATATTTCAATTCCATTAGCATAGTTAACAGAGAAGTTTTGTAAACAAAAACCAACCCTGAGGTTGTTTTTTCTGTGTTTTGTTGTTGCTTTTTGTCAGAATTTCAATAATTCGTTCTCGTTTTTCTCGTCTCCTACTTATATTTCGTTTATTGGAAAGATAATATTTAACTAAAAGTTGGTAATCAACTGGTTTTTCTAAAAGCACTTATGCAAAAATGATTCAAAAATTATGACATAAAAATTTTATAAAGTTAAAAACTAAATTAAATAATTGTATTTCATGTCATCTCGTACTTAATTATAATCAGATCTTCCTCAGAAAAGACAAAAGTCATAAAGCAGTAAAACAGCACCTGTTCTGTAGTAACCTTACAGAGGTTATATAACCTTACAGGCATTTTAATTTTGGTTATTTTATTTATTTAATTTATGTCGAATATATTTACATTCTTACCCCTACAAATGCTTATCCAATTGTGACGTTAAAGGAAACTACATGTAACGTCAATAGGGTAAACAATTGATCGTGTGGCCGTTAGCGGTACATCAAAAGATCCGGTGGCAAGTGTCAATTGGATGCGTGAAGTGGCGCCCTCTGAACACATTCTGTTTCATGCACACCCTGTAGTATCTTAATTTGAATAACAAAGGGGGCTGCATGCGGCGGAATAATTAACTGGTCGACACATTAATTGACACGCCCTGTATAAGAACAAAGACGGTCGCAAATGCTATTTTCTCTATAACACAAACTATTTAACTATACCCCTTCGTGAAACTCACTAGCCTCATAGGTGTAGTCGCGACTTAAACCGGTATTACTTAAATTTATCTCAAAGTGAAAAGACACCATGCTATGAATAAATAAATAATTTATTTATGCAAAAAACAAAAATGATAAATATCTGTCAATTATTTGGGGTTTATATTTCTTATTATATAATTAAAACTACAATATAAATAAATATCAACATTCCCAAGTAATATTTATAATAGGTAAAAGAACTGATTTATGTGTTAGAATTATTACGTTTACCTTAATTGTAGCTTGAAAGTGCGCTGCCGTCCTTAGAAGAACAAAGTATAAGGGATTAGGAGGGCATAGTGAAATAGAGGGATAGTAAGGATGGGATTATATAACGAAATATAACGCGGTGGTTCTCTGTAAGAGAGTGGTTACTGCCACCGGACCGGCTTACCAATTGCCACTACTACATTACTTATCTTGAGGAACAGTAATAACAATTATATAAAATCAAGCTTATTGTAAATGTTACGAGTATCTTGTGTCAATTTCGAAGAAATTACCATTGAATAATGCTACTCGAAGATGGTGAAACTGAGAGTGAACTGAGAGATGCTGAAAGAGGCCCTTAGTATAACCATCGCTGAGAATGGGCGGCGACACGTATTTATATTTTGGCATTCAGACTCAACAAAGTGATACCGAAGAACAATTTGCTGATAGAGAAACCTAGTTGGTTATGCACTTCTATGGAAATACTCTCCGTTAGCTGGATGAGAACAACCGGAAATAATATGTCTCGAAGTTTTCCCGGCCCCTGGAATGCTCGACAAATATCTGCCGTACCATCCTTGAGAATATATTTCTTGTAGTTTCTCATCTTGATGACTTCGTCTTCTAATACACAGATATGCGTTTGTTAACTAAAAGCAAACTTGAACATATCTACCTTTAGTTCAGTTTATATATGGTACATACTTAAGTAACCTTTTACAAATGTTTATATAATACATTGTTTAATACAATTAAGAGTAAATTAATCTACAACCGCTTTGGAAAACAGTTTCTATGGACATAATACCGAAAACGATCCTCTGTAGTTTCAATTTTCAAATAAATTTTCAATAAACAAATGTTACATACTGTAGTGCTCACGCGTCAGAGTCACCTATATATTATCTCACGTATCACTCCCGGACACACACGCAACCATATATCTTTATATCTGTGTACGCACTAACTTATCCCCGTGGATTGCTGACACTTGTCACGTGGTACGTTTTAGACTGTCTTTGTAATGTTGCCAGTGAACAAATCTAAGATGCATACACTACACATACTAATAAATATACACAAGTCACGAAGGTCTTGTAAGATTGTAAGGTCTTAAGAGTGTAAGGTCTTGTAAATTAAAGCATGACCTAGAAATATCTAAACACATATAATACTAGATATAATACTTTAAAGCAGGAATAAATGAGTACGAATTAAATAAAGCAAAGCAAGTGGGTCAACATAGTTTCCTATTCAACAAGAAAATTACTTATTATGAGAAACAAGAATTCAATTCTAAAGAAAGTATTCAATTTAAATACAAGAATGGAATAGTATGCGATTTGAACCTCCAACATTTTCATCAACAACTGTTCCTGTGACCATTCCTACTAAGTTATTAGTGGATTATCCGATGACATAAGCCATCGGGCTTTTGTGTGATTTTGCTTGAATTAATGAGGGAATAAATAACTTATAAATTCACTATATCAACAGAATATTTGTAGAAATTGGATATAAAATAATAAACCGCAATTAAAACGTAGATGTAGTTGTGTCGATTGATCCTTGCTGACTCAAAAGTGTTGACGACACCTCAAAGAAAAAAAGTGCAAATATATCATGCGTAAAAACAGATTAAAATTAGGAGAACACGCTCCATTCAGACCCTAAGGATGTATTCCACGTAAAGGCTTAATAAAAATGTGTTGCCATTCTTATTACTCCATTTATGAATCTGCGTAGCTATCATGGACTCTATTATATGCAATATTCGGCAAATAAATTGATTTGAATTTGATTTGAATTTGAATTTGAATTGTTTGCGTCAAATAACAATTAAGAAAGTCCTGTGTCCAGCACTAAGGTATTATTGTAAAATCTCGTACTTACGTACAAACACGAATCGTATGGATAAAACCAATAGGGCATGTTATGACAAGTGTACGCGAAATTAACAAAAACCACGACATGTGTCAGGCGCAGGAGCGCAGCGCAAATACCAATTGGACCGAAATCCGGACCGAATCAGCAACAATCGTACCGAATCAGCTCGCATCGGACACTAGTACTTAAATTACGTGCGCAAACAACGCCACGTGTGCACAGTATAACACTTCAACGGTGAACCAACTGTAATTCCATTTGCGATCTATTTTAAAGTTCTTACTAGAATACAATTTAGAATAAAACATAAATCGGTAATATACACTGTTTCCCTCACATTTGTTCGTTCACAAAGCTAAACTTACACAATAACTACCACGAAGTAATAGCTTGTGCCTAGCTATAAATTTCTTTTATTACTATTTCATTCTCTCAGAGAAACTCAATTAAAATACGGTGCAGTGAACTATAGTCGTATTTTGGAGATAATTGACCAAACATAATTTAGTCAGTATAAAAATTATTTCAATTAATTATCAATACTAGTAATAAATCTGTAAGTGTAGGTATTGTATGTATGTTCCTCCATAACTCTTAAACGAAATAACTGGTTTTCATGAAACTTGGTAGATAAATATTTAAACGTACGAGACACGTGATAGGCTCCTTTTTTCACACGGACGAAGTCGCGGGCGCAAGCTAGTTACTTGATGAAATGAATCATAAAAGTCTACAATAATTATTTATATATTAAATTATTTTCTATCGCGCCTTTACTTGACGCCTTCAGAGATGAGCTACTGTAATACTTCTTATACCCCGGCTTCATTTCCGATGTGTACACAGTAACAATAGGGCTAATTCGAACAATTACTGAAATGTAATAATTTACAATTGGGAATTAATTAAATTGAGTTACCTCTGCTGACACCACTCGATCATATATGTACATATTATTCAATATTAATTGATACATTTCACTAACTAAGCAACAAATTGAAAGTAGTTCTATATTATTGAGAAAGGTTGCGTGGTTGAAAATAAATTTTAAAAAAATGAGATTTTGTCTGTGAGAATTAGAAACTGCATGCACCATATTATTAGCAGCCGATAGTACTTACTACGTAGAGGGAATATATAATGTACCAACTGTTGCACGCGACTTCGTCCGCGTAACTTTATAAAATATAGCCTATGTTACTCGTTGATAATATAGCTTTCCATAGGTGAAAGAATTTTTAAAATCGGTCTAGTAGTTATTCATTACAAACATACAAAAATAGAAATCTTCTCTCTTTATAATATTAATATAGTTATTCCAGCGAACTTGAATACAAAAGATATATTATTTCGATGAGTTATTCCCACTGAATAGTAGGAATAACTCCTACTATGCAGTGGAATACAATAATAATAATTGTATGATAAATATTTAAAAACTTTCCTTAATTCATGTCGACGGAATTTTTATGATAAGATTATGATGGTCACCTATCAACAGTGGACCGTCAGCCTGCCCGCCAACCGTTAGATACAAAATATTAAAATATAAAATACTAAATAATAATTATAGGTACGAATGTTAAATTCAGTATAACTTGTCTTCGACCCCAATTCGGTTTGCTTGCGGGACTTTGAAGCAACTTGGCAACTCACTTAGTAGCCCATTGACGAAGTTGGATGCTGGTAATGCAATCCATATAATGTAACATTTAAAAAAAATCAAAAGGGAAAAAAAATAAAAAAAGCACTCCATAGTAAATCGTTTTTATCGTATAGAAACGATGAAACTGGATAGCCGGTGGGCCTGGATAGCGGATGGGTATATAATTATACAAAATACAATTATAATAAGCTGAGATGAATAAGTTGAACCACTTTGTTTGCTACCAGTACCAGCCACATGGAAGAACTCTTGGCAAGATGGAACGCGTTAGCCTTGACTTCGGACTTAAGATAAACCGGAATATAACATGAAACATAACATAACATGAATAACAATTCCCCAGAAATTACACAAATTGCGAATTTTGATGTGGTCCAATCATACATTTATTTGGGAGCCTTGATCACGAACAATGGTGGATGCGGTGGATGAACTTTGTTAAATTGAAATTGTTAAATGAAACTGATAACTTTGAAAATATTTCCGCAGTTTCTCTGAGATAGCATTTTAATGCAGCTATAATATGTCTCGTTTTCATCATACTACATCAAATTTAACATTAGCTACATGTTATGGCTTCGCCGTCTATGAAGTTAGCTCCTGCAAGATGCAAAGCCTCGTAAGTTTAACTTCGTGAGAGTTTGACTAAATGTGAGGTTATTTTAATACATTTGGGAGTTAAAACATGCATAGAGGGCACGTACACTGGGCTGTGGATATCATGATATGTCAGAACATAACATGACATACAATCAATCGGTTTGTTAAGCGAACATTGGGCGTATACGGCATCACATCGCATGGTAATATCGCGGGCTTTCATTTCATTGTTTGAAGTTATCTGCGAACGCTTCTATGTGCCATCGGCTACGGTGACCATCACTAAGCATTATTTCAGACTTTAACTAAGGACTAACTTTAAGCATTATTTTACGGGTATACATTACAGTTTATGGCTATCTAAATATCAAATTATTTAATAATAACAATATTATATACTATTTTGAATTTTATTATTCAAAATAAGAAGGAATTCTAACTTTGTAACTCTGTTTTAATTTCGTAGGTATTTAAATGGTTTAAACTAACTTTTTGTAATTTTTAAATAAATAATAATCGGGTTCCTCTGAATGTGTCGATATAAAAGAGGCGACATGTTCAAATTAATTACAAATACTAAAATTGATTAAGTGAACTAACTTACCTACTCATAAATAGTTCATAAATTCACAAACTAAGTAAGGAAAAATTTTCAAATTATATATTTTCTAGATAAGTAACATTAAAATTGCCATTGAACCAGATATGAGTATACTTCCTTCCCGAGTTCTAATTCAGTAAACCAGGTATCAATGTTACCATTAATGTAAAAAAATTGCCTTATAATATGACCTCGTACCGACGTCATACCGGATTGCCGTAGCACTGCCTGTTCGACATTATGCTACGGTTGCTACGGTTGCTACGGTTGCTACGATTGCTACGATTGCTACGAAATAATTAAATTGAAGCTAGACAACCGTTGTTTCTGTGTAGGTACATGCCATTAAATGTTATTGATATTTTACTTCTTATTATAAAATACTAGCTGTTGCCCGCGAAAAGACACAAAAAGATTTTTTCAATAAAACCAGTTCCTGAGATTTACGCGTTCAACCAAACAAACAAACAAACTTTTAATATATATTAATATTATTTAATAGTATAAATCTTTTCTTTATACAAAAATCCATGTTTTCCTACAGCTAAATAGCTTGTCTTTTGGTAATGTAATTCCTGCAGGAGGTACGTTAGTATAGAATAAATAGAATATAATATATAGAATAAGATATTATTTTTAGCAAAGGAAAAATACATAAGAATACATAATAAAAAACGTTTATAGGGATAGATAATAATTTACCAAATGAACGCACCAAATGAATGCGGCCTCTACTGACAGATCAAAGCGATTCGCTTTTGTTCCGACTGAGAGCGCAGCCGAATGATTCCGCGTTAGTTCAGCGATTGCTTTTTGACGTAGTCTCGGTTCGGTGCCCGATTCCATCATACATTAAACTCGCCAATATTATATTCTCTACGCATTTTTATTAATTAGAAAGGGATAGGGAAATGGGCTCTGGCATAATGCTACTATTTATTTATATTCAAATATTATCAAAGAATATAATATTACCAGCTAGTTAGTGGAACGTAATTGTTGTGTGTGGTGGTTTCATTTACCAATTCGAACTCTATATATATTTTCTAAAATACCAGTTCGAAAAGTCGTAAAAAAAATTTCAAAAATAAAATCGACTGCACTGCTGCAGTTTTAGGTGAAAAAGCGAAATGTTTTGATAATCGCGTTACGCGGTGACCGCAACTGAGTTATGTTCAACACCTTTGGCGCACGTTCGCCGCCGATGAATATTTAAATGGGAGTCGCGTAGGAGCCATTTTCTTGCGGAGTGCGTGCTCGCTATCAATTAGTGATGTCATTAGTCGGTAACGTCGCGCGAATGTCTGCCACTGCCTAATGAATATTTGCAGTTTAACTGTCGGATGACGTACGGGAAACGTTCAGCGTAACGTCATCTCCGAATGGCACAATTAAATCCTAACTTGAATCTATGACATTAAATTTAATTCCACTGAGATCTCTATTAGTTCTAATGCTACTGTCTGCTGTTCAAGCCAATCTAGACTTAATTTACAAAAGCATAAAATATAATTTCCTTATTTATTATTCTTCTAATTCTAAATTTATTCTTTAAAATAAATTCTTACTGCAATAGAAATGTTCATATTCCTTAATTTGGTATATTTTTTGCGATTATTAATTTTGATAATTTTACGTCTTCTTGGACACAACGTTGTATGAAATATCTAGTTATAATTATAGTGAAATCCTACTCCCATTAGAATTTTATAGAAAAAAAAACCTTCCAAAAAAATACTGCAACTGAATACTGAAAATAATGTTATAATAGTAGGGCACACTGTATTCGCAGTTACATAGAAGACAATCGTAAAATAAGAGCAGGCAGGTATACTGTTGTGTTTCGCTGAGTAAGTATGGGTTGCAAGAGTCTATTTCCTTGATAACCCAATAAAGCAATGGGCTCTGGCGTCTTTTTTCAAGGCAGCTGTGGTTCTGTAAGAAGATAGTAAATGCTGCTAGACAGGCTGCCCACTTTCTACTTAGTTTCTTGAACTATATTTGGTTAGTGAGATCACAAATTTAGCTGAAGTAGTGACCCAGCGCTGGGATTAATAAAAAACTTTAGTGTCTTTATAATAAGTTGTAAAATAGTTTGACAAGTGTCCGATTCGGGCGATCGTGTGTGGCGCGAGGTAGCCGCCGCCCGTAATAACATTTGGATGAGATGTGTGACAGCGAAACATGGGTCAAATTATTATTGTACTGCTACGCGTACACACTAAGTTCACTGAAGAAATTTTTTTAACATTTCAAGCTCTTAGAAAAGAGAATGACTTCAAAAAGAGAAGGTGCATCAGGTATTGTTGTATTCGAACCTGGTACCCTGAGCAAGCAAGCATCTTCACCATTCGACTAAGGGGATCATCAACAAACACATTTACACATAATAAAGCATAATATAGCGTTGCTTGGGTAGCCACCTACTATTAAATGCACTGTCAGCCTACCTGCCGAACTTTACATTAAAAACTAATTGTAACATTTAGTAACAAAGGCGTATGACGTCATATGAGTACATTATCATATGACGTAAAACAAGACGCGTCCTCTCTAGAGGAGACACATGCGCGAACCAAAGACAACCTCAGTACCGATGTCAAATGACAATTACTAGCATTCTGCTCCCGCGGGTGATTTTTTTTTTTAAATCCGTTACGTAAATAATAGATCTAAGCGGACATACATACAAAGTAATATTTTTAGAATACTCACTCATGCTTTATGAGATTGTTTATTATTATGATAAAACAACAAGACGTTATACGTTCTTGTATTCAATCTACATATAACTATACTAGAAGATTTTAACGACAAAGTAAAGTCGCTGGAAGATAGAGGACAGCTAATAGTGCTTTGGAATCTATATATCCAGCGTTCAAAGACTGTCAATGATGATTCTAATAAAGATAAGGAACAAGTTTCAAATATATAAAGCTTTTATTAGATTGTGTATAGTATAGAAACAAGTAGACACTTAAAATAAATTAATAAATGATTTAAAAAAAAAATATAATTTTGTACTAGTTCATTTTTAAGTTAAGGTCCTTTAGACAAGCTGACGATCCAGTTGATGATAGCTGGCTACCGTCGGCGCTATAGGTGCTGCAGCAAGAGCGCTGTGGAAGGAAGAGATGGGAAAAAGGGCTCTGCTGTTATTTCACGCTGGCCTTCTGTGAGGAGGTGGTTCCTGCCGCCACTATTAAATATAAATTGAAGCTGCAAGTGTTTCTTTAATAAATAAAGTGAAAAAATGAGGCAGTCGTAGTTGTCCAAGTGGGTACGCAGTGTGAGGTTGGAGGTTAGAGCGACCGGTCGGGCACGACAATGGCGACCCTTCTCATCGGTCCGCCGGCCGGCGATTCCTTCCCATTCATTGCGCATCCCCCCTTTTTTAATCTGAAACTTATGACCGTGTAAATGTAACGGAACGGGTTAATATCCTATTTTATTGGACATGTTACGGAAGAGATTTCAAACCTTTTTCCAACGTGTTACGCCCTTCATTATTCCCTTAATTAATTCTATCTTCTCGATAACGATTCACTGTATTTATTTAATTAAACTTCGTGCCTCTTTACGCCAAAGCTCTGTGACAACAATATATTCAAAATGGGCAGAAGGTAATTTTAATGCTTTTTGTTAATATTTACTACAATATGTTTAATATCACATATTAATATTAATAAAATGTTATTTCAACAAACACGTGTCTACAAGATCTTTTTTTATAATTAGCAGTATAAGTATTACTGTAATATAAACTAAATTATAAATTAACTAGCTCTTGCATGCGACTTTGCCTACGTAACTTTATAAACTTTATATACGTAACTCCATAGGAGAAAGTATTTTTAAAATTGCTCCAGTAGTTTTTCAATTTATTCATACAAAAATATTAATCTTCTCTATTTGTAATATTATTAGTATAAAAAAAAGTCTGTGATTTATTCAAAGTAAGATATAAGTAGTTAATAGACAATTTAATATTACTTTGAATGTGAAATATTTGCAACAAAGCAATGGCTTAACTGATATTTACGTATACCTACATATTTTACATCGGCAAAGGGAATTTTATGAAAGAAATTCTTACTTTATTGGAAGAGAAAACTGCAAAATAAAATATGAATACATCACACTGCACTATTTCTCGTACATTTCAAGAGGTTTACAACTATCAGAACTCTTTCAGAAAAAAATAAGCTTACCCCAGTCATTCCATTGAAGACTATTCTAATGAGCCCACTATATCTGCTATAAGTTTTTGAAGAATTGAGTATCCAGTAGACTACTTGATGCTACCACTTGCTATTACTTTACTACTTGCTATTACTTGCTATTGCTATTACTTGCTACTACTTGCTACCACTTGCCAGATCCAGACCAAAGCCAACTATAAAAAAAATATGTCTTAAGTTGGCTCTGCCGGGAATCGTACCCGGAATCCCAGAGCATCAAAGCAAGCACCTCAACCACTAGTGTGAAAGAGACTCGTCACAATCTATTGTTGTTATAATAAATCGATGAATCAATAAAACTTTGATAGCTACGTAGTTAAAATAGGGCAAATGCTCATAATGGGATCTTGGAGTGATCTCACGCCAATCGGACAAGGGTATGAATGATATATAAAGTCAATAAAATTCATGGAATATCGCGCTGTCGTAAAATCGGTATACATCTTAGAGAATTGGACATAAAACGCGATCCATTGAACACGTTTCCCGTACATTATATTGAGCTCTGCATATCGACTCTGCTCAATATCACGTATACCGGGATACTTATGTTATTTTTAATAAAAAAATATGTGAAATAAAGATAAGAGATACTATAAATTGAACAATTAAATAGGCATTGTTGAAATTTTTTTAAGTAAAAATACAAAAACGAGAGATAAATTTGTAATTAAAGCTCAACCAACTGTTCTTTTTTTGTTTTTTTTTACGAGGAAGGGAAATCTTGAAATTCATTTATTTATTTAATAAATAAACAACTATTAAATAAAATAATGACTAATATTGAAATCAGATTCAAAACATAATAAACTACAAAATCAAAATCGACTGTAACACAAAAATAAAACAACTTCGCCTGAGGCTTCACCCATGCGATTAATTCACAGGAACCTTTATCCGTTTGCAAAGTTTCCCGGAATCACCCGACATTAACCGCGCATTACCTCGTTAGACGAATTATTGAGAACAAGTTATAAATAGATGCAATGCGTCCAATCACTTGGAACGATTATCCCATGGGAACTCATTACTAAAAAAAAAATTGTGTTGACACACAATTTTTTTTCGACACACGACTGGAGTTGACTCCTTACTAACGATTATAAAATTTAAATTTTCACAATTAGAACACGCCGAAAGAACAACATTGTTCTTTCTGTTGATTTTGAACATGATAAATAATCAGCTAAATTTGTGTTTCTATAATTTAAATAACTGTACCTAACAAATATTATCATATAAACTCATGGGTGCCGAGATGGGAATAAACCCTTTTTTAAATAATATTGTGTAGATGGCATTCAAAAAAATAGAACGTAACAAAACGCATAATATAACGATTTGGTGTGACAATTTTGATTTTACTACCATAAATTTTCATACCATATATGCAAATCGATTCTTAAGGAGTAAACTCCAAAAGTATTCTACGTAACACGCGAAATTTATTTATAATAACAGTAAGCAGTAAAATAAATATTGTTCGTGGGTGAAAATGGTGGATTTTATAGGAAAACGAACGTATACAACTCCCGACTTGGATTTATGTAGGCAAAGGTGAGCTTTGTTGAACCACGCCTGCATCTTCGAGGTTATTTCCATCGCTTCTTACATTTGAAAACCGGAAGAAATGTTATCCACTTTCTCAATATCCTTTAAAAATACTTGAAAAATATATAAAAAATAAAACTTAGAATAAGTTCTTGCCAGAACTTAAGAATAAAATCTATTCTTTCCTAATTTAAATGTGTTACTTGTTAAGAAGAATCTTAAAATATTTGCCTCAAACCTAAATAAAATTATGACAAATAGTAAGGAAACATTAAAAGACAGCCGTTCCGATGTAAAATGGCTAACGGCGGATGAAATTAGTCATCGTTTGAAAATCGCGGTATGTGATACAAAAACTTTTTGAAGTGTCTCTAACACGCCACATTAAGTAGTGGAGGGTCGAACGGATCTATCCGACCCAATTAAAAGTGTATGCGTATGAGTTTAGGGTTGCTTTTTGAGCGGCACGTACAAGGGATGTAAGGAAATTTGTCTAGCGTGCAACGTTTGCTTGTCGCCCCTGAGGGGATATTGCACAATGTGTTTGCCGAAGGATGAGAGGATCCCGACTCTTTGTGAGTCCACTGGACATTCAAATTACATAAAGTTGAACTGTGTTGACTTCCTAATGAAATACGAGCTGGCGAGATGTTTCTTTTGGGAGAAACCTGTAGACTCGTTTGAGGCACATTGTCTAAATACGTCAATATTAGACTTTCATTTTTGTCATAACGAGAATTTCGAAACCGGAATAAATGTACTTCGCGATGTCTTTATGACGTTTTTGCTTCGAATGTGTCTGGTGTTGGGTCGTAGAACAGTATACAGAAATCCCATAAGAGGTCAAGTGGTCCGTCGGCCTGCTCGTCACACTTTGTAATATAAAAAAGGAGAATAATTTTCCGCCGCCACTAAAAATATCTCACAACGATAGGAATACGATTTATTCTTAACCATGCTCACCATTTGTATAAAACCGGAAACAGAGTAGATAACTTCAGCAAACTACCACTAACAAAGAACAGTTAGGAACAACCAAGCAGCATTTTCGCATTCCAATTTGTTTAAAGGAAATATGAAAAATCATATTTTACTCTTAACAGAGATCGAATATGGACCTTATTCGAAGAGGCTTAGGTCCATTGTCGAGTGCAGGTGAGTCTAATACGTCTTGCATCGAGAATTTTTAACTTAGATGATTTTCCAGCAACAAAGGCTTGTGGAAACATTTTAAGTGAAAGTCAACACGGTGGCACACAGAAAGGCACGGCATCTGAAAGCAACTTTGTTGGGAACGGATATTTGGACGAAAACAATTTCAAACATATGGAGTGAAGGAGCCTCGATTTGAGTTATGGTACAATGTTCCTGAATAAATATCGTATTTGTGTTAGAGTGAAATAGTCAGCGAAACACAAAGCTAACTCAAATATACACACTACTATAATATTTTGTTGGAATGTTTCCCTTATAATGTACGTATAAGTACCACTAAATTGTTTTTGACCAGTTTATTCACTAAACTAATGTAACAACATAACATAATGTAATGTAATATAATTTAATTATTTTCTAATAATGTTGTGCTTCTGTAATTTAAATTCATGCTTCTAATGCTCCTTTTTGTAAGTGTATATTGTGATTAAGTATGTCTTTAGTTGGTGAGCCTTTTGAAATAAATAAATAAACTTATAAAGGAATCGACTCTGTTCGGCAGCCCTGGCAACTGGCAAGAAACCATCGCCTCGTTCTTTCGTATGGTAACAAACAAACCTTATTCTTCTGGGTGAGCTCGCTCCAAATTAGGCCTCATCCTTGCTACACAGCTGGTTGCTGGCCAAGAGCAAACCCATCTTTTAAAAATAAACGATGAAACAGCATTATTTGTACCGTTGCGTTTAGGTGAGTTGAATAAAAGGTTTTACTGCACATTTTCCTATCCTCACCTTGTTTAATCTCATTTATCCCCTCAAAGTCGACAGCGAATCTAATCGTGGTGTTGGTTATCTTTATAGACGAAGGTCAAACTACCATTAAGTGTGCTCTTTAGAACTACAATATTCTCTAACGAGCATAAATATGTGCAAAAAAAACTTTTAGTTCGCTAATGAAACGTGTTTGTGTGTCTCCGCCGTTTTGGCGGTTGTTTTTATTGTAGACGTTGGTAAATTTATTTCTTAGAATTCCCGTAAATACCGTGACCTCTATCCGAACCTAAAGTACCGACAGAAATGCTTGAATAGATACTTCTACGCATGGATCAACAAACGCAAGAAAGGAAAGCAAACTCATTAATTCTTTCGCAAAGAAATTAAAATCCGATACGACACAAATTTTCCTGCTTTCAGCACTTATCCGAAGGATCCATTGAGGCTCGGCGATTCTTTTCAATTTGGATTCTATCGCTGTAGTCATTAGAGTTTATTTTTGTATGTTCGTCCTCATCACATAAGTCCTATTATTAAATGCGAAGTAACTTTTCGATTTAATTTGCCGAACACAAGCTATCTTTTTTCAGTATTTATCTCCATTTGATTAGATTAAAGCGAAATAAATGTTTTATCCTGTTGCTCTGTAAACATTATTATATTGCATGTATAAAAAAAATCCATTTTGTATAAACATTGTTTGGAGTGCCTATTACATAACCTAAAGTAAGGTTGTATGCGAACTTGCTATTCTATATCTGTTTTAATAGACGAACGTAACCACCTTCCGTAAAGTGGACGTTCAGCCTGCCCGCCTACATATACATTAAAAAAATTTTGTATAAAAAGTATAAATGAAGCACCAAATGGCCTACTTCCTTATACTTTTGAATATGGTGCATTATGCTTGAATTAATGACGCATTTAAACTTGGCTCTCAAATAATTGTGGGACTTTTAGCATACACAAACACATATTTAAAAGCAGGTTGTTTTTCAACTTTTGATAATTAACTTTAATGAAAGATATAAAAAAAAATATGTTTATTGCACTTTGACACAATCTAGATCTAAAAGCAGTCTAAGATCTAAGCTCTGAGAGAGTTTTAGGTTTATTAGGGATTTGTGTTAGGTAGGAGAGCATTTTTTTCTCTTTGAATTATAATGATTTAAATACATATAAACTCTTCTATATACCTACTTCTCTAGAAACGTTTACACGTACAGTATTTATCACGAAAAGGTATTATTTATTTACACATACTGTATAAATAGTAGGCACTATTCCTTTTATTTGAAGTGTTTCTTGGAAATTTCTGTCATGTTTTCAACGGTCCTCTTCCACGTTATAATATGTACGTAAATAAACATGTTTACAGATGAACGGCATATCGTTAATATTTGATTAATCTTCCATGATGGCCGACGGGTGACGGGCCACCGGAAGTCGATTACAAACCGGAAATGAAACGAGTCGCGTCGTGTTACGTGAACGAATTGTTGGATTACACTCGTAGGCTGAATTGCTGTTGACTTGTTGATTGGTGTACCGATGACGGGGGAAAGTGAAGTGACCGTTGTCTCATGTGAACGAGTGGCGCCTCTTCTGCATTGTACGTTCAATATTGAACTAAACAGTTACTAAGCTATTAGCCGTAGATGGAAGCAAAAAGAAAGACGTACCGTTACATACTTATACATACAAATGGGCCTCATAAAACTGTATAAAGCAGAGATATATTATTTCGTTGTGTATAATATGTTAATACTCATTCCTACAACAGTTTCAAATTCCGAACACATATAATAGAAAGAGTCGACAAATGTTTTGTATTTTTTACACAAAATCTATGTATGCAAGACAGTGTCCTTTGAGCAACTGTATGATACTGAGTTCATGGAACTCAGTGTATGAGGTCCATGAGCGGCTAGTGAGTCACTAATTTTTCTGTTTACTTCCATCTACGCTATTAACCAATCAAAATTAAATAGGTACCATTTTTATCTTTTAAAAAAAAACAGTATGTAATTCAAGGAGGAACATTCTATTAGATACGAATTAAAATAAAAAGTAAACGAATTTCGCAACCGCAACTAACTATATCTATATCCGTAATACTATATCTGTCTAAATAGTTTTTCATTTTTAAATTTTATTAAACCTAAATTTTTTGTTAGAGATTTGGGTGCATAGATAAAGTATGTCAGATCCCTTCTTCCGTATTTTATACCCTAAACCCGTTTCAATCCATTATCACTAAAAAAACTCCCTTTTTTTTAAGATAATTCCTTGATTTTATCATGTGAATAACACACTTCATTTATGATATATAGAATACGAAGCAAAAATACAATTACGTTTAGTGCTTCGGGCACTAAATAAGAAATTAAAGGTGAAATAATAAAGCGCGTATACCTTGGAGAAATCATTTGAAACAGCTCACGTTTTGTGCGGAATCAAGTGTGAAAGAATATTTCACGTGACGTTAAGGGAGACAAATTGCTGGACACGCACCGCGTCCTTAACCAGATGCACATTTTTAATGTTAGGAGGAGACCTTTTAAAGCAACCCAACCCTGCGGGGACAGGATAACCCACTGTGTAATGATATTTGATATGTGGGACTCTTCGCTTGCCAGTTTAATTTAATATTTCAGACACTTTTCAATAGGACTCCAATCGGATCAGCTTTTTTAAAAATGTAAATTTACATATTCGCCCATTTACATAAGGATCGTAATAAGTGCTTAGTTCGACTAAGTTGGTTTATTTTTTATAAGAGATGGGTTTGCTCTTGGCCAACAACCAGCGATGTGGCAAGGATGAGGCCTAAGATGGAGCGAGCTCACCCAGAAGATGCCTATTCACTCGAACCTTGTAAAGATTAGGGTTATATGTGCTCGGAAATACAGACGCCGGCAGGGAGTTCCAAACCCTGGCAGTGCGCATTATAAATGATGTTTCAAAGCGCTTGGTCCGAAAAGGAGGGATTTCGACAAGATGAGAATGGTTAAGACCTTAGTTGGATAAAAGATAAGGAATAGGGAAATGGTTTTTGCCAACCCTTTCTCACTCGCAGAAACACGACGACGACCCGTTGAATGAACCCGTTGAATGAGAGGTTAAGGTGATTATCTTAACGCTCTGCTCCGGTGGTCCCGAGTTGGATTCCTGTCAGTCAACTTTGTGATAGCGTCTGCTATTTATGTCGACTGAAGTTGATTGAAAAGTGATCTATGACGTTTCAAAAAGAGGTGTTCATTCATTCAGATTCATTCGGTGGTATGATATTGAAAGGGTATCGGTCAGTTGAACAAACGCGTTCGCGAGAAGAGTCGATGTGGTATGTCCACGCACCTTATAGTTGGAATTGTATAGTTCTGATGTATGGGTCGGCCAATAAAAGTATTGGGACTCAACATAAAGTGGTTTAATTAATGTACCCGAAGTACAGGGTGCTAACATTTGAAAATGAACTTTTCAAAGTTGGCTCTGGTCTGGTTCTTGAGAGAGGTGGCAATAAAGCACTGCATTTCGTACTCTTTGGGCAACTCATTTGACGACAATAACCTTACAGAAGACAAGATGTTTCGGTAAGTAAGAAAGGGATGCCAGAGCCCATTTCTCTTATAATCAATCCCGTTATTGTCTACAGTTCCAATGCAGAACCTGTGGCGTCACTTGTGTTATAGGCACCCACCAGTGGATCATCAAAAAGTCTGTCGCCCTTAACATAAAATAAAACACTTCTGTAAAGAAGGTGGTTACAGCCGCCACACGCCACAATTCATGACTGCGAAACGTGGTGTGCACTTCCACTTCAAAATTAAATTAAGTTACATCAAGTTAACATTATTATCTACTTCGTATTCCTTTCCCATTTCTCTAACCATACTTCTATAAGATCCAAACGAGTCCAATAAGCCTTCCGGTCGGTACCATACATAAGTTTGAATAAATGAGCGAGACGTGGGGTTACCCTAGTCGTTAGTTACAATGTATATATTCTTATAAATCCAAACTTATTCAGAGACCGTTATAATAGAGGTTTTTTACATACATTTTTAAATTTTCTTAGATATTAACACGACTGGCGAAAAATATTATGAATTCTGGCAATTTTCCTTTTTCCAAAAAGTTTTTACATAAGTATAGGATTTTTTTTTTTTTAATTAAACAATATCAATATACAAACTCTTTTGATGAGCATTGAGCATGATAATTTTATGATTGAAGTCCAGAACCCGTCTAGCGCTATCATAACGCCATCTAGTTTCTACTTTTCTACTTAGATTATAAATTTAAAATCCGAACAGTAAATATGCTTACACATTTCACTGAAATCAAATTTAAATAAATAAATAGTTAACTTATCACAATTCATTTATCTATACTAATATTACTTTTGTTTGTTTGTTTGAATTGAATAGGCTCCGAAACTACTGGACCGATTAGAAAAATTCCTACACTGTTAGAAAGCTATATTATTAGCGAGTAACATAGGCTATATTTCATAAAGTCACGCGGACGAAGTCGCGTGCAACAGCTACTGAAATATAACCCCCAAAAACATGGTGCAGTTATTCTTTTTACAACCCAGTAACGCCACAAGGCGACTAATAACACTGGCAAATGATACAACGACGTATGTACCGACATTAAACATAACTGCTTGATGATTGTAACCAAAGTAGATGTTTTACGAGCACTACCGCCTTTATGGACCCTTTTATTAGCACTCTCACCTTTACCGCACTTTATTAATGCCTTTACATGACCATCAATTAAATAAAGGCGGCGTCTTTAAAGAAAACTAAATGTTGTTACCATCTTCTTTACATAGTATAAAACAAAGTCGCTTTTTCTGTCCCTATGTCCCTTTGTATGCTTAGATCTTTAAAACTACGCAACGGATTTTAATGCGGTTTTCACTAATGGGTAGAGTGGTTCTCGAGGAAGGTTTATAAGTACCTAAGTTACGCGGGCGAAGTCGCGGGCAGCAGCTAGTTTATCATAAATGAAAGTGAAGACTACTTTAGGCGCGTAGGGCATTTTTGAGATGGGAAAAAAACATTTAACTCGCGACCTGTAATTGTGTAACCGACACCTCTACATATAGGTATGTACTTTCCAAGACCTAGATCGCTTTTCGTTGTTGGATCGGAGCTTTTTCGAGTCTATTTGTGCTCCAAATTTTTGAACTCTTATTTTTAAAAACAAACACTTTAGTCGTTAGTCTATCTAAGAATCTAGTAAATTTAAATACTTTAAAATATATTTGAATTTTATATAAATTGCTCTGTCAAGAATATTAAGAAAGCCATGTATTAAATTATGTACCTATATAAAGATTGAGATTAACGAAGAAGGTAATGAAGTAAGGAAAAAGCCATTAAAATTTTCTGCATTTGGTCATTGCTAATGAGGATAGGTCTTAATTAGATTAGTCAACTAAAACAGGGGATATTCGTATATATTAATTACTTGGTTTGTGACCCGAAACCGGCACATGTTTCTGATTGACTAACTGATATGGACAAGTTTGAACGTCGAAAATTTTAGTTCTCTGTGACATAACTATTATACTGTAAAAGGTTTACTACATACTAACTAAATAGTTAAAAAACACAATTACTATTAGTTAGTTAGTATAAAGAAGTATTCATTGTAAAGAACTTTAGAAGTTTCTCTTTAATGTTAAAAACTTTTTAAAGCGATTTTATTTGCAAATTTAAATTTGCAAATTTTAAAATTTGAAATTCTGATTATATTTTAAAACCCTGTTTGTTTTGTATATGGAATGCACCATAATTATAATTTATGTATTGTATGTTTGTAAAATAAAAATTTCAATTACTGTATCTAAATCGCTTGCATTATTTCGTTTGTTATTCTAACTATCTTTCCTCTGTTTTCCATTTTCATGTCTGATTAAGTTGCTTAGCTCAAATCATAGTTAATCAAACATCTACTAAAGCATTTAAATCCGAGCTGTGTAAATGGATGAACAAGAATGTTTTCATTAATGTTAGACAATATTTGAATTGTTTAAATAGTTTTGAATAATTTGTATGAATTTTGAATAGTCTATATAATACTAATATTATAAAGTGGAAAGATTTGTTTGTTTGTTTGCATTGAATATATTAGTAAGTATAGATAAATGGGAAAGTTTGTATATTTGTTACGCATATCCCGCAAAAACGGCTGAACAGATTTAGATGAAATTTGACACACAGATTGTACGCAACCGATGGCCTCCCAGCAGGAATGCAGTGGAAGCGAAGATATTCTCTCTTGGAGACCAGCGGCTACGGCGTTACGCGGATCAGGGGGGGGGGGACACTCGACTATCAGCCTGGGCCAACAGCCAAGAGTCCAGGATGTACGCAAAATTACTTACCTAGTCGTCGGGACCTCGTTCCTTGAACCTCGTCTGTCGCACAGAAGGCCCACGGCAGGTAAGTAATATATATATATATATATATAATATAGGTTGGGAGTCGGGAATACAGGTTAGGAAATACCGTGATCCTCCTTGGCAACTCCTGGGTTTCCGATGCAAACTTCCCGTCACTACACTCTCACAAATTGTCTAAATAGGTACTAGGATTTAACCAAATATCGGGCACAAACTCACGCCGCGCGTGTCCCGCGTTCCTTTTCGATTCAAAACCAAATTTATTAATTTTACGTGTCGAACGCTCACGTATTACCCAAAAACTTTTTCTCAACTGACTTCTTTCTAGACTACCTACTTTACTATTCGTGTCCGTTGACGATTCAACGAAAAAACTAAACGCCTATACAAAAATTAATAGCAGAACGGCGAGACAATGCCAAAGATTGCATCGGTTCCGAACACAGATAGTTTAATACCTGTGTCAATATATAGAATCCCTTTTATCCTGGAAAAATGTTTTCAATCTTGAGGGATAAAAGTTCTCTAAATACTAATTTAGAGTACTTTTATCCCTCCAGATGCGGTTAAAAAATCCAACCTATATAATTATGTTTAATCCAATAACCGTGTGCAAAGGCGATTGGTTAAAATTGCTTGTGAAAATGTTAATAAAATTGAAGAAATGTAAGTAAAACAAATAGTGGGCCACTAATAGAGAGGCTCCGTCGAGCAACGTGAACTTTGTCTCCGCGAGTCGGTTCACTTTAAAAACAGTTGCAATCACGAGCCGCAGATCCGTTGACCTCGTTAAACTCAACTTAAACCAGAGTTACGGTTATCTCGCCTTCACAAACAATTTAATAATGGAATTAACGCTAGATTATATTTGAGTTCTCGTCTCTCTCCCCACTCCCTGGAGGTGTACCTTACTCTTTCATTGTTTTTGTCCGCGCTCATTATTTTCGCGAATTTCATTCGCTGATTTATGACTTACTCCTTGTTTTCACTTTCCATTGTTGGAGCATTTGCCTTCAGAAAATGTTTGCGCTTCCAAATATAAAATGCTATTAATTAATCCTGCTAACACTTAGGCTTAGCAAATTTTTAATAAAAAAATCTCAAACGTAATGTTTCTTCTTAATTTCTTCTTTTCACTGAGATTTCTGTTGTTTTCTGATTAGACAACTTCTCATATCTTCGAAGATTGTTGTTATTTTGTGATAAAGATGTTTTCTTTCACTGTTAAAACTAATTATTATTTATAATCCATACTTACATTATTCCAATTCAAACGTAATTCGAACCCATTTTTTCACTAGTAATATCTTTTCAAGGAACATAGATTGAGTAAAATAGAGTAGTTAACAGTAATATTATTTTAAACAAAAGAATTCATAAAGGGAAAATAGTTGTATGTTTGTAATGAAAAAACTCAAAAACAACTAAACCGATTTTAAAAATTCTTTTATAAAGTTACGGGGACGAAGTCGCGTGCAACAGCTAGTAACTTATATAGATCTAACGTCAAGAAGTTTGATACTTGAAGAAGCCTTGAGATTATAGTTTCACTTCCTAAAAGAATTGAATATAAAGCCTCTTTGAATCCTTGACTTCAAACGCCTCGTCATCTAATGAGCTTAGATGCGTCAATGGGGTGAAATTGTCAAATCTATTCTCAATATGCGTTCTCTCATATCATATGTGACAATATAGCATCATTCAAGAGGCCCGAATAGTCACGTAAGTAATAAATATAAGATAAAATATTTTGTGTTCGCCGTATCGCACACAGAGAGAGACCTCCACCCTTTGCAAAGACAAAAACAGGGCTATTTAAGTAGTGGAGGAAAGAAACCGAGCCGGTTCGTGATAAGCATCCATTTCGTCGAGGTCTTTTCTTAGGAATTTATTAGGCAGTTGGCCGTATTGGCCGAATAAGGGATGACGCGTATTAACAACAAAATAAACGAGGACATTCGAGAACCTCTCTTTATGTATTTACTTCACAAGCATTAATCATTATATAAGATATATTTTCAAGTCGCAGCATTAAAATTGTTAAGCTTAGATTATTCTATTTATTTAAAACAAAATTATTAAATTATTATCAATAGGCCACGAAAACGCGCAGGCTTGATCTGTGTACAGCGAAAACTTCTATCAATCAAATCTATGAACCTTTAACTTTGAGGAACAGTTTTTAGGTTTGACAGGTTAGATTTTTATTATGTTAAGATCGCCAGACAGGCTGACGGTCCGCTTGATTGTAAGTGGCTACCGTCGCCTATAACACAAGTGACGCCACAGGTGCTGTAAATGCACTGCCGACCATAATGGGATTGAGGATAAGGGATTGGAAATGGGCTATGGTATCCCTTAAAAACGGTGCCACTACCTAAATTTTATCCCATCATTTCAGTTATTTTTCAAGGTAAAAATTCTCTGCATAAAATTTGAGTTGAAGAAATAAAAAATTAGAAACAATATAATGAAAACTGTGTTTAGGGTTCAGTGTGCGTTGTCGTTAGAAATGGATGGAAGGGTCCCATGGGACCGCCCCGTCCTCCTTTACGGGCTCCCTTTAAAACTACCCACTGATACCTCCGGGATGCCATCATTCGATTGCCTACGAATTCGTAGCCATTGTGAGTCACACCAACATAGTCATCATTTCCACTCGATATTATTTTTCTCTCTTTTTTAAGCTCATTAAAATAAACTTTTAAAAATAGCATCATACACCGCGTACCATAACTTTAGTGTACGAGTAATAATAAGTAATAAAATCCATAACTCAGACTTTATTGGAATTTATATTGAAAACATTTGAAAAAAAATTTGATTTTCAATGTTCCATTGTTTTGTAGAACAGTTTTTAGTCGTTTCACAAGCAATTTAGATGTCATTTGCATCACAATAGATATGTGATTGCATACTGCATCGCTACTTCTGTCAATATTCGGTGCATATTTTAATTTTGATTAAGACATCGGGTACCTGCTTATATAGCTATCTATATGAATCACAGTCTGGACAGATCCAGGCTAGCTGTATGCAGAAAGCGGATGTGGCATAAGTAGTTCCTGTCTATGCGCCAAATCCCTTGTGTTTCAGACTGAGGTCTGAAGAGAGGTTATGGAGTAGAGGTGGTTGAATATTGCCTTTGCGAATATCAACACAGGCCACCTTGTTAGAGACAGTAACTCTTGCAAAGTCTTCAATCTTTGAACCAAATGGGAGTATCATCTTACAAGTAGGTAATAAGTTACTCTGAAAAGTTTGAAGGAGTTTATGGACTACCTACTGGCCCACAACGGTGATTCTGTATTTTATGTATTAAAAACTTAATAAAATATTAAATTTAAAACTAGATATTTCTTTTAAATAAAACAGGTTGTTAGTATAAATTACTGTAATAAATTTTCATGAATTTATATTTCGCCGAATTCCCGGAGCAGTCAAACTTAGTAAATGCTTAGTCCGATCTCGATTCGAGGGAGCTGAAACTTGCCGGCTGACCTAGCTTAACAAATCATAACTTGAACCCGCCTGGCAACAAGCTCTATAGAAATTAAAGGCTAATGAACTGGCCACTGGGACCATTTTGAAATTGACCTCACTGTTGACGATTAGCTTCTACTAATTTTACTAATATTTTAATTAAAACCCTAAAATACGACAAACACATATTCCATGCGACCTAATGCGCTTGTACTTCATATGAATATGTATTTTAGGGTTAAAATTAAAATATTAGTAATAACATAATATTAACATGTGTAAAATTTTTACGTAGATTTTTAAACTGTGTTCTTCTAAGAAATGAACGCCATCTAGTGATAGCAAAATTCACAATTGAACCTCTGTGAGTTCTACCAAGTGGACAGCGCCATCGATTTTTTGGTAGCATCTCTAAATAAAAATCCTAATGTATATAAACCTATGTAGTAATGTGTTTGTAGATTATTATTAGCTCTTATGATTCCAACTAAATATAAATATGCTATTTTGATCAAACAAAGCCTTCATGTTGATCAATATGAAAATTTGTTCAATATTTTTTATGTCTTTGTTTTCTATTACTTTTTATTTTTTACTATTAATACTTTTATTCAATAATATTAATAACCATTGGTAATCTATACTAATATTATAAAGAGGAAATATTTGATTTTTTGTTTGCATTGAATAGGCTCCGAAACTACAAGACCGATTTGAAAAATTCTTTCACTGTTGGGAAGCTATATTATCAGCGAGTAACATAAGCTATATTTTATAAAGTTACGCGTACGAAGTCGCGTGCAACAGCTAGCAAAGTAATAAAAGTAATATTTCGACACACAAGTCGAAATAGTTTTGGATAGGTGTAGTGTGGTGTGTTTTGTATGTAATAGCGAACATCGTCGAAAGAGATAAGAGTCCGTGCCAACGTTGTGCTACGCAATCACGGGCTGGCCCCGTTCCCGCTCTAAAAGGATTGTGTCCGCTCCCATATAAATCTAACGGAGGTATTTCACCCAACTTCTGGGATGTTACTCTCGAATACATCTCGGGCTATTGTATCGACAACATCTTACACAGTGCGCCTCCCCTTTAAACTGATTCTTACTTTATTTTTCATTACTTTAACTTAACTTTAACTTCATTTCACTGGAACACTTAACTGGGAATGTTACCAGTTGATTAAAACATCAAAAAATATAAATATCTCAATGTCAATGCCTCAATTCTTGTGATTTGGGTGTAAAACTGCCACTCATCTTGAAGGACCTTCAACTAAGTATAAAGATTTTTCAAGATAAAGAAAAATTATGAGATTTTTTCAAACATATCTTCTACTAGTTTTCTATAATTTAATCATATATTTTAACAATTTCAATACATAATCACATATACCTTAAATATTTATTAATAAATTTTAAATGCTAAAAATACTTAGATAAAGTTGAACACGAATTTCGCAACTGTTGACTAGTTCCCTAGCTGCGTATTATAGCAAGCACCGACATAGTTACACGGAAAAATGCCCCCGATGGTTGTCGCCTTGGGAAATTTTACACTCTGCAGGCATATTCTCACCTAGGTAGGTACGGTGGTATTTCATAGAGAGATTCCAAATAACCGCTGGTCCAAGTGAAGGGACTTTACTGTCTGAGGCATATTCCGTAAGCTCACGTAAAAGTTTTATTATTCTATGATAAAGTTTTGCAAAGGAAGTCTGAAGAAAATTAAACTCCTACACAAGACCAACAATAATGTGAAATAACAGAATATGTGCTGGTATACCGTGGACCGTCAGCATGCTTACCGACATATTAACATAAAAAATAACGATCAAAATATATGTGGATTTATTACTTACAAAGAGCTTACATTGGAAGAGTTTTTGTTTCAGTGGTTATTATTTATTCGTAGCTCCTGAAAATATTTAATATTTCTGAAGCTTTTTATTCCGAGTCAATGTGTGTGTATAATCCCCATTATATCACTTAAATCTTAACATATATTTTGCGATACAAAAAAATAACATTAAATTTATAACTGTGTTTTTATGGAAACTTGTATGCTCATAAAATTTTTTAATGTTAAATACTATTAAAAAAATAACAGTAACGTAAAATATATTTTATTTTATTTAAGGATTATTTAAAATGCAATTTTTTGGCAGTTTTTTTCTTGTGAAAACAAAACAAATTATTTGTTTAAAATGAAAATTAATATAATATAATGTTACATTTAATTGTGAAAGCTTGTGATGTACGCCTCCATGCTACACGTTCACGGCGGCAGCAAACGTTTTATACTAGATCCTGATACGCCATTCCCTCGAGGGCTCTCGCAAAATAACTTCTAGTAGTGAGGAATTTTTATTAACCGTTCGCCTTCAGCGTCATTGTCACTTTTAACATTTTTATATTAGAACATTTTCAATAATTAAAATACTTTTATTTTTATTTTTTATTAAAGATTTTGATTAGAGATTATTTATACATAATGTGCGTAACGTTAAATAGTGAAAAAGTGTGTCTATTACTAGACTGGGTGACCGAGCTTCGCTCAGGCTTAACGTTTTTTACATGTAAGAAAGAAAGTCTATGAAACATTAGAGAAAAAAAAACCAAGAATACTTAATTTGATAATTAATTATTCAAAATATTATAAAACGGGCGTTTTGTCTATTAACTCACTTTTGTAACCGTTCCATTAAAAAAAACTGCCTAAAACGAATTTTCTCCAAGATTAGACCCTGATAGATCGATTTCTAGTCTAGATCCAATAAACCCCTAACCCTAGATTTTCGTCAAAATCGTTAGATAAGATAATACATTGATTAATTAAATTAAAAAAATCCTTGTAGACAGAAATACGGGTTTTAAAAATTATAAAACATTTTTCGCCTTCGATTTTACTTTTAAAAGAAGCGATTTTTACTTTTAATACTATTAGTGCCAAAGCAGATTTCCCTCATGTTAAGACCAAAATCGAGAACTTCTTTAAGTTCCAATGGGCTGCAATATTTTTAAAATTAAAGTGAACATTTTTAATTAGACTTAAACAAAATATCTCTTTGGAACGAACGTGCGCTCGCCACTTGAAAAGGTGCCCGCAAAGTAACTCTGGTAATGAACTGGAGAGTTTTTAAAGAAGCCTTCTAACGTCTGTAGTAACAAAGACAACTATTTACCTTAGTTCGATGTGAACAAGCGAATAGTGGACACAATATTTTACGGAAAACTAGTGTTTGCTAAAGGAAAAGTTAAATTTTTTCTTGTATCTGGCTCGAAGGACCAAACATTTACAACGATTTGAACTCGACTGAGAGAAATCTTAGGAAATAAAGCTCAAGGTAACTCTTACAATATTATTTTCTATTAACCTATTACCTTTCCTTGAGAAACCGGTTGGAATTCTATTTCATAGATGCCTTAGGAGCTAGAGCTGTTCAACCAACTGATGACAAATGTCACCTGTCAGGCTGTCACTCACTCGACATTACCTCCCCAAACAGTTAAATCAATATCTTTTTCAACTAATACGATAGCACTTAGCAAACGTTCACTTGCTAAGTGTTTTAAAATAAATATGTTTTTTTATAATCGTAAGTGTTCCCAAATTAAGACTAGCTTATGCATTCTTAAATCTAGGAATGTCTAGCTACAGTAGGTAACGGCTGTCTTAACGAAGACTGTCTTGAAATAACAGCACGTGTGCTGTCGTGTTTCGCTGATTAAGAGATTCCAATGTCCATCTTAATTTTTTCATTTACACCCGAGCAGACTTTACAATGAATACTTCCTGTACAGGACTTCCTGAAGTGACGCGGTACAGAGGCTAACAATACTTAAAAATGTTTTGTTTTGCTTTGTGTTATTTTAGAAAACAGGGTTCACCAAATATCAAGTGGAGATAAGTTGAAAGTGCCTATTCAGCAGTCCTATATCATTAAATATGTCTATACTCATCATTTTATACAAAAGATATGCAGATCAGTGTGGACACGGCCTAAGGCGACCCTAGCCCCATAAATGTCGAGTCGACACAGGCAATCAAAACCCACACTATGGCTATTGTTACACTCACCGAAGTTCGCCTCCCGGTGGGGCGATACGCCAAATATTCTGCAAAATAATTTGCAATGCTAATCAGTTCCTATTCGCGTACAGTAAACAAAGCTGATAGTTTTACACTAATATGGCACTTGTTGCCTCCGTTTTAGGATTATTATTGTGTACGTGCATCGACACAATGGAAGCGTTAACAGCATTTGTGACAATAAAATTAAAAAATAGCCTTACAACAGCGATTACATATGTATTTGACGGAAAATTTACGAGTTATTTCTTAAATCTTGGCGTATTAGAATTGACATAGTATAAAATGCCAGGCATTAGGGATGTTTTTTTTTATTTTGAACATAAACTCTACAGCAAAACAAAATAACATACAATAGACACAGTATTAAATTGCCAATTACAGGGTTTCATTGTGTAGGACTTAAAAGACTTTAAAATTATATTATCTAAGTTAATTACTAATTATCTTAATTCTAAACAATGGGGGTGGGATATTATACAAAGTCAATTCCTTGAATAAGATAAGACAAATATAAAAAGAGTCTTTTCATATCATGTAACAGCCAGTGCAACATCTAGTATGTAATAAAATTGTTTTGTTATAATTTCTTGTCATTATCCAATAAAGAAGCTAAGCTCGAAGCTAAATCGTAACTGACACTTATTACGATTTTTTCTTATACACACATGAAACCCGGTTTCCAGATATTGGACTTACAGGTAATACAAATTAATAACCCAAATCAGCAGAATTAGCTGATTTGTTATTATTATTGTTTTAGTGCACTCTTTAAGTCGTCAAATTTCCTACAATCCAATTTACCTTTTATGTTCACATTGAAAATTACTACATATTCCAATGAGTAGGTACAGGTACGCGTATAATGGGTAGGTATGTTGTCTATTGAACTGATTTGTGCCAATTTGCAGCAAGATCCGAAGCGCCGACGCTGAATTTTAAGCAGTTCCGAGTGACAAATATTGAGACAAGGGTGACGGGTGGGATACACGTAATTGCCTACAAATTTGTTTGGATTTTCTGTTTGTTAAAGGAGTCGCGTTTTATTTGTCTACCTGCCTTTGTTTTCATATGTATTCCGCTCGCGTGTACGAGCATAATTAATATTTTAGAACTGTAACAGAGAAGAAAAGCATTAAATATCTTTAGTCAGTCATCTAAACTGAGCCTGAACTTAACTGGACAATTAAACTGACCGTAACGACTATCCCGGTGTAACAGAACGCTACTCCATTGTTGAGGGGTAATTCTACTTGCTTGTTGCTTGTGTTCATAAGTGCTGGTAGCCATTTTAGCATCAAATAGGATGGTCTATAATATCTATTTTATAATGGAATGTTTATCTATGCGCCTAAAAAATAATGTGAAACTCTCAACTTGAAGTGGGACAGTCTGTAACCAATGCCCGAAAGTAATTTGCCCAAACTTGGGCATTTATTGTCCCCGGTTGCTCTTAAGAACTGTGCCCTGAAGCTCGAATTAGCAAGACGTGTCACGCAAATAGTTGCCAACAATTCGAACTGTTTTAGATTTGAACTATTTGAAATATTTAATATTCGCGGCTTATCTGATCAGATTCACTGCGAAACAAATATTCAGTCCGATGCGACTGCTTTCAAATATTTTATTTTCACTCAATTTTTCGACAACTTTTAAAGCGTCATTCGAAAATGTATTAATATATTGCTTTAAATTTTTATTACAGAATACTTACAAATGATTTTTTAAAATATTCTGTTATTAAATATATTCTGTTATCTAACGCTTGGAAATATGTACCTATGTAAGTAGTTACAAGTGCCAGATATGTAAGTAAGCAAATAATATAAATTAACGAAATACTGAAAAATTTTGCCACCCGACCATAGGTAGCATGATGAGAGATTAGGAATGGAACTTAGCACTGGCATCAACTGGCATTCCTTACTCGCGGAAGCACAAAATCAACACATATAGTGTTATTTCAAGATGGTCTTCTGTAAGGTGGTGGTTATTGTCTTCAGACGGGATGCCCAGCCACTACTAATTTTTAGCCAGGTTTTCACACAATATCAAAAATTATTCCAAGCAGTGTTTGGTGCTAGCACTACTACATGCGGTAGCTCGAGCGTATAACGTTAACAATACTAGAGAATCAATAAGTTTTACCTTTCAGTAAACAACATAGATGAATAAACGTCCAATTAATAAACGAAACGTTTGAAATTTCTAATTAATATACCAATTAAACCTGTATAATCTTGAGCTTTTCAAGTAGAAATCACAAGATATCACAAATTTAGTAATATATTTACTTAAAATCAGACCACCATTAGGATCCTGAATACCTGGAAGACTTGAGAGCCCCCGTTGACAAGAATAGGTTCGTCTTCCGGTGCCGCCTGTTATTCAGGCGTTATTCAGTTGTTCCTATTAAAAGTTTATGGGGAAGGCCTATGTCCAGGAGTGGACGTCCTGCGACTCGAGCCCATCAAACGGGATAATCTGTACACCGCACAGATGGAAACAATTAGTTGCGAAGTTATAACGCGGCATTAATAAGAAAAACTTTGGAAACTTCATTACAACGAGTAATGCGAAGGCGAATTTTTCATTAAAAACAATTCCACCCGCCAACGTCATTCCTAAGATGGTGGGCAATTAGAGGCCCCCCAGTAATTGCCCAAATGAAATCCTCTCGGGAATCAGAAAATGTGGTCACTCTATAAGCGATAACAGAGTAGCCTGACAGTTTTTAATATGTTGTATTGCCTTAATTAAGTAGTCATCCTATTATTATTATATTTTATGTGCTTAACTACAATAAATATTAGGGTATGTACACAATGATGAATTGCAATACTTATAGCAGTGATAAAACTCGTCTGAAGGCCGTATACATCTCTTAAAAGACACAGTCAAAGACAGGACATGTGATGAGTTTCAGTGCGTGAGTAACAGATGTCTATTTTCTATCCCGTAGCCTATTCTAAGATAGAGGCGACTGTAACTAACGATCTACTTAATGGCATTAGGTATACCATCAAATGGAGCGTCTGCCTGTTTGACCTTGTCTTAGAAAATCCTCCCTGTATAAGTAAGAAGTAGAATAGTAAGAAGCCTGGAGAACATTTGGTATAATGTGAAAATATTGTCATTTATAATCTAAACTTGTTAACTTGAAACTAAATATTTTGTATACAAACCCGATGTCTCTAGTAAATAAATAAAATGTCTCCAGTCGAGAATTTATTTCAGTGAAATCTGAACACATTTCAAATAAGATGTATCCTGGCAGCATTGGAATCAATTCCATAAATCGTTGCCACTAAATGCACTCAAATCTTGCTTTACAAAATTAAACTGGATATTTTAAATATTTATTTATATTATTATTAAAGAATAATTGTATTATTATACTCTTAATTGTATGATTGTTAATTTTATTTTCATCACATTTATGTCGATTAAAAGCTTTCACTACAAGACATTGTCGATGTTTTATCGAAGCGAAGCTTGTCGCTGTGTATTTATTATTTGATGTTTTTTTTAAAAGAAATGTATTTGAAAAGATCAACCACAGAGGTTTCTTATTGGATTCCTTCTCATAGTAATAGCTCACAGCTTCCCGAACCGATGTCACATTTATTCACCTTTATTATACTTTCTGGCTTATAAATATTTTGTTGTTATTGATAAATTAATAAATATCAAATATCACAAAAGTGTCAAGTGATCAAGTATGTCAAGTACTAAAGTGTCAAGTACTAAAGGGCAGATTTTGATGCGCTTTTTTTTTTTTTTTTTTTTTTTATATATAAGTCAAGGCAGCGCTTGGCCGCAATCTCACTTGATGTTAGGTGCTTACTTTAATTCTCCACTTCTTTAGCCATCTGTCTATTTTATTAAGTTGCGTTTGTAAGGTTATCGAGGCAATCTCTGGACTCATGTTGCTTGCCAGAACGGCTGTGTCATCCGCGAATGTAGCTGTTGTGACATGTTCAGTGTCAGGAAGATCTGCGGTAAATAGCGTGTAATTAACTAAAAAGTCACAAAATAATTATGCGATCATAAATGCTCAAAATAAAAATAAAACAGCCTGGAAAATTATTAACAGAGTAAAACTAGATCAACCTAGAGAAACCATTAAGGAAATTAGTCAGGATAACAAAATAATATCTGATCCTGTAGTTATGACTAATATTTTCAATGATTATTTTATAGATAAAATTAAACCATTTTTAAGTACAAAACCATCAACCTTTACAACTTTAAGAAATAACTCTATGTTTATTAATCCCTGTACACCAATAGATGTAATCAATATAGTCAAGACATTAAGAAACACAAATAGTGTTGGTTGTGATGGCATTGTTACAAAAGTGGTAAAATACACAATAAATAATATTGCGGCTCATCTTAGCCATATTATAAATCTTTGTATTAGTGAAGGGCTGTATCCCGAAAAATTAAAGAAAGCAGTTATAACACCAATTTATAAAAATAAAGGGGACAGGAACCTTTTGATAAATTATAGACCTATAGCGAGGCTCTCGGTGTTCTCAAAAATATTTGAAAAATATTTATATAAAGAAATAAGTAACTATATGGAAAAATACAATATATTAACCAGTGAACAATATGGATATAGGAAAAATAAAACAATAAATGGAGCACTCTTTAATATCTTAGATTTAATTATGACAAATGTAGACACGAAATCTCCTATATGTGCTGTGTACATGGATATGACACAAGCATTCGACCACGTGGACCATAAAATTCTTCTTAAAAAACTCGAATGCTATGGAATAAGAGGTAACCTACTAAATTTGATGAAATCTTACTTATGCAACAGGAAACAAATTACAGAGATTACTCGAGTGAACAAAGATAATAAAAGACAAGAAATATTCGTATCTAGGGAACGTACTTTGATTTATGGTGTCCCACAAGGCAGTGTTTTAGGACCATTATTGTTTATAGCGTATATTAATGATCTACCAAAAGCAGTTGAGCACCCCATGTGTCTTTTTGCTGATGATAGCACAATGATAATAAAATGTAAAGATAAAGATACTTATGGTAATGACATTAATGTTGCTCTGACAAGGATTATACACTGGTTAAATAATAATAATTTAAGAATCAATTTGTAGAAAACAAATGTCATGCACTTCAGTCAAAGAGTACCTACCATACCATACCAGGACATACATTATGAAGACCAAATTATAAAAGAAATTTACACAACGAAATTTTTAGGGTTAGAAATCGATAATAGATTAAATTGGAAATGTCATGTTGAAAGTGTCAGAAAACGTCTAAGCAAACAAGCATATGCCCTGCATGAATTAACTAACACTTTAAGCATTGATGCACTTTTATTAGCATATTATGGGCTTGTTGAATCTGTATTAAGGTATGGACTTCTTTTCTGGGGCAACTCGACAGACAGAAATTTTGTTTTTAAGGCACAAAAGAGGTGCATTAGAGCCATGTTTAAGTTAAAAGTTATAGATAGTTGTATGCCCTTTTTTAAAAAGTATAAAATCCTGACACTCCCATCGCTTTTCATATATGAGGTCGTTGTATATGTAAAAGCCAACCCTAACCTATTTAAGCGAGTCTCTGATGATAGTATAAGAGCACAACGAGATCCCAACAGATTATGTATTCGAAAAGCGCATACAGCCCTTATGCATAAAAGTGTCTTCTGTCAAGCGCCAGTTATATATAATAAAATTCCAAACACCATTAAAGAACTTAATATTAATCTATTCAAGAAGAAAATGAAGAAATTACTCGTCGACAAATGCTATTATAGTGTAAAAGACTATATGTCTGATAATTCATTTATTTAGCTATATTCCTTATGTAGTGTACTTAAAATATTTGCACACCCTCCAAGGGTAGAATGTAGCGAGATCCATCTACTGTAAAACCTATATTGTACCTACCTATATTCAGCAAATAAATTATTATTATTATTATTATTATTATTACAAATTATATGTATACCGACAGTAGGTATTACGTTAGGCTCAAAATATTAAAAATATCAAAACTCACACTTCACAAAAGACAATTATCGAGAATTCAGACCAGAATTCAAACACTTCCTTTAAAAAATCCGATTCCTAAATAAAAAAAGTTATTGCCATTTCGTCATAAACAACTTCCATCAACCAACGTTTTGAAAATAAGAGTAAAGGAAGTAAAGTAATTCCGTTAAAAGTTTAATAAAACGAACATTGCGTTCCACAATCATTAATAAAATAGTCATATTTATGTAAGTAATAAGCTCGTCTGGGAGGAGCGACCATCCCCTTTACTAAAGACCACATTGAAGTAGCAGCACTTGTGCTGCTGAGTTCCTGAGTTCCTATCATCACCCAGATCACTTCATTATACTGTCAAATTCAAAAGTGTCGTCAGCTCGGTTGCCACTCTTTATAATAAAAATAGTGGCGTTGTAACTGAGTTTCTTAATTTATTTGTGGCATTTATTTGTATATTAAATACACGCTGTCAAAGAAGCCATGCCCCAAATGCTCCGGTCTTCTCCGGTAACCTATTTACGTTGTTATCCGAATAATAATGGACGAAGATTTTATTTCTCGGTTCCAAGTTTAGTTGAGTCTTTGACGTAACTAACACTGGCTTCACTTTCGCGACTAACATTTTTAGAATTATTTTCAAAAAAGAATGTAGAGAACCTGGATTTAGTGCAATTGAGGTATTCAAAGAAACAAACAATTTCTTTTACGACTTTAATACCCAATTTTGAATATATCGAAATTCATTTCTAACATTAAAAGCGACATGTCTCAAATAAAATTAGCTTTACAGAAATACACGAATGTTCCTAAATTTGCTTTAAATTTGAAAGTATGTAATCCTTTTTTTTTTTTTTTTATAAGAGATGGGTTAGCTCTTGACCAACAACCAGCCATGTGGCAAGGATGAGGCCTAAGATGGAGCGAGCTCACTCAGAAGATGCCTATTCACTCGAACTTGTTAATATTAAATAATATTGTGCCTTGTGTTCTAAGTGAGTGTACTTAGTTTAGTTTATCTAATCCTAAATAATAATATAAATGCGAAAGCATGTTTGACTGTTTGTTTGTTGCGGTTTCATGGAATTTGCATTCAAGTTGTCAGACATACAGAAAACTACATAAGGCACCTTTCATCTTAGAAAAAATAATAGTCCTATAGGATCATCTAAGAATAAAAAATCAACTCCTGAAAAAAATTATTAACTTATTATCAATAAAGATTGCATACATATACTCCTAATAAAAAGGGGCATGGACGAATTCGCGGGCAAAAGTTAGTAGATATATAGGTATATAAACTGAAAATTGTATTATAGTAGTAAATATGTATACAAATAATAGAGGAAATTATTCAACATGAATTTATTTGAAAATAGTTTGAGAAATCGCACTGTGCAGAGTTAATACGATAAAGAAGAAACATAACATAACAAAGCGGCTGCAATCCGTGGCTTCGTTACGATATACCTGTCGGAGAAATTTGAAACAGGGCACGAATTTCGACGCCGGTAGTTCCTCGGCCTCTGCAGCCGCTTCAAACATTTGCATCTCATTGAGAATGCAACCGCCGCGCCGCCTGTCAGGGATCACTAACAAATGCGCCACCTCTGGATACGGCGCTTATGCTGATAGAACATTGTTTTTACACTGACACTATCCTGTCTGGCTGACAACATAATATGTGATGACGGTTCTGTAAGTGGTTAAGAGATGCCAGTATGTAAAGTGCCACGGATACAGTAACAAATTATAAATGACTGAATTTGGAAAATTGCAATTGACAGTTTATGATTTAAATGAAATATTCTGAAAGGCGCCGGTAATGTTTTTATATTGTTTTGTTGAACTTATTCACTCTAGCCATCGGTCAGGACAAAATATGTTGTAAGTATACATAAAATTTATAAAACCTACTCAAAAATAAAGGTAAAGAAACAAAGTTTCGTTCGCATTTATAATATTAGCATAAATAAAATACTACTTAACCAGTTACTAGTTACTAGTAGTAATTTCTAGTAGTAGTAATGACGATACCACCTCCATTCGAGCTGACGTGTCGTCAGATTTCGCAAGCAATTTCCGCCTTAGCGACGAATGCAAATACGAATGAAATGTGTTATTTATCGCGAGAATTAGGAGCTGTTGTGTTAACTACTAATATTAGATTCCTTTGTACGTCCGTACATTTGCATAACAAGTATTTCGGATGTATTAGATTAAACGCCGTTGTATATTAAGTGGCGCATTGTTCTCTTCCTTGACAACAGTACGAATGTTGCTAAAACAGTTTTGCTTTATTTAAATTACTAAAATGTAGTATTGCTTTTAATTTGCTGCACACTCTCCATTTCAAAGAGGAGCTCAAATTCTCTATCCCTTATCCTGTGGCGTCTTGCATACCTGTGGCGTCACTTGTCTTATAGGCGACGGTAGCCACCTACCATCAAGTGGACGGTCGACTTGTCTGACGACCTTAACATAAAAAAAACACTTCCTTTTTTGCACATATTATTAAGCAATATGAAAAGACCTTTGTATGGAAATTATTGCATTACTCTATACTGACTTTTTAATTCACAGATTTGCTTGACCGAAACTCAACCAAAGGGCTCGTCATTACTTTTTGGTATGTTTGAGAGCATATGTATTTTTGACCTATTTCTTTTCTTGAAATTATTATATTTTAATCACGAAAATGTTTAAATTACTGCTCGCGAAATATTCCATTATTCTATCAATATTATAGAAATAAATATTATTAAAACGCTTTGAAAATAAAGTGTAATATTTTCGTTGCATCCAGTCATAACGAAGCCCTCTTGTAATCCACACGGTCCCTAAGGCCGGCCTGCGGACGCCGTCAATCAACCCTTCAGCAATTAAGGACCGAAGACCCCTATCTGGCTGTCATTTTCCACGCCACTTGCCCTAATTAGGTCAAATGCCGAGCCCTCGGGACAAGCCTAGGACACTTATTTCAAGACGTGGCGACCTTGAAGCCTTTGTACAAACTACACACGCAGACTTCATTTTACATGAATAATTCAATTCTTATCCAGTAAGGTGTAAATATTTGTTAGAATTGAGTTAGAAGGAATTTATAAATAATTTAGAAATTAATTAATTTAGAATTTATAATAACATAGAAGCGCCAATTAAAGATTATATATAAAAATAAATAAACAATTAATAATAAACTCTTTAAATTATTTTAAGGAGTATTTTTTAATTGTCGCTTCTATGTTTACAGGTTGATTTTTTAAATTTTTTTTATTAATATAATAAGTAATGTTACATTCAAATTGACACCGGTGTAAACATAAACTCATTAGATTTTCACCGCACACCATGTTCAGTTCATCATCAGGTTCATTTCGTACGAAAATGTGTATAATATGCCTATACTAAATTAACTCGGCTTAACCATACAACTGTTTAAATGAAAGCCGCCAACAAAAACTAGTTTTAATATTTATAGTTAGACAAGCAAATAAACAAACAAATAAAAACGTTAAATCAATCACAATCCAGTCACACCGAGCGATGGGCCGTGGGAAAATTGAAAATCAATCTATTTCTATTACGAAGAGACGCCCAAGTATCCATTATCATAATGTGATGGGGACCCAATCCTATAATCAGGCATCTCCAGACCCCTCCCCGGTTATGTTTTATACATGTATATTTTTATTATGAGGGAAATACGCGACGCGATTCGTGTGGCAAATATTATGACACTTTCTGGGAACTGGGAATTATTTTCTAACTGAAAATATAATTGTTATTTATCTATACTTATATATGAAAATGATGTGTTTGTTTGTGTATCTCTCAAAAACTCGAAAACTAGCCGAAACTAACTTGAAAATTTTACACAATATGCAATCCGCTTCAAGGATTGAACTTATCTATATTTTACATAATAATATAATCTAGATCGCGAGAAATATAGCTTTTTTTACGGCTCCAACTGCCGAAAGCGAGGAGAACTAACTCGCCAACGATAACCGCTGTCACATTTAAAGTGAAAGTTAGCCGTTGTTATGGCAGCCGCTGACCGTTGAACGTCAAAGAAAACCAAAGCGAAGTGTGGTCGGGTTCAGCTTGTTAAATACGTGCAGGTCAATTAAAGCAGCATCAACTAACTCTATATAGTTAAAAAGGATATTTTTTAGTGTCGAACGCATTCGTTTTTAATTGTCCCCGTTTTATTTTTTAGTGTGAATTCGACGAGAAAATCCAACGCTTATCGAATCGAGTGTTATGCGAGTTTAGATTTATAGAATTGCAGATGTGTTTGTTATTCGTCGTCGCAGCTGCAGACCGCGGGATTACTTTGCAATTGGAAATAAATAAAAAAAAAACAGAGAAGAGTCGGTGCTGGTTTGTTGCGGAAATGAGGTTTCGAAAAATCAACCTCGCGCGCCACAAGTGGACACGATAATTTATTTAAACTGAAAAAAGTATTTTAAAACGACATGTTAGCACTGTAAAATTTTATCATTTTTAACCCCCGACACCCGACGCAAAAGAGGGGTGTTATAAATTTGACCTGTGTATGTGTGGCATTTAGATCCTAAATGGATGGACCGATTTTAGTCCGGTTATTTGTTTGAAATCTGACGTGATTGAGACGGTACTGAAGATCTGATCAGTTGAAGATCTGATCAGTTGATTTATGAAGATCTGATCGTTTGAAGATCATCACCTTATTTACTAGTTCACAAAGAAACCTCACTAACTTAAACTAACTTAATCGAACCTCGAGTTACTTTAATTTAATTGGTTATTTTTTGTGTTTTTGTATTTTTGTTTGTAAAGAATAAACTTAAAAAACTACTGGGCCGATTTTAAAAATTCTTTCACTTATAAAAAGCACATTTATCAAGGAGTAACATTGGCTTAGACTATATTTTATAAAGTTACGCGGACACATTTTTTATAAATGTGTACTTACAATAAATGTAACTAATCTTCTCAAAAGTGTACTTAAATGTCTCGAGCAAAATTTTAAACAAATTAGGGAATAATCTTACTATATTTATCTTTAAAGGATAATAACAGATTAACGGCTCAAAAGACTTAGTAATCCTTCATTATGAGTAAAGTTGCATGAACTTTTAAATATTAATGAAGTCTCCTAAGCCCTTCATTCTAGTCCGAAGTACAAATGAATATCATATGTGATAAGTCTCATAGAGCGCAGACGTTGAACTTTCTAAACATGAATGGGGGCTGTTTTGTTTTATTTATAATAATAAAGTAATTAATACACTTATCTAATAATTGATCTAAGCGGGTTTTTAATACTAAGCTGGTTTGTAATATTTATTTAAATTAATGTTTAGGAACGACAACACGTCGCTTAATTATTCATTAAGAAATTTAACTCAATGAAAATGTACATATAACCAATACATAGCAATATTCGTAATATCCGATATTACATTTTGAATAGAAAACTATCCCATTCATTGTAAATAATCAATACAGATACAAGCTAACCTCTGAATATTAGAACTGAATAGCGAAGCTCCAATTACCTCGTCAGCAAAACGCTTATGAAATTCGATAACTCCATAAAATATACGAGTATGTAACACAGTATACACCAAATTGCAATTAGAGTACAAAATACTAGCTGTTGCACGCGACTTCGCCCGCGTAACTTTATAAAATATAGCCTATGTTACTCGCTGATAATGTAATTCGATTATAGCTTTCTATAGGTGAAAGAATTTTTAAAATCGGTCCAGTAGTTTTTGAGTTAATTCATTACAAACATGCAAAAATCTAAAATGTATGACATTTAGATAAGTAGTTCTGTATTTTTATTTTTCACCTCGCCTGTACCACAGCATACTAATTAGTATGCTGTGCCTGTACATTTAAGAACAAAATACAACAGTAGGCGAAATGTGTTCTAGATATTTTCGGTACTAGTCAATTTGTGTCATAGTAGATTTCAATTATGTAGTAGTCAATTTAAGCTCTAGGCAAAAATCAAATGTAGTCAGATTGTGTTCTAGACAGTCCAAGACAAACCAAGTGAAGTTACCAAAGAAGAAATTGAAAGAGTATTGAAGATTATAATCTTCCATACACTTTCAATTTACTCTTCAACAATTATTGAAAGAGTAATTGAAGAGTTAATTCCGATCTATTCCCATTAGTTCAATTCTAAATTCAATTGATTGAACAACTGGAAATTTTCAGTATTTCAATTACATTCATTGAACCAAGATTAGTTATTTCAGTGTTACGTAGCTTAGTCGTCCAGATTATCATTGATAATTATTTTTGAAGTGAAATCTTCTTTGGGCATTTTTGAGATAGGATAAAACCATTGAGGTCGCGATACTGTCATGTAATGTAATGTAATGTAACGTAACCGAAATCTCTGTATATTTTAGAATATTAATTTAGAATAGTTTAAAAAAAGAACATTATTTGAGATGGGAATACTGACAGCAAATGAAAGTAAACTTACTAGATATGATAACAAGGATCAATATGGTATATACACTTCTGACCAATAATCTAGTTTCATATCAACATCAAACCTTTTTAATGGTTTGTCATTATGAAGCTCATATTAAATAATTATTTTTTATGTAATTGTCATTGTGTGTCAGTGTCATATATTTTATCTTGTATTTCTTGCGATCAATAATAATCGTATTTACCTAATCCGATAATGCCAAGGAATTTAAATATTCGTTTTCACTTCTGACGTGCAGTCTTACGACTGGCATGTTTTTTTTATATAATATAAACAGCTCAGACTGTAGAAGGAGACATTAGGTGGTTAATTTATACAATGACCGGTCTCCCATAAACAGTGTGTACCCTCTGTGCAAATACATTGGTTTATGAGCCGCTTATCTGTCATCGCGAAGTTTGTTCAAGATTTATGCGAAGCAATTACACTGTCTTAATGACGCGACAAAGGACCGGATTAGACAGGCGACATGGTGCCACACGCGAATCGTCTAGTCTTATACTAAGTTTACAAATCCCAAAATGGGTTAAACTTCACATATCAAATTTCAAACAAATCGGTTCATCTTTATTCAAATTGACTCTCTTTTAAAACTACAGACACTATTAATATATTTTAAATGGCAGTTTTGTTATTTTAAAAACACAATTGTTCACATTTTTTTTAATATCTATTCTATTTTTTTAAATTAATTTAAAAAATTATAAATTTAAATTAATTATAAATCTAATCATTCATGGGCCACTCATACACACACAATATCGTCCAGCCGTCAAGAAATAAAAACTTTTTAACAATTAAACCACCGAAAAAACTGAAAAGCAAAAAATAATGTAGTAATGTAGTAAATAAATATAAAATATAATAAAAACTATAACAAATATATAGTAAAGTAGTAGATTGTAGCCACATAAAATTAATAAATAAAAACTTTTTAACGAAAAATAATTTTATTGAACCTTAATAACTAAGTTCCTAAACTAATGTAAGTATACCTAAGTAATTTTGAGTCGGCGCCAAACAGTTATTAAGGTTCAATAATATTATTTTTCGTTAAAAAGTTTTTATTTTATAATTTTATGTGGCTACAATCTACTACTTTACTACATGCTTCATTTTTGATTACTTTTTTTAATTGTAATACACAACTCAGCATTAAAATCTGTGAGTGAACAATAAATCACCTCTATTTTTTCCCAGGGTAAGATTTTTTTTTTTTTTTTTTTCAAAATTTATATGGGACCAACTTTGGGGTACACCCTTTCCAATAAAAAAGAATTATCAAAAAAAGTTATGCGTGATCATACATAAAATATATATAATATACCCGTCGAATTGAGAACCTCCTCCGTTTTTGTTTTTTCGTTTTCATCGGTTGACAAAATAATATGTGCATTACATCGCAACAATATTTTCATTTAATTTGTAACTAACTTAAACCTTTGGATCTCGTATAATACGTTGTAATACAAGATTATTGAAGTCGTCCCAATCAATGGATAAAGCTAATGGATTTAAATGGCTAAGTCACAAATTTCTGCTTTCCATGACAGTGGTGACATAGAGCATAACTCAATCAATTTAACGCGAACACAATCTAATTCGCTAACATTACCACTGCCCACTTTGGCATCAGGAAATTCGTCACTTCCGTTCGGGCCCGTGAGCTTTTCACGAGAAAACGCCTAAGGATACTAATTTCCGGTCCATGGAAAGCTCACTCGAGCTTTTTTGCTACTTTGTTAATATCACGCTTTTTTATTATACGATAACAAAAGATATTTTTTATGATATACATATACAGTCTCGTGGGTTTGTTTACGTTTTTAAACATTACTGTTCATAAAAGTATAATTATAAAATAAAATCATAATACATTCTAATTCTAACGGTTAAGTTAAGAACTTTTATGTCAATTAATGTAATTAATGAATGTATGTATGTCTCCTGTAGACTCCAAAACCGCTGAACCGATTTTGATGAAACTTTCAGTAGTTCAGAAGTTTCAGAACTTTCAGAAGTTTGGTAGAGATTGTACGCGGACGAGGTCGCTGGCAAATACTAGTTTTAAAGTCGTTTTTGAAGTGAAACTTCTTTACGCACGCTTGACTTGGGGAGTAAGCTGGCGAACGCGTGACGTAAGCGTTACGAAAAGTGTGATCGGGCAAGGCGAACGGAAGTTATGTGGGGGATATAAGCAAGAGACAGCAGTGCGCGCGCACATTTTCTTTCTCTCTTTCTTTAATAATAATTAATTATTATATATACATATACATAAATTAATATATGTATATGTGTATACATGTATATATTGTACACATATATATATATATATATATATACAGATGGAGCGAAAGAAGTTTCACTTCAGTCGTGTGGTCATAAGCACACTCGTTTTTTTTTATTTTTTGTCTGTTTCCCCGCTAACTTCTTCTCAACCACCTTTTTGATGCGGTTTTCACTAATTGACAAAGCGAAATAGGAAGATCTGTGATTTTGTTTGTTAGATCTGATGAACGCTTATATAATTATGCTCCCACAAACATATGCAGCGGTTTTTAATAAGATATTCGGACCAAAATCAATAAGGCTAATTACAACAAACACTATATTGCTCGTCAGCACCTATGGTGGCTTGACATCAAATTTTATTCGATAATAATGTTAATTTCTCATTTGAGATGCACATCAGATTATCCAAGAATTTTCTTCAGGAAAACACTATCTATCTAAACCCTGTCCCGTGAGCCGGAAATTAGGGCCTGAAGGCTTCGCAGCGAATGGATTTCCGGTGGACGGCCGCCGAGAGTCGTCTGCTAGCACACTTAAACAACTTACAGTAACTAATGCATTCGTTTGCTAACTTATATTATATACTCATTTATTAAAGAAAATCTCAAAATGATTTTAAATTTAAAAAGTTCAAACAGGCAATATAATAAATACTTACTGAGACACCTATTGTTTGATTTTGATATATTCTTGAACGGCGCTCTTCTGTAACGAGATGCCAATGTGTCCAGCCAGTACTAAACAGTTTTTTTATAAAATATATTATGTTGTAATCAGTATACATACTAATTTACCTTTTTTTTAATAGCAGTCAAGTCAAGGCAGCGCTTGGCCGCGATCTTACTAATTGATGTAAGGTGCAGGTGCGGCCGAAGATGGACCACGCTTATTACCTAGTAAGTGCCCATTTACCCTACATTTGAATACCCCGTTAGGTTTTATTTGTTTTAGTTTTGTAAAAATATTTTTTGTATGTATGTAATGTAAGTAAATTTGAGATTAATATAGGTAAAATCAGATATATATAAGACAGAACTATTTTGTAAGTTGCTCATATTATGCACAACTTACAAACTTTTTTTAAGAAAAGAGGATACTCAGCCAGCTTCATTAGTTACTGTTTCTCCGCATACTGCGAAGAGTAGATTTTTTTTATTTTTGACTTTTATTGTATTTCAGGAGGCAAGTGTGAGCAATTGCTGTTGTTCAACTTTAAAGGAGTTTCAAATACAGTATTGGTTCCTATGCTTTGGTTCGCTCTATATGCAATTGTTATATACTTAAGCACATTATGTTGCTTAGAAGAAGTAAGCAGAGAAACAGGCGCACGTAGACAGATTAAGACTTTCTACGTAGACAGATAAACTGTCTACATGCTTGAAGCCTCTAATGATTAATGCTGAATCAAACACAACACCAGATGATGCTGGTGCGCTGCAGACCCTTCAAGAATTTATCATCCTTTATAAATAAGCCAGAAACACTTCAGATTTTCAATGAACAAGAGTTCGTTTGAATACCTATACGTGCGTCCATGGGATAATTTACATCCGGTCTGTACGCAGTGGTATTATTAATAAACATTAATAAATTATATTTTAACAATATTTGAAAAGCACTCTACAGCACACATGCTGTTATCTCACAATAATCTCTGGTGGTTATTATTGTCGACCACCTGCTGGGACTACAGAACATAAATACTATAGTAAGATTCCCCAGTCTTACTATGGAAGAGATAAAGAAGACGGAAATGGAAATTGATTCATATTTAAATTTTATATTTTATGAAATAGGTTAACAAATCGAAAACTTGATTATAAAACACAAAATCTAGCAGGATTTATCCGTAAAAAATCGTTCGTTGTCTATAGGAACGCGCGGACGGAAATCTGAAGTACGCAACAAACAAATTATATAGTCTACCCACGTCCTGAAAAATCTCGACGAATTTATCTCCGTCCAACATTAAAAATCTGTTCGGAGGTAGCCTTTATGCTATTATTTGCCGCCAATTTTTCCCGCTCTAAAAATTCTGACATCAAGCGTTCCAATTTTTTTAAGCTTTTAGATTTTCAAATTACTTTAGAATAACAACATATTTTTTTAAAGGAAAAATAAATATTTTAGATTTAATTCATTTAGACTCTAAAGTTAGGGTTTAGTGTACAGCCTAAAAATTTAAGTCAGATATTTTTTCCGTGTGTAATTTTTGCTTACACGCGTCAGGGCCCCTGTAGCCCATAACTAAGTAGTATTATCATTGATCTATAGCCCGTACGGCTGGTACGGCGGTAGATACGCCACTGATTCAGACCAATGTAATTATAATATAGGCGTTCTAATATAATTATGAATTTACAGATGTACTTATTACTAACTATAGTAACATTAGGAGATACCTTTTTTTTAGTGGGATTGACATATTAAAGTAAGTTTGAAAAAAGTTTTGTAAGGCTATTTCTTTCTCAAGTATTCGTCACGTAGTGAGCACCCTTTCACGCGTACCGCATGGAGGAATTTCTCACATTCGCGAAAGCTAATATTATGCTATATGCGATCCCCTGTACTATATTATTCATGGCAACGGAACGCACGTTTGACTCAACCAGAATTTCCAGCAGCGATTTCCTTTTATTACCAACCGTAAATGTGTTTATTCTAATGTCTTCAGAACCATACACTTTTCATTTCGGCGAGCTTTATGCCTTTTTTAGTGTCTAACTTCAGCAATAAAAGGCTGATCATTATTCCACGTGATTATTGTAAAATCAATAAGCTGCTTAATAGATATATAAATTTTTAAGAAATCTAAAATGATTTTGGTTTGGTTGAACGCGTTAATCTCAGTTATGACTATAGTTCGAATTGAAAAATTCTTATTGAACGCGGACGAAGTCGCCGGCAACAGCTAGTACTCGATAAAGATTTCGAAGTTTTTCAACTTCGATTATCTTTTCTATAATACGAGCTATTATAGAACCACGCGTACGAAGTCACGGGCACAGTTTAGTATGTTCACTTGCAAATGTTTAAGTTGATCATAAGAGGGATATTGGAGTGATATAACATAAAATTGCATTACACAAACTGGAGGAAGGTTCGTGTACGACGTTTGTGTTACAATGGTTTTATTGCAGCGCATCTGGCCAAAATGTGTTTCATATTGGACATTTTATCTTTTTCGTCGCACTTATGCGGTTCTTCTTAAATATATTGCTACCAAAAATAAATGTTCCCCTCTTCATAGTAAGTACAAGGAATATTCAATGTGTTTTTCCTAATATTGTAGTTTACATCGTATTTTTTAAATAAGCAATATTTTATGATCTACTAGCTAGTACAGAGAAAAGGATACGACTGTCATGTTTAGCGACCAATATTTATAACCCTAACGAATTACGCAGTAAATTTAACTTAATTAATAACTGTATTTTCCATCTGTTGAGTTTCAATGGAAGTTTTTCCTGTCTAAAAACAATATAATGCTACCTTTTTAAAATTAAAAATTACAAGTTCATAACAAATTGGATCGAAAGTTTTCATATTCAGCTGCCAAAGTTGGCACAAATATTCTTAATTAATAAACGGTTATAAAAGGGCGAATAAAAATCTTCTTTCGTAGCTGGTTATGAATAAACGCTTTATGCTTTAACCGTTACAGATAGCATCGTTTGGTTACTCATTTTTGTACAGCATATTTGACCTTTAAAAGTATTACTTACTTATTTCATGGAGCCAGGAACCGGGAACAGTTTTTAATTTAAACTAGACTAAAATTCTTAAAGCTGCACATTCTTCGGCACCCAATCTCGGCGAACTCTTAAGTCGGCTGCAAAGAAGCCAGAAATAAACACGGTGAAGTTTACTACAATCCACGCCTAACGAGCTCTCTGGGTAATTAGCTATTTATTCCGAAGTCAAAGAGTCGACTTTCATTCCGTTATTCCGTTCCAAGGCAGTCCATATTATAACGGAGAGATTTCTTTTTAAACATATTGAGGCAGCTACTATGAATTTCTCAAAAACGCTTAAAGATTTTATCAGGATGCTATAAATGCAAATGCATATGTATCGAAGGTTAAATAATGGAAAGCAAAATTAATTGGTATTTGTATGATCTCACCCAATAACTCTTATAGTATTCATGACTGATTGCAAATAAGCCAACAAAAAAATTTAGGAAATCTTGATCTTCTATTTAGATTTTATTACTATGATTGCATAGATGCTTTACATAATATCCGTTGGCCATCTTTTTCAAATCGGACAAAAAGAATAAATATTTAGTTTTTTTTTAGTCAATAAAGGTTATAATTTATTTTTATATTAATAAAAGTAAATAGTTTTTGAAACTTTTTTTTAATATTATGTAAAGGTAGTCGTATAATGGACCTCGGATGATCCATTTGATCTATGACATTACTTGTGTTACTCGTATAGGCTACAGTTTGCCATAACATACATGCCTTACCCACTAATCAAAACAGAATATCGCACATGCTGCTTTTTCTCGGTGTTTTTCTGAAAGGAATACTGGAAGTCTAAAACTGATCTATATTTTAAGTTGTGCTTACTTAAATTATCCTACCAGAAACGAAACTACAGGCCGGTCTGAGTCGGATGGTGAATTTTCGGAAATTTCGTAAATTTTGATCGACTGTAACTTCGTTATTCCTTGGAGTTTCTTGGCGTGGCGTATATCGTCTGAAGCCTTTTGAAGGCTCTTGCGATCTACCCATACCACTTGTTATTGTTGATTGTTGTTAAGCTGTTTTTGTTGATTTTTTGTTTTTTCGTTTGAAAATTTCATCTTAAAAACCGCAATAAGTCCTGGTTCCCGTAGCCGGATCTGGTTGCGGTGTAGGGCTGGGAAGAGCCTCTTCGGGAGCTCTTTCAGCCAGCCTAAACCTTTTGTTGTTAAGTTTTTATCTCTGTTTTTGTTGGTAGTTTTTATGAAAAATCGTTGTTTTTGTTAATAGCTCTAGTTCTAACAGTCGGTTTTCGTTGCGGATTAGGGTGGAAGAAGCCCCTTCGGGAGCTCCTCCAACTAGTTTAAACCGGCTGTTGGTAGACTTTGTTATTAGATTTAATTGTTGTTTTTGTTCCTTGTCATAAAGGAATTTGTTGTTTCCAACGAATTCTTCGTTGTTTTGTCGAGTTGTCCCCCCTCTTGTAGGGGTGGACTCACCCACATCATCGGAGGTCAGTAGGGCGATAAACTGGCCAATGTCGGATTCAGCCGACACTAGTGGGCCCAGCCTGAAAGAGGGTAAGGGAAGCCGGAAGTTATACCCCAGCGTCTTGACCCGATCGGTGGCGCGCAAGCGGTCCGCCGTTAAGGAAGTGCCGGAGGCGATGTCCTCCAACAAGTTTTTTGGCCTGGTATCAGGGCCAGAGGAGGGGGAGGAGTCAGCGGAACCACCTGTGCCGCAAAAATTCAAAAAAGGAAGCAAAGGCCGTGGCGGCAAGCTACTCGGCCACGACATTGGGATTTCGCGAGCGCGCCGCGAAATGAGGGAGGATTCCGACACGGACTCCGTCAGGTCAACGACGACATTCCGGTCGGCAAAGTCGGCTAGCTCTGTAGAGGAGCTCACGCAAAAGGCAGAGGCCAGCGCTTCTGCCATTTTGGAGATTGTCCGCAAGTCGGGCAACCTCAAGGGCACCTCTCAGAGGACTATCAAGGAGGCCACTGATTCCATTCTTGGTGTGGTTGAGGCGGTGGCGACGCGCAAGTCGTCGAACGAGATTCGGCGACTCCGCGCAGACAATAAACGCCTCCGCTGCCAAATTGACGCGCTCATCGGGGAGGTGACGGCTCTCAGAAGGGCCTTCTCGGAAAGGTCCTCACCGGAGAAAACTCCGGCCGCTGAGGACGCAGTTTTGCCTACGACAGTGGCTGACTCTCAGTCACTGTCAAGGGCTGAATTTTTGGAGGCCCTTTCGGCCCTCCAGACGGAGCTGACGGCCCACGTAGGGGGGGTCGTCAACGCCCATCTGGAAGGCCTGGAAGTCGACGGGAGACTACTCCCGGCACGTAGTCTCCGGCCGCCGTTACAGGCGGACAAAAAGCGGGAGGACCGCCAGTCGGCCCCCCAGCAAAAGCACACAACAGGCTCCACCCTCACCCCCCCGGCTAACTTACCTAAAGCAGCGAGGGGAAAGAAAACGATCGGATCTCAGGCCCCCAAAACCACGGAGCTGAGTCCTGGCTCATCGGCTGAACCCGTGGAAGGGACCAAGGAAACTTGGACGGAGGTCGTCCGGCGCAAGAAGCGCGCCCCTGCCGCTGCTCCAGCCCCGTCCTTCGGGAAGAAAGCGAGCGCTCCAAAGCTCCCAAAGGAGCATAAGAAGTTGGCCGTTGTGGTGGCACTGAATCCCGAGGCGGCTGCGAAGGGCGCCACATACAACAAAGCCATCGCTAAAACGAAGGCCTCGGTCTCGTTGAGCGCCCTGGGAATTGGCCCAGCCCAATTCCGCGCGGGCGTCACGGGCGCTCGTATTCTTGAGCTCCCGAAAGAGACGACGCCCACGCAGGCGGACCAGCTGGCCGCACAAATCAGAGCGGTGTTGGGCGATGAGGCGAAGGTGACGCGCCCAATTAAGTCGGTCGACATCCGGGTCAATGGCCTGGATGACTCGGTGTCGGCTGAAGAGCTGCAGTCTGCACTGGCTCTTAGTACGGGCTGTCCCCTCGAGCACTTCAAGGTGGGCAAGGTCCACCCTGGAGTCAGAGGGGTGGGCTCGGCCTTCGCCTCATGCCCTGTTGAGGCCGCTAGGAAGTTGGCGACCGGTGGCCGACTGACCGTTGGATGGAGCTCCGCCTCTGTCCATCTGCTGGAACAGCGCCCCATGCGCTGCTTCAGGTACATGGGGCTCGGCCACCCGGTGGTCAGATGCCCATCCAAAAAGGACCGCAGCGGCCTCTGCTACCGCTGCGGACTGGATGGGCACTCCGCCAATGAGTGCGAGGCGGCGCACAGGTGCGCCGCCTGTGCAGATGCTGGCCTCCCGGCCAGCCACCGCATGGGGGGGATGAACTGCTCCCCCCCAGCAGTAAGAGGCCGCCTTACAGCGGCTATACCAGTGGCCAGAGCGGGGTCCACCCGTATGTCTAGGGAGGAGCCTATGGAAACCACTAATGCCCACTAGGCCCATCACTGAGATCCTCCAGGTGAACATAAACCACTGCGCCGGGGCACAGGATCTACTGTGCCAGTCCATGGCGGAGTGGGGAATTCACTTGGTGGTGGTAGCGGAGCCATACGTGGTCCCCAATAATGCCAACTGGCTAGGGGACCTGGATGATTCCGCTGCTATTGCAGTGAGGCCTGGTGGCGGAGCTCCTCCCCTTTCCCTCCGGGAGAGAGGTTCGGGTTTTGTTGCAGCAGACTGGGGGAGAATGGTGGTCGTATCGACCTACTTCTCCCCTAACCGTAGCCGAGCGGATTTCGAGTCCTTCCTGGCTACGGTGGAGGGGGTGGTGAGGCGTGCAGCCCCACTCCCAGTCTTGGTGGCGGGGGACCTCAACTCCAAATCAACAGCGTGGGGTTCCCCCCGTACGGACGTGAGGGGGGGTATCCTGGAGTCCTGGGTGTTGGGTCTGGGGCTTCAGATACTCAACCAAGGTACCACTCCCACGTGTGTACGGTGGCAAGGGACGTCCATAGTGGACGTATCCTTTGCCACTGCCGCCCTTGCTGCCAAAATCCGAAGCTGGCGGGTCGAGGAAGAAGCGGAGACCTTATCGGACCACCTCTACGTCCGATACGAGGTCTCCACGCTGGCCCCCAGTGCGTCACAGCGTCGGGATCCCACGGTGGGTGTCGCCTTTCCCAGGTGGGCACTCGCCAAGCTCCGCCCAGATGTGGCGGAGGAGGCTGCGATGGTGAGGGAGTGGTCCCCTCTCCCCTCTCATCTCGCAGGGAATCCCGACGGCATGGCCGACTACTTTGCAGACGACCTTCGAGCCGTCTGCAATGCTGCCATGCCGCTGTGGCGCCCTCCTCCTAAATGGAAGAAGGTGTATTGGTGGGCGCAAGAGGTAGCCCTCCTGCGCAACACGTGCCTAGCCGCGAGACGCGCTCTCCTCCGTTGCCGGAGAAGGCGCTCCAGGAGAACGCCTGACGAAGAGGTCCTCCTTCGTCAGGCGTACAGGCAGGCTCACAAGGCCCTGCAGAAAGGGATCTGCAGGGCCAAAGAAGAAGCCCATGAGCGCTTCCTGGCTCTCCTGGACGCCGACCCCTGGGGTCGTCCGTATAGGGTTGTGAGGGGAAAGTTTGCTTTGAACTCCCCCTCCACAGCCCTTCTCGAACCGACGCTGCTCGAAAAGGTCGTGGGGTCTCTTTTCCCGACCCCTGGCCCTTTTGAGCCCCCCCTTATGGAGCCTCCGGAACCATTGCCGGAGGCTGCGCTACAGGGCCCTCCCGTCTCCGACGTAGAGTTCGAGGCGGTGAGGGAGCGAATCGGGAGGAAGAAGACGGCCCCGGGACCAGATGGGGTCCCGGCTAAGGCCCTAGCGATAGCGCTAGGGCCTCTGGAGGAGAGGTTCCGGGCGATACTCGACACGTGTATCGCCCGGGGCAAGTTTCCGGCGAGGTGGAAGGTGGGGCGGCTTTGCCTTTTACGCAAGGAGGGTCGCCCTGCCGATTCGCCATCGGGGTACCGACCGGTGGTCCTGCTCGACGATTCTGGCAAAGCCATGGAGAGGATCATGGCTCGTCGAATCGTCGAGCATCTGGATACGGAGGGGCCGAACCTGGATGAACACCAGTTCGGCTTCCGCACCGGTCGGTCCACGATCGATGCAGTGAGCCTCCTCAAGAGGTGGACAGAGGAGGCCACTGGCAGAGGGGAGGCTGTTGTTGCGGTGTCGCTCGACATCCGCAACGCCTTCAACAGCCTCCCCCACGAATGCATTAGGGCGGCACTCAGGTTCCACCGAGTTCCGTCCTACCTCTGCGCTCTCGTCGACGACTACCTCTCCGAACGGGTAGTGCTGTACGAGGGCGCAGACGGGAGGGTAATGCGCCGGCCAATGGCGGCAGGAGTACCTCAGGGGGCCGTCCTCGGCCCCCTACTTTGGAATTTGGGGTATAATTGGGTCCTGCGAGGCAATCTCCTACCCAAAATGGAGATTGTCTGCTTTGCCGACGACACCCTTGTCGCGGCAAGAGCAAAGACGTGGGAAAAGGCAGAACGGTTAGCGTCGGTCGGCACCTCGCTGGTCGTCCGACGCATCCGGCTGCTTGGATTGGAGGTGGCCCTAGACAAAACTGGCCATGGGTTTCCATCCCCCACGCCGCAGGATCCCGCCGGGGCTCCGCGTCCGAGTGGAGGGGGTCCGGATTCTGGTCGAGAGGCATTTCAAGTATCTCGGCCTAACACTGGACCCCCGCTGGAACTTCGAGGAGCATTTCAAGCTCCTCGTTCCACGGCTGATCAACACCGCAGCCGCACTCGGACGGCTTCTCCCGAATCAGGGAGGACCCAATTCGGCGTGCCGTCGACTTTACCACGGGGTGGTAAGGTCGATGGCACTCTACGGAGCCCCGGTCTGGGCGGAGTGCCTCACTCGTCGCACCCGGGCCCTCTTGAGGAGGCCTCAAAGGGTCATGGCGACCCGGGCCGTGCGGGCTTATCGCACGGTCAGCCACGGGGCTGCCTGCGTGTTAGCAGGCACACTCCCGTGGGATGTCGATGCCCTGGTTCTGTCCCAGGTGCATCGGCATCGGGTCGCCGCAAGGGCCCTGGGAGAAAGACTCGCTGCCGAGGACGTGCAGCGGGTCTGTGCAGAGGCCCAAGAGAGGGCCATGGAGGACTGGGGTGAGGCACTCCTCAACCCCACCGCCGGTCACCGGACGATTCTTGCGATTCGTCCGGTGCTGGAGGAATGGGTGAGGCGCCGTACAGGTGGCCTCACCTTCCATATGGTGCAGATGATGACCGGACACGGGTGCTTTGGTCGTTATCTGCACCGTATAAAAAGGGAGGAGTCGCCGCGGTGCCACCACTGCGGCGACCCCGATGACACGGCCGAGCACACACTCCAAGTGTGCTCGGCCTGGAGTCCCCAGCGCCGGGAGTTGGTGGCGGCGCTGGGTGGTGGAGATGTCACACTGCCAAACATGGTCGAAGCCATGCTTGGCAGTGTGACAATCTGGAAAGCAGTTGCTTCCTTCTGCGGTTCTGTAATGTCGCAGAAGGAGGCAGCTGAGAGGGAGCGAGAGGAAGAGGCCGGTCTCGCTTCCCTCAGACGCAGACGGTTGGGCAGAAGAAGGCGGGCATACCTAGCCCGTCTTTAACTGTCCATTGGGACCTGCGCACATAGCTGGCTAGCTATGTGTGCCTGCACAAGGTCCCACCGTCTGGGGATTGCCTGGGTGTCTCCGGGCAATCCTCCGTTGGCGTTAGTCTAGCCAGCAATGGCTAGGCTGCCCTGGGGTGAATCGGAGTTGTCGCCTCGGCAGAGCCCGGTTCACCCCGCACAAAGGGCAAGGAGGCACCGGGGAGTTTCAGTGGGTATTGCCGGGCCCGCTATGATTAGCATAGCGCAGTGCGCCGGCTGACCCCCACACACCCCTACCGTCTAGCCAGCGGTAGGAAGTCAATAAATGGATTTCTCCTCGTAAAAAAAAAAAAAAAAAGGCCGGTCTGAGTAAAAATTAATTACATAACAATAATCTCTCAAATAATAACTCATTAATAAAGAATCTCTTCCTAAATTCAAAAACTTTGTTAAGAAGTACTTCATTAATCATTTCAATTAATTATTGAAAGCAATTTTGGACTTGGATTGACATTGGCTTTGGATTTTTGCTCTTAGTTTAACTTATTATTACAATTTATTATTCGTATAAGTCAGATTGTCCTTCTTGTGGGTCGAAGTTTGCCGGTCCATGGCCTTCACTCGAGAACCTTTCGGCCTCAGCGGCCGTAGGCTATCCGTACTATCCGTCAATCCGTTGGGTTATGTCGGTAACTTTCGTACGTCTATGGATCTCCTCGGTACTTATTCGAACATTCAGTGAAACCATAGAGTAAATAGTACTTAACCAGTAAAATTTACTGAGTAAATACCATTTACTCTACGATGTAACTCAGAGCATCTAGCCCTCTCCAAAGCTCTTCGAGCGACGTTGAGATTTCTTAACACCAAGTTAGAGACCACGTTTCAGCGCCAAATGTCATGACTGGCAATACACATCGGCAGAAAACTTTTGTTTTAAAGCACTGAGGAATTATGGTCGAGAAGATGTCTCGGTGCTTTCCGAACGTTGCCATAGCGCATTATATGGTAATAATTATCCCATATTATCTTAGTCAAGGACCCATCAGTGGGTCTAATTTTAGTGATATCCAAATATATTTATAAGCTTCTATATTATATCTTATACGATTAGCATAAAGAGACTACTTATTAAAAATGTGCGTGAAATACAATGTAAGAGAAAAATTCGTAGAGAAAACGAAAAAAAAAGCAGTCCACGTGTATACCAGACGGAGTGCTCACAAGGTTGATGTCACACTTTCCCTGTGTAATGTTGGGAGTTGGAGTTACCTCATAACACACAATGTACAGTCAGACAACATCAAAAGTGGTTTATGCAATATTATAATATACGGCCCTTTGAAGCAACACACACCGGCCGGGTTGTTTCCGTTACGTTGCTTTAACAATTGCCTCTCTTTTATTTTCATTTTCTTACTCTTTTAGGAATTTACTTTTGTACTATTATAACACGATCTATGTTATTTATTTATAATAGTTTATAGCCACAGACATATAATAAAATATTTGGACAAATATTTTAATATTATTTGTTTTTAATTTGTTATATTTATAATACAAATACAAATACAAAATAATTTATTTACGAAAAATTAAGCCTAGGTACAACAGGGTGTAGGGGACCTCCTATTAAGTATAAAAATACTTGTATCAGGAGACCCCCGCTCCTCCTACGCCATACTTAAACTAAGGCTAATTTAAACTTAAACTTAATATTCATACATATTATTACATACATATTCATATATATATAATAATAACATTATGTTTATACAATAACAACAGATGATGTAGGTAGTGGAAAATAAAATAAAATGTGTAAGTGTATTGTGTGTCAATATATATGTACATAAGTCGCAATTCATGAATAAATAAAAATTGTTTAGATAATCAATATTTAATTTAGTTAGTCCTTTAATAAGGATTGAGTTTCATTATAATTTAGTGTCTTGAGAAAGTCTGACAGGGCCTTTTTGCAATTATAGTGCGTCATAGGATAAATATTAAGTTTCTTATTCAATTTGTTATATAAATAAGACGTTTGGGTAATATATTGTCTTCGAGCAAAGGCAGTTTTAACAATTTTTATTTGAGCAACTTTATCATTTCTTCTCTTTTTAATTATATTAGGGTCATAATGTAAGGATTTGTGTAGTTTAAGTGATGCATTTAAGATGTATAATTTTCTTACACTTAGGACGTCACAATAATTATAGAGTTCAGTAGTGGGGAATCTCTGGGGCAAAAAATACATAGTTAAGTAGTAATCTTTGCACCCTTTCCAATTCCAAAAATTTAATTTTAGAGGCTCCACCCCATATTGGTACACAATAACTCAGAACTGACTGAACTAAGGCTACGTATATTTTTTTCAAAAGCTCTTTATTTGCTTGTTGGCAATGACAAAATACTTGTTTTTTTTATAATTTACATATAACTAAATAACTTAAAGTAAAATATTTCGTTACTAACTTAATAAAATGAAATATAATTTATTTAAAAATTTAGTAGGTGCATATTTTTGAGTATTTTTATGAGTGAGTGAGTGTCCGTAAACTATAATTATATGCATTAAAAAAGTTTGTAGCAGCATTTGTCCATCGTAGACAAGGAACACTGTTTAGTTTGATCTTGTACCGCGCGGTCATGTGAAGCTAGCCATAACGATTTAATTTGTACAAAAAAAAATGAAAATGATGCGAAGTTTATGAATGAATATAAAAAGTTAGAATTGTCGAAAGGGTGTAAGTGGTTGTCGGCTGGCAGCTGCGAAAGAGCGTATTTACATTGGAGCCGTAAAAGGGCAACTCGGCCGTTTCAATTCATAGGCGGGCGTGCGTGACGTCACCGCCGACGCCATGAATAATGCACCGAATGGGAGCGAACCACTCTTTAATATCGCCCTAATGTACATACGCAGACACGTTTTCAACTTTTTTAAAAAGCCTTTTCGACACGGCCTTTGTGGATTGTACCAACAAAAGGTCCGTTCTATTGGTCAAATTTAAGTGGCTTTGTATTATTAGCCCGTCTGCGTATCTCAATAGGCGTTCGCCGTCAACCACCTCAGAAGGTTAAAAAAAAGTTGAAAATTATTTATTTTCAGACAACAGTACATACATTATGGACTGAGGGTCATATATTAAAACCTAACTCTGTTAAATTCAAAACTAAAAATTTTACTGAACTCTGTTGGTCGAAAGAGAAGTGTACATTTTATAATACTTTTAAATCTATATAATTTAAAATTAAAATATATTATTTGCAAACAAGATTAATTTTACATTTAAAACAAACTACACGATCCCAATTACACACATTGTTGATTGAATACAACGAATTTGCGTTACACAGTAAGTATATATTTTAATAAATAAATAATCGAACTAAATGACGTGGTCTGAGTATTCGCTAACGCGGTGACAGCTATGCTCTGAGGTCTCGGCGCTGATGATCAGCGAGACTCGAAAACCAGCCAGAGTTTGTAATGTTTCTCTTGCAATTTTATTTTTCAAATGTAAGAGTCTGTTAAGATAAATTGTCATGATTTATTATGTTGTTTGAGATCAGAAGTTTGCTATGAGAAACCAGGACCGGACTAATTTAAAATTCAAGTCATTTTGCCACTATATATGCAAGAACTTGTTAGAGCATTCTGACTATATAGGTAGCCTTTCATCAGGAAATTAATAACTTAAAAATATTAAAATTTCAATTATTATTGTGTATTCAAAATAAAGCCGCTATCAGAAAACACACGAGAAAGAAGATTAAGGCCGCAACGTACCCACAACACACAACAAGGCCGTAATCGTCTGAAATGATAATGGCGCGGGACAACATAAAACTAGGTGCACCTTCCATCAAATTTGCCGCAGCAATAAGAGGCCGGGATTGTCCGCAAACAGCCGCGACCTAATCCCCGGATGACCGCCGTCGACTACCGACTACGGACTGCCGGCTAACCCGCTTACCCCTTTGCAATCAACACATAAGAGGAAGCGATTATGTTTCTTTTCAAGTGTAATGCGCTATCAGAGTTAAATTTCAAGGTAGCACCATCCTCCCTCACCCTCCCTCTCTATCTCCATCGCTCTCTCTTGATTGAATGAAATCTACCGCGTACCTTATGTATATTTGACAGCCAAAGAAGTTTCACTTTTGACGCATATTTGTTTTATAAGGTAGGCAGACTGATCTTGATAATAAGAAAATACTGTCACCTATTAGCACAAGCAACGCCTGGTGCTACAAATGCGCTGCAGACCTTAATAAAGTCTGACATCCCTTAGGTACTCATGACAACTGCTTTTCAGGTACTAAGCCTGTTACTTGTGCCGCTTGGTGTTGTGTTGTGATTATCATCAGCCCACGCCTTTCGGCTTGTCTTTTGTCAAAGGTTCATAATATACGCTTCACATGCTTGTATGTTTTTGTATCCCTTACACAATATCAAATTTTGTTATGAAAATATCGTATCGTTATAGGAGTTCAATTATTATCGTTGAGGCTTTTCTTGGAGTTATTTCTCCTAATTTAATTAAGTATTTTGTAAGTTGAGTATCGAATAATATTAACAGATACGGTTCATTTTCATTTCGCGGTTCAAAATAATAAAGCTAGAATGTACACGTTACATTGCCCAACAAAGTTATCTGGAAATAGATTGCACAAATTCAGCTTAAAACGGCTGAAAACTGGCTGGCACTTTTGAAAATGCACTGACTGCCTGGTTCTGTTCATAATCGTAAAAGTAATGAGACAGCAAGAGAAACATTTGTGCAAATATGTTGAAAATGCACAAGTTAACTATTCTTCCCCAGTTAGTGCAATGTTGTTTGTGTTCAGAACAAGTGAGCGACGCGCCCTCTGCCGCCAAAGCCCACATTTCTCGCTGTATCTTTGTTTGTATTACTTGTTTGTATTACCTCTTTCTCCACCGATCCTTTGTGTTATGTGCGTTGTTCCAGCAGGACCACCAGTTGCTATATCCTTTGTGCTATAAAGTAGTAGACAAGCAAACAGATAAGCTTCGATCACAGTAAAAGCCTTGATCTTGCAAGCAAAAAAAACCTTTGCTAAAAATTTAGGTTATTTCGTCTCTTTATACAAACTTCCCGCTGAAAAGACTCAGAAATTGTGGTGATGACGAGTGGCGAGAAAGCGCGTGCTTTCTGTAGTAGTGTTTAAGGCCAACTGTCTCTGGTTTCCGTGCTTTTTCCTTTAAAAGAATGACACGGAAACTAAAACGTATGTAAATTCCAAATAGGATATTAAAAGGAGGTCGCCACATCAGCCTCCCCGGAGACCGTTAGGTCGTAACGAAGAAGATTGAGCAGAATGGAAGACGTAGACTTGGAAGCGACACACTCTCCAACATTATCGCTATAAATGCCTGTCCAATGCGTTCCCCGAAAACGTGCATGGTGGACAGCAGAACAATAAACTTCATCTTTACTGTTGAACTTTTACATTTAATAAATAAACTTGATATTATATTATACATTTATTAGTATTTCGCTCGTGCTATAATTCTTGCATTGAATTAATGTTTTAAGTACCTATAGGTTGTCATTGTGGAAGTTAAATACTAAGTTGATTGTGGTCCAGTGAAAACATGAAACAATTAAATTATTATTTACTTATTATTATTAAAGCTGTAATTTCTGTTTACGTATATTATACGACTATACGTGTATATCATCGACAAGTATTAACTTTTAAAAATAAGTTTTTTATATAAAATGGTGACAGGCAGGCTGACAAATTTCATGGTGAATGGCTATAATCGTCTATAATGAAACAAGGCAAAACGGTCTAAAGTGCAAAGAACAAAAAAAAATCAAGTGTCATTTATGTTAATTTTATTTTTAAATATTTTACCGTGGAAAGTGAACTTGGTAGGTGAAGTAGGTGGTCGCCCGTTTTAGAAGAGAACATTTCTTCTCCAAATAAAACATTAAAATTTAACCATCATCCTCGTTCTAGCAGACTTTTGATGTGGGTTAAATTGGATTACAAATTTGAGATAAACGCACATTTCGCGTTTTGATAAACGCTGTCTGTGACAATTATAATTTGTATTTTATTATCGATAAACATATTGTATGACACCGTGACCGTTATCGTTTTATATTGTATAGTATAATACCTGGAATACATTATATTAGCTGAATTTTTAATTATTATATAAGTACATAGTACCAGAGGTAAAAAATAATCTACCAGATTGTGTCTAAGGATGCTACCGACAATCAGGTTAACCGTCGGTTGCTTGCGGACTTTTATTAAAAAAACATTATATAACGCTTTTATATTACTATGATTTTTGTAAATGGTTACTAGTAAATGTAAAAGATAATAAATACTTAATAATAATATTCCCCACAGCGCCATCTAGTTCCACAGTAAGCAACTAATACTTGTGTTAGTGATACAAGACAGTTGATATACTACATAGATTACTTTTTTTTATAAATACAAAGGTAAATGTTAACACATAAATATTTGCCCCTAGCAGGATTCGAACCCGCGACCGTTTGGTTAACAGCTAGGGCCACTAGACCAAACGTATCGTCATAGAATTTAATTAAAGGTTCTTTAATTTATTTTTGATTTAAAATATATATATTTTATAAGTACGCAGTTAGAAATGTGGAATTGAGTGGTGTTGCCAACGCGACGCACGAACTAGCGCAGTAGCCTGTTGAGTTTGCAGTTTTGCAATTTGAATCAACTCGCTTATTAAGTCGCCGTCATGAATGCGAAAGCATAAACATCTCTTACCTACTTAATTGGGAAATTAACTTGCTGTTCCTTTTTCAACTTTGCAGCTAAATTTTTAGTAAAAACGTTCGTGTATTTTCTGAATTATTTACTAGATTTTCAGACGCCGCGGGCTGCATGTAGGCACTTTCCTTTTCATTTAAAATGTAATAAGAATGCAACGCTATTCAAATTGCATTTTTTGTTTTAGTTACAATTTAATAAAGGAACAAAAATTTTAATGTAATTACCTAAATTTTAGTAGTGGCGTTGCGTCTCGCAGTTATAAATGGACAAGCATGGTCATAGCAGGACAACGAGGGAGATACGAGCGATATCTCCCACCCTTTCCTACTTCAGGCGTGAAAAGGTGCGACTAGAGTTACTTTCACATTTAGAATATCAAAATCTCATTGGAGAAAAATAATGGTTACTGAAGGGTTATTACTGAACAGAGGAAATGCTTAATCGAGAGTATTTTGAAAGCTTTAAAGATATAATATGAACGTCACACAATAAATGTGTAGGTATGTTGAACATAAATCGTGTGCAATCTGAAGGCACCCAACGCCGCGAAATATGGCGCACCGATGAGTTATGTCGAGGGCGCGTTATCGTGCCCGACCTGCCCTGCCGTACATCTGTTCCACTTTGCACCGCCTCAATAGATCCTAATACTAATTTCACACAATTGCAAGCTTCTTGAGTATAATTCTTCATTGTAAATAATTAAATATTGTAAATCATCATCATCAGCCCTGTGTCTCTCCACTGTGTCTCTCAACTGCTGGATGTAGGCCTCACCCAAAGTCATATGTTTTTCGCATCCTGCAGCTTCCTTAGAAGCCTATTAGGTCGTCCGTACCACACTGCGCTTTTTCATTTCATGGCCTCCATTCGAGAATTTTCTACGCCAACAATTTATCCGCTCTGAGACAGATGTGACCGGCCTGTTACCACTTCATTTCTTGTCTTTAGACTTAAAATGACTCGTCGATAGCAGACTTTGTACTTAGCTGAAACACGGTTTATCTAAGGGGAAACAAATCATCAAACGAATGAAACTAATGATCTAGTGATCTGAGTGATCTAAAGGACCTGAGCGATTTCATTGAACTACTCAAATCTCTTTTAACTCTTATATCACCCCAGTGTAGTAATCTGATCCATTTCCATCTTTTATTATCACTAAAAAGGTTATAATTGCTAAAAAAAGTAGGCCAAAGTGGAAGATACTTCTGTGATCGTGTTAAATTGGCCACGTACCCGTTATCTGCAATGTTATTGCCACAAAACGAAGTGTTCGTATCGCAATGTAATTATTGCTCTAAATAACGCTGCCACCATCTAAAATTGTGTCTTACATCCTAAAAAGTAGGTAAATATTAATCTAAAATCAATACAAAAAAGGCAGTAAAATGCTTAAAATTTAAAAGAAAATTATGCTGTTTTTTTATAATAAATTTTACGTGATACAGTAAAGTTGTTTGTTTATGCACCTAAAACTTTTAAAGCAGACTGAATACTCGTAGTTGGGGAAATGACTGTGTTAAATTTCTTCAATAACGAGCGATTTTTGTTTCACAATTATATTCACTGTTGCTTTTCAATGATTTTATGAAGATTAAAAAAAACGAAATATATATTTTGCTTCTTTAAAACACGACGTCCAAATGGGTCAGTGAAAGCAAATCTCAAAATTTATTCTTAGGAACTAGGGCTTCGTTTATAATTTTTTAATTAGGTAATAAAATCGCACTCACATTTTGCCAAATTACGCTCATACGATACCAGGAATCGAACCTAGTAAAATTTCTGTAAAAATTCCAATTATTTTACAAAATGAATAAATTATTTTCATAAAGTCTTAACATAATTAGTAAATATGATCTCAAAAGCTCAGGAAATAAGACGCGAGAGGCCTCGTTATTAGCAAGATTAAGGAGTCATCCACATAAAATGTAAATACGACATAATGAAAACTCAAGTAATTATGTGTCTAATTACTCGTTTGAAGCGAAATTTTAATATATTCTGTGGGTATCCGTCATGAAACCCGGCCACATAAAAAACGAAGCGAAACGCTCGAGTCAGAACTGCTGGCAAGGCCTCTCGCATTTGGCAGAGTTGCACGAACGAGGAGCCGGCTCCAACTGAAATCTGTGTTAATGAGTCGACTCGGTAATTAGTCATTTATTTGTGAATCAGTTTAAAACCTTTGGATTTGTGTGTGGCGCTTCACTAACAACTTTCTTGAGTAAACAGTCGTTACGTAAATTGAACCTACTCGTAGACTTGTTCGAGAGCTTTCTTTTTTGTTTTCTGAAGTCTTGTTTGCTCGTTGCAAATAGAACCGTCGTAATGTACAGCGTTTAATTTAATACCAAGGATGTGCAGTTGTAATGACATTAGAACACTCGCTAAGTCAAAAGTGTGGATTTATAATATAAACACAACATATTGTGATGAATTAGCTGCACTTCTACGGTTTAAGTTAGTTTGTCGTAAGTTACTACTTACTCATAGTTATTAGTTGGCTTACTTACTTCGACGTTCCTCAATTGATGTTGTTAAGAGAATTATATTGCTGCTACTTTAAGTAATGACAGTCAAAAGATTTACTTATTTATTTATTTTTATTTATATAATTTTTTAAAAAAAATTTTAACATTGCGTTTCGCATTCATTTGGGCAGCCCTTTTAGCGACAGTAACCACCCGCTTACAGAAGACCATCTTAAAATAATACCATTTGCAGCACCGATGCCGTTACTTGTCTTAATGGCGCCACCTGTCATCAAGACCTTAACATAAAAAAATCAAAAATTATGAAAACCCGTGTGGCGGTAGTAACCACACCCTTACAAATTGAATTGAATTTGAATTAAGTAAAGTTGAATTTAATTTTTCCATCAACACTATCTTGATCTATAGATAAATAATTATTATTCACAGATTTCATGTAAATATTGTCCTAATTGAAAAACCTAATCCTAAACCGCAACCGCATCCAATGTGGTAGCAATTAATTGACCAACATACTGACCATTTCATTTTGTATATATTTAATACAAAAAGCTTGGAGTACTTACATTGTTTCCAACTGGTAATATTATTGTGATATTTATAGTCGGATGGTTATATAACAAAGAGGTATTAAAATAACTTCCTTTATTTCAAAGAACACTTCTCGAGTTCAAAATATATAAAACTTTGTTAATTGAAGCTGTAACTTTAGGAGAGCTTAAAAGTTTGCATTCCTGTTTGCAAGTTGACGTTATTTATAACAATACTAAAGTAGGTAGTCTATAATGTAAATATCGAATAACTTGAGATTTGCAATATGATTACTAATATTATAAATGCGAAATTGCATATTTTGTTCGTTTGTTTGTTACACTTTATTGCCTTAAGTACTCAACGTATCTTCATGAAATTTTGCATATAATACACGTTTTCAGAGTAGCAGAAAAGAGTATAGAGTACATTTTATTCAGAAAAAAGTACTGTTTCCGAAGTATCATAAAAAAGTCAAACGCCTGGCAAAACTGTAACAGCAATAGAGATTGAATAAATTTTTTGCTCATATATTTTGGTAGGCGTTATATTTTTTATTTTTCAACTCCCAACGAAGTCGCGTACCTATATTAAATCTTCATAATCTTTCGCAGTACATAAGCTAAATTTTATTGGTAAATTCCAACCTCATTTCATTAAAACACGATTTTCTAAAAGAAATATTCGATTGAAACCGTATCGAGGCCAATCATTATCTACTTTGATAATGAAATCATTTATTTTAACAATGGGTAGATAATATCGCGTTATGGCTAAATGGGTTCGCAATTATCCTACAGGTTTTCATAAATTTTCAATATAAGTATTGAAATTTATATATAAAAGCACTCGTTTTCAATTATACTATGAATTAGTAGGTATTACTAGCTGGTGCCCGCGACTTCGTCCGCGTTCTGGATGAAAGGTATGGATGTCCTTTCTGGTATCCCAGACAACGTGTATGCAAAATTTCATTGAAATCCATTCAGTAATTTTTGCGTGAAAGGGTATGCATACATCCATACATCCAAACAAACTTTCGCATTTATAATATTAGTAGGAAGAAGGATTTTAGAACATTACTCCACGAAGGATTGGATCCAAACACCGGTAACAGCAATAATCCGCTAATGTGGTGGTTTCTAATGGATACGATCAGAAGATCTTTACGAGAGCGGGAGAAACGACCAAGTAATATAATTATATCTAGTCGATAGGTAGAATAGGTTCTTTATACCTTTGTCATTTTCTGGTTCTTTTTCGGTCAGTCGCTCATTGTCGTCTGTGCTGTGAAAATGCGTCGTTCGCTTCCAAGACATAATCGTCTAGGTCCAGCGAGATGTACCTAGGTCTCCTGCTGGAATGTAAAAGAATGTCATTAATATCACGCAATTAGGCATTACGACTACTAATAGATTGGGTTTGGAATGAGACAGTCCTGCACAAGATTTTCATTAAAACCATAAATAAATAAATAAATGAATTAATAAATATATTCACTCATGCCATACAGCACCATCTAGTTCCACAGTAAGCAACTAATTCTTGTATTGTGCATACCAGATATTTAATATTTGTAAATACATAGGTACATATTTTAAATACAAACATCCATGACTCAATATTTTACTCAAAGGTAAAATGAAAACATATAAAAATTTGCCCTTAGCGGGATTCGAACCCGCGACAGTTTGGTTAACAGCTAGGGTTACTAGCCACTAGACCAAACGTGTCGTGAAACCATGCATCGCTACCTGATTTTATAGCTGTAAATATTATATCACTACAGTACTCAGTCCTGAAGATCTCTCTTCTAAGGCCAATATATAAATCGGTATGCGCACAAACGCGTATAAATCTTTTGGTTCCCGCCGACCGACACTGTAACAAATTACACTAATTTGCATCGTCCAAGGCATTCCCATTTCACCGTTATCTCAAATAAACGCCTTTTCGATTAGCACGGGACCGCGCCACATTTGTACTCGACACCTCTCTCTCGCTCTATCTCTGCATTTCTAACCTTTTACAATGCAAATTACAGAGTTTTAACAATTCATTGACATTGATCATTACATTAATCATTACAATTTTGCTCTTCATAAGAACCTCCCTCGAACTTCAAAGAATATGTAAGAAAGAAAATAGTCAAATTAGTGCAGCCTTTAGGAGTTTTGCTGTTTGCAACACATTCAGCGATTTTATTTATAAAAATAGTTTAAAAATAATACGTAGTAAGTTGTTTATGCACGGAGTTGTAAGGACATTGTTAGGAGTGTGAATACGCTCCGAACAGTTTAGGTACATTGGGTACATAGTAGTTCTTGTTTCATTTAAAGATAGGTAAGTATGTATCCAGCAACCCTAAGGTCTTGCATTTGAATGTTAAAACCAAATTTAAGTACAAGACTTAACAGCAATGTAATGATATAATAAGTAATGTTTTCTGTTCCTTATTTCTTATTGTTTGTTTATTTATGTATGTCTCATTCAACGAAAAAAATAATTACCTAACGACAAACCTGTACAAGAACTTTGTTAAATGAGTTCACTTTATTCATTATTTTCAGCTCATTTACTCGAGGAACTACCGCCACACTAATGTATTTAGAATCCATTAATGGGCTCGGTGGAATTACAACGACTCTATTTGACATTACCAAAATCAAACCTAAACGCAAGAGTCTAAGGTCCAAATTCAATTGAAGCGCTGTGTTCGTTTGAGACGTTTAAAAATTGAATGAGATTCAGTGTCGCGAACAAGACAATTTCCACTAAAGCCTAGAGTTAGGTGTTCAAATTTATAGCGGCACAGTAGTTGTGAAGGTAAGATGAACAAGAAATATAATTGAATGCAATAACTTTGCGGGTCCGTGATCAATAAATTGCGACAACAAAGGAAAGATTAATGATGCCCAAGTGTTAAGGAAAAGTGGTAAAGGGAAAAACTCACATTGTGTGCGAAATTGTCGCTCACGTGACAACAGAGAGGCGTACTAAAAAAGTGTATACGTACCGACTTCGTGTATAGAGTTAAATACCTACTCTGGACTTCTTTTTATGTTAAAGTCGTCATACAGACTGACGGTCCAGACTTGATGGTAGGTCATACGACTATACTAGAATTAAACATTGGGAAACCATAGGAAAATGGGCTCCGACTCACTCATCGAAACACAAAAGCGCACATGCTATTATTAAATCCACATTTAATATCTATTATGAAGTGGTTTAATTCCTCAATGAAAGCATTTCGCGAACTGTTGTCGGTCAATGTTTGTTAAAGGCCATTCCTCATTCGGCCACAGGTATCCCACCTAGATTAAACCTAGCTCTGGCGGCGGCACGCCACCTAGATTAAACATTGAACCTCTCCGACACTTACACAGTCAACTATACGCTTCTCCAGATATTATATTATACTCGTACTACCTGTGCCCCCGACTATGTTTGTTATAGTTATGTACGCGCTATAGTTTGTTTTTTGAAAATCCTACAGGAACTTAACATTTTTTCAGGATAAAAAGTATCATTGATGTTAATCGAGGTATTAAACCATATCTGTGAAAAATTTCATTTACCTAAGTCAGTTCAGCAGTTTTTGCATGATTGACGTACAAACTTTCTTATTTATAATACATAATTATATTAAGCGCGTCAACTTCTCAAAGAGCTTTCAAAAAGGCTTATTGACACCACTGGTGACCGACGGGCTGACAGCTTCCTCGCGCAACGCATTAGCATTGCAATACAGCGAGGAAATGCTGCCAGTATCCTCGGTACCATGCCGAGGGCGCCCAATTTTATAGATATTTTTTAGGCGTATTTATTTTTAGATTTTAGTTTAGTTTGGTTTTATTTAGCATTAATAATTGTATTATATTAATACAAGGATTAGAATTATTTTAAGTTTTCAATATATTCTTATGTCCAGTGTTTCCAAATCACATGGAGCATCTCTAATTAGATCAATTGACGCTTCAGATGTGCCAGTTCCTGAATACGTTTTGCAGTCAAACACCAGACCTTCGTCTAAGGTCTTAACGAAAAAGGTATTAGGAAACGGTGTGAGAGTATGCTACCTTAAATCAGAAGTGCAGTGAACACGGGCCGGCCATTCCTTCCCGTCACTCGAGATTTAATCAGAGTGCTCAAGTGACCAGCCACACCGGTACCGGGTGGAAAGAGGAGGCACAAGGCGGTGACGACCGATGCCGTGGAGTGCACTTCGACTGGTTTACTATTTGCTATCAAAACACACTTGAGACATTTATCTAATTAAAAGTTCATTATCGCTACCCTTTAAGCGAAAATTCCATCACAAAAAGTAAATCTTCTTGCAATTAATAGCCAAATTCTCGGTATTGATATCCCATTTGATAACTTACACGGTCTGTGAAATGCGGTTTTTTTTTAATAACGAAAACTTTTATCAATCAACCAGAAAATAACTTAAATTGTATGAACTGCTATTGTTTTACTTTTCAAGATAACAGTTATTGTTTTCATTTATGTCAATAATTTCTTTTATTAGCTTTTATTATAATAAAATATTTAATATACAAATATATCTATAAATCTTGAATCATTTAAATGCTACTTCGTAGTACTAGTTACTCGTGCATAAAAATAATAAATTCACTCAGAATAAGCAAAAAAAATACGACGAAATCGGAGAAATTCTATTATTATTAATTATAATTATTATAATAATATAATAATACTATTATTATATTATGTAAGACCATAATAGAGAATACTATTATGGTCTTACGTCTTGATGTAAGACCATAATAGTATTCTACGAATTTGAATACAGAAACGAAATATACTAAGGAATTACCTGCAATAAAAGTAATGTGAAATATTTATTTTACATGACCTAAATACAAATTCCTTTGTCTAGACCGAAGATGCTTGTCTCCTTCTCTCCGGGAGAGAAAGAACAGGATGTGTGTTGCGGCACATTTATCTTGGAGAAGGAATTAAAGTCGCGCCGAATCGAACGGTTTTATCAACGTGTCGATAGCGGACACAAATTATGTGCTTCCTTGGTTATAAAGCTACGATTTCACTGTTGCGATTAAAAGTCGATCTTGTGTTTTATTATCTTAAAACCTTTTTTTTTTTGACGAGGAGTAATCCGCTTACAGATTCCCTACCGCTTGCTAGACGGTAGGGATTTGTGGGGGTCGCCCAGCACCTGATCATAGCGGCACTGGGAATACCCACTAAAACTCCCCGGTGCCTCCTTGCCCTGTGAGCGGGGTAAACCGATTATCTTAGAACCTAAGACCTTATACTTTATATTTAATAATTGTAATATATACTGCCGAACAATAAGAGTAGGTATAAATCCTATTGTGCTCGTGTAACGTCATCGCAATTGTTGTGTAAATGCTTAGTACAGTGGAAATTATACTTTTGTAATTAGAGCAGTTTTTATGCTTAGCCACACCTAAAGCTAACTGTTTTTAATTTTCTGTTCTTAATTTTTAAAGCCGCTACTGTTCTATTAAAATGTCATGCCGTATATATCAAATTTACCATTTACAGTCTCATAAAAAAATCAAACCTTTTTGCACAAGAATAATCTTTCTTTTAGCAAAAGGATATGTTTTTAATTATTAAAAAAAAGTCTACCTTAAAAGTTTTTTTTCAATTCTGCTCTTAAACGAAAAGTCTACGTTATAGAAAAACACCCTTAAAAGGGTTATACCCCTTCTGAAACTGCGTCGAGTTAAATTAATTCCTAACACTTGTTGTTAGGGTTGACTGTTGTTTGTAATGTGAAACCTCTCGGGCTATACGAGATAAATGAATTCCTACTCATTGAGGATCAATCGAGGCCCGTTATCAGTGTTTTGCGTTTTATCTTTCGGATTCTTCCACGACTTTAGGGCTCGTATACACTAACGTGTAAGTATTGTTTGCGAGCTTTTGTGTAAGGCAAAGAAAAGCTCCTTTGAATTTTTTCTACGTATTATCTTCCAAGTATTATGGCAGTAAAATTTAAACATACAATTATTTATATGGAATAAGAACAACTTTCATAAGAATTCATCAAAATCATTTCATTGATGCAAAGTTTTTTTTTTATTAACAATTTTCCTCCACCTCCTCAGTCGTAGACCCTGGCGGAGTCCTGACGGAGTAGTCGTGCTCATGGGATGTCTGATGAATTGGTGATGGAATTGATAACCAAGAACTTCCTGGAAACTGTGCTACTGAACCATACAACTGCTCAATAAGATCCGCATCTATACATGGAATGGATAACTTATTTTAAGATAACTAAAAACACAAACTCGCTTATACTCTTATTTCAAGGTGTAATTGATCGTCTATTGGTTAGGCTGTTAGGTCGTGGCTGGATCTGGTTCTCGTAGTGGCTAGATGTCCTAATTGAGCGGTGGAGCGCAGAGTGGCGGAAGCCCATTGTTTTAACATCTACAACATTGCAATGCCACAAAATCCCGGCTCTGCTCCATTTCACTGAAAATTGGTGCTATCGAAAATTAATGTTGTTTTACGGTTTCGTTTCGGGCGAGCACAACGTTCAATTAATTATAGCTGATGTACATAATCTCATTGAGGCACGAAAACCCTTGAACTGCACGTTTAAACGTATTATTAATTTTCTCAATGAAATTAGTACCCAACCTCAACACAATAACAGCTGCAAAATGAATCGACATTACCACGGCCATGAAAGCTACATAATTATACAATCCTCTTACATGAAACCTCCATGAAATAATAGCACGAATGCTGTTGTGTCTCAGTAGTAAGGGGATGATATCTTTTTCTAAGCCCTTACTAAGTTCCATTATCTTTTATGATGTTTATTGTGTTAATGAATTACCGCAGCCATTTACCATCGTGCTGTAGTATTCATTAGCCTACTTGGCGATCTTTACATAAAAGAAAGAAAGAAAGATAGAAGGTTTTCATTTCATGAGAACCTGCGGGCGAAGACTATTGAAATAATTAATAATCTTTAATTATTAATTATTTCTAATAATATTTTAAATGGAATCTCATTTAAGAAATTATATCATACTTTCTTGTGACGATCTACTATACATTCTTGGTGGATAAAAATTAAATGGCCGCAATTACAATTGTCATTAGACATTAGCATTTAAAATGGCGATGGATTTTAGCGGTGAATTTGATTTTCAATCAAGACTTCTCAACTTTTGCCTCGTTAACGCGTACGCTCGGAAACTTTTTGATTTTATACATAATTCTCTTTTCGTTTTGAATTTTTGATTTAGAACACTTTGAAATTTTGTAATACAAACGCGATGAAGAATTCAAGATACCCGTTTCACGTAACAATTTAGTTGATGAACCGTTAATTGATTGCAAGGATTTTTATATTTAATTACTTATAGTTAAATTGTAATTAGCCTTAAAATAAAATAGACAAACTAAAAAGCTGAAGGTTAATTAAGTACTCTAGTAAACTTGTTAACGCAGCAAAACTGAGAGAACTAAGTAATTGGTTTTACTAAAATTATCCAATGAACGAGGCTGTGTATAAACTGACAAATATTTTTCATTGCTTAACTTTAACTTGAGATTTATTTAAGAGAATATAATATTTATTCTTACCACTTATTTATTTTAGGGTAATTAAGCGTTTATTGATTAGCCAAAAACGCAACATCATGCTCACTTTGAAAAAAGTTTCCCACCTGGTCATATTCTTAGATAAAGAATAATGTCTAATGATGCTGGGAAAAGTCGCTATAAAAAGAAAAGTTGAGCGAAGAAAGAAGCAACCGTCTAAGAAAGCCAGACCAAACCCATAATGGGTTAATAATAATAAAAATATTAATAAAAAAAACATGATGCTTTATTACCATTACATTACAGCATACATAAACATGTAATAACAGTTTATACGACTTAGTCTTTGCAATGACTAAAACTTTGTCTAGTTATTTTGGATCTTACCTATTTCGATATTTTTGATCTAACAAATACATACAGTGTCTTTATATACAAGCAAAGTAAATAAAAATAGGTAACTTTTTAAATACATACCTACACAACTCACTATAGTTCTTATTGTGTTTGATGGTCTATAAATGCTTGTAAAAGTTTATGTATAAGATAAATAAAGAAATATGAAACAGGTAAGGTCAGAAGTGAGTGTGTGAGAATCGGCTACATTGAATGCCCTTTAACTTCCACTTGTATCGCTGATCGATAAATATAAAGGCGGGGACAGAAGCGATGCTATTATAAATCGCATGTTGTTAACGATGACTGAATATATAGAAAAGCAAATGTTGCGACTAGCATGTTTGTTGACTATTTTGTTGTTGTATAAAAAAAATAAAGAACAAAATTATCTTAAAAACTACTTATATTTTTCACATTTGATAAACTAGTTATTTATATTACCCATTATATTATTGAAGAAAATCTCGTCAAACCCAGAAAACAAGCCAGAAAATTCACTTAGCAAAACTCGTTTCTTACTTAATATTTAGGTAGACGTGTTGTGGATATGAAAAATTTTTCAAATTGCTGCGTTTGCTCCTAAAATTTCCCTCCACATTGAAACAAACTTATTCTCTCTCTCTCTCTTAACTTAAGGTAACTCCCAAAATAATTAACTTGTTACATAACTTTGTAGCATAACACATTATTTAAAATTTGTGTATAACGTGCAAAGCTATACAGCAACACAGCAATAATATAGTTTGGACTCATCTATAAATTCTCAAATTGAGGTACGTTGTTGCACTAGAGTGTGTAGCTGGGTTTAGGGTGATACCTACGATATCGATAGTACAGTGATAGTATATGACCGTGGCCGGTCCGGCGTTGGGCGGTGTAATATCAGTACTAATATCGAGTGCCTTGACAAGGGTTTCCCAATATTACACCGCGCCTTATCTTTACGTGACCTATTCGTTTCGCCCAAAACATTACCTTTCTCTCCGTCTTCGTCTTCATGGTCACACTTTTATATATCTGAAAAAGCCTTATATATTACACAATTATATCGAATATTAGAGTCCAGTCCCAAAATTGTAGTTTATCTCTTATATTGTCAAGATCGGCAATTTTATTAGCAATGCTAATAACTAGCCATTTCATTTAGAGACCTTAAGAGAGGAGAGACATAGACTATAGATTCTCTTTTTCTTCACATTTAGTCTTTCAAGAAATGGCGCTGCTAACATAACCCTGCTGTTGTATTCATATCGTCAGAGAGGCTGACAGTCCACTTAATGGTAGATGACTACCGTCGTCTATAACACAAGCAACGACACAGGTGGATAGTATAGTACTATAGTATAGTACATAGTAGGATTAAGGATTAGGGATGAGGGAGGGATAGGATAGGCTCTGGCTATCGACCCTTCCTAGGGGGCGCCTCTGTCTAGCCTTCCTAAGCCTCTGTCTTTTCTATATTAAATTGTAAGTTAAACTAGTGCTTGACATTGGTGCTTACATGTTAGCTTAACAATACATATTTCCTGCTACTAATCTTTTTATAATTGTGCACATTTTAAAGCTATTACTATAAACGGAAAACCAAAGCGAATTCGAGTCCTTAGTTTTCATTTCACCAACTAAACAATTTAAATTTATTTATTAATTTATTTATTTATTAACAGCACAAACAAATTTAAACAAAGGTACCCAACATTGCTTTGTGCTGTTGCGAACTGTTCACGTGCAGAGCTGTATTTCATTTCAGGGCTTCAGTAAAAGGCAGGTGGAGTGTTCATACGAAATAAATTGTAGTGAAATTGCACTCAATTACAGCCATAGTGAATTTTAATTAACTTCATAAGTAAGACTTGGAATCATGTCGCGACTGGAATTGAATTCACTTGTTGCTTGCGAACAATTGACTAGCGTATTATTCACAATTTTACTCTATACCTGTACACGTGAACATGGAATATTGTTTTAAACTGGTTAAAACGGCCATAGAAACATATATATATATATATATTGATAAAGACTACAACGAATTGCTTTAGTGAGTGCTTAGTTAGGTTCAAATACTGAAAAAATCAAAGGAAGATAATAAGAATGACGGAACATATTTGTGGAAGAGTTTTTAAAGACTCAACAGAACTCACACCAACAGAGTGTTGAAATGTAATTTCTTTGCTCGCGATAAGAATAAAATTTCAGTCGTATTTTGTGTGACGCTTCTTGTAACGTTTCTGCAAAAGTGAATACTATTAACCATTTAAAATATTTATTTTATTTTAGATCTCTCTTTCTCTTTCTCTTTCTCTTTCTCTTTCTCTTTCTCTTTCTCACTCTCTCTTTCTCTCTCTCTCTCTCTCTATCGTTTACTATATTTATTCTTAAGATTTACGGTGAATGCTTAAGTATTTTTTATTGAGACGTATTATTCTCACGTGCCTAGATAAGTATAGTTAGAGGCACTGTTTTGTTCCCACAACACAAACGGAAGTTAAAAGGTTTAACGATACGAGTTGCTGGAGGCGAAGCGTCAGTGAGGCAGGAACTTAACTGCATTCCAGTGGAAGCGTTGTATCGATTTTTTTTATATTATAAAGGGTGGCAGATAAGTTAAAAAAATATCTTAGATTTTTTTTGTTCATATTGTTCAATATGTATTGTTTGACAAGTCCTGGATCTTTTTGAATACAGTGGACTCTTTATAAGATTTATAAATTTTTTTTATCTAGGCTTCTGTTCACAAATTTATCTTCCTCGATCGCTGCTAAACTTCCGATTTTTATATATAAAGATGATAGATAAATTTGTGTTCTTAAGGAAAGCAGCCAGCATTTTGTAGCACAAAGCAATGAAGAAAGAAAGTAAGCTACCGAAATGGTTTTTACATTGTCCACAGAAAGTAAGTATATAGGAAGCGATCACGTAACGCCGAAATTTACGAGCGAAACGAACGCCAATTGCAGCCAATAAATCTGTTTTTAATCGTAACAGCAAACAATACTATCGATACACGTGAATTCCGCCCAAGTATGTTGGTACAATCCTAAAATCCGGAAAATTATTAAACCCGCCACCACTCTGAACCGATTGCATTTTGGAAACAATTTATACCAAAAATTGTAACCCAATATACGCAAATACTTATATCTTTTTTCACACTACATAGATTGAATTTTTCGTTGAATTTGTAGTCACTAACAAAATTTCAGAAAAAATTATCTAAAGGAAATAAAAAGAAGTGTTTGTGTCAGATCCGACGCACGACTGGAGTTTACTCCTTACGAACGATAAATAAATAATTGAATAAATATAATTAAAACATATATTATATATAATATATTAAATTTATATTATATTATATTAATATGTATTGAAACATATTGTAGCCTGTAACTCGTAACGTGTGACGTGTGACATTTGATTTTTCTCCCATAATTTTTCATAGCCCGGGGGGCTTACAAAGGGTGGAAAAATAAGTCGGGCCCTGGAGGGAAACTACCTTAAATCCTTAAGATGGCTCATTTTACATAAAGGAGACATTCCTTTATTTCATTCTGCAAAACTGCATTCAAATATTTTCTAAAACTCGCTTGACTCGCCCGGGAATCGAACCAACTTTTTTTTTTTTTATATATATATATAAGTCAAGGCAGCGCTTGGCCGCGATCTCACTTGATGTTAGGTGCAGATGCGGCCGAAGGTGGACCACGCTTACCTAGTAGATGCGCATTTACCCTACGTTTGAAGACCCCGAGGTTGTAATTTTGGGGAAACACAGACGCAGGCAGTGAGTTCCACTCCTTAGCAGTTCGGACAAGGAAGGTGGAACTAACAACTAAAATTAAAAAACAACCAAACACTCGCTATTTTATTATACTAATCAATATTATTCCGGATAAAATTTCTCTAACAAACATTTGGTCTTACTCTCGTCTGTCGTACAAGATATCTATGAAAAATCTCAAAAAATTAACGTCTGACAATAATATGTGAGCATTAAAGATTGAATACACATAAGAAAAAGGGGTATATATATATGTAATATCTAGTTATACCTTACACATTGTATGGTAAATCTCTAGTGCACTGCAAATAAGTATCTACACTAAATTCAAGTATTTATCCTAATGCATACAGCGACAGACTTGAGATGAAATTAACAGCAAGCAACTAAACAATATCTCAAACCTAAAAAGCTCTCCATAGCTCTCTATTCAGCGCATAATTAAATTCGTACATCGCCCTTACTAATTTGCTATTGAATCGTCAAATATAACCTTATAAATGCTCAATGAATTTGCCTAATATAGTTTATCTTTGACAAAGCCTTTCAAATCGAGCAGGATTAAGTTGTGAAAGCAACTAACTAAATGGAGAGGCCATTTTACTAATTAACTTATATAAGAGAATTTATTTTTACAAAAAGAAAATAAACTAAATTTAAAACAGTTCTTTAGAGTGGTTAGGGGCGTTTTGTCATTCGTTTCTTATTTACTGGCTATTTATTTCTTATTTATTGGATTTGAACCGCAACGTAGAATATATCATTGATTAATTTTATTGTTATAATTAAGTATTGTTTTTTGTTCAAATAAATCTTTGTCATAAAAACTCTACGAACTTTCTTTACAACCCAATATATTGAAAGGCTTTTTGATATTTGTGAGGGTTTGAGAATTTTATCTAAAATTTATTTATGATAATACTTAAAGTAAGTTTGCTTATTAAGTGTTTAGGCAAAAACGTTTCCATAAAGCAAAGTTAATGTGGAACCTATGCGGAACCTCACAATCCAATTTCACACACCAATTCTTTCTCGAAGGGGCCCAATCTCCCGGGTAATTCGTTAAAATTCCCGTACTAAACTCCCCCGCTCCCCTCGGACGCGATCCGAGCATAAAACACAGTATAATTCCCGGTCATTATTCACAGTTTTCCCCGGATTTCGGCCGTGGGTAATGACTTTATTTGAATTGAAATTCTCTGAGAATCTGCCGGGTGAGATTCTTCGAAGTCTTGTCTTTCAATGATATCGCCAAATAAATTGCAACAGTATTATGTTACCCTACCTGCGCCAACTTCACACTGTTCATTCACTTGCGTTTTGGGTTTTCTTTTTTACATAAAAGTGCAAATAATACAATTTATACCTCATAATAATATTCGTACTGGTTGCGATCAGAAGAGATTAGCACCAATAGCATTTGTGCATCTAAAGACATTTGTGGGTTGTCTGCGCTATTCAAAAATTTTAAATTAGTAAAATAATAAAACAAAAATAATAAACACTTACACACGATTTATATTATCATGTTAAATTATAATATAGCTATACTTTACTAATACAGTTAATGTTAAAATTGTTTATATCACTAATAACTTAATGTTAATTAATTAATTTTAATATAAAATTAAATGTCAATATTAATTTCCTAATTCTAATTTAATAATATAATGTTGAACCGACTGACTGTTATAATCTGTCCGATAGCATTCGGTTGGCGGGAAATTCGTATCTGTTCCGAAAACTCTTCAAAGAGGAGTAAGTAATTATCAAAATGAGACTTTTATCTTAATTTGTGACAACCCAGCGACGCGCCCATAATCCGATTTATTCCGATCCTACAATAAAATGTCTAAACCTTTTTTTTGCAATGTAACAATGTTGTTTCCAACGTATATATCTATATTATGAAGATCATAATATCAAATCACAAAACGTGTTTACCAAATTAATTACAATAAACAACGATCTTCTTAACGATAAGTGAGTCCAATGATATAACTCGAACCATCATGTATTGTGAGGTGCACAGTTGCACACCACACACCAGTGTGCTTAAGGATCGTCGTCCAGTGCACACGTGAATGCATTGAGAAACGTTCAAGCTAAGACAATAGAAACTTATACTGAGACGTAGTTCTGGCAAGTAGATAACGCAGACCTAACTCCGATGGAAGTGGCTCTCGATTCATTAAAGGGTTTTTGACGCTCAGTGACAGATTGCTGTTATTTACCCTGAAATAAAAACACGTTTGAACTAGGTTACTGTTTATGTGATTATTGTTATAATATAGTGACGTCATGATCTCTCATAATTACATAGAATTAAAAATACGATTATGAATATTTTTAAATGGTTAACATTGATCTGAAATTTATAAAAAAATGGCAGATAACCGCATTCGAAGTGAAGGGTGAACATTCATAGTGAAGGGGCAAACCTTAGTGGATTTAAGGATAAAGGATAGAGTAATGGGCTCTGACATCCCTTGCCCTGCCCACTACTAGCTTATAAATTAATTAATGTTTTCTACTTGTAACTTGCAATTTAACCATACTTCATTAGATTAGAATCTACTTAATGAAATGCCAAAAATAAAATTTTGTATGATATGTACCTAAACAATAATTTTAAATAGAGATTGTGCAGCCATAAGTATATTAACTAAAACTAAGTTATATTTATATATTTACAAATTGTATATTACCTATATTCTGGCTGCTTTACCTCGTTTTATTGCCATGCTTATTAATAGCTAGTTTTGGAATCTCTAGTAATGTCGACCAAACTTTTGCCGTTGACTTCCAAATTTACATTCCAATTTCCAGAACGTTCTAGAATTTGTAACTCCTTGTAACGAAGTGTACAAACCCACTAGTGTCTGACAGTCTTAATTCAGTTCTGCTGTCGCAGCCGACCGCTGCGGCAACGCTGCGGCACCGCCACCAATCGTCTACGACAAACTTACTAAACTGTTGTTCACTAAAGGCCTGTTTAAAATGGAACTTTTTCAATTACTTACATTTTACTTTATTCGATTTGCTTCTTGGCTCGCAACTCGTTCCATTTTGTGCCAGAAAACCGGTGGATGCCAAATGCCAATGCCAGTTGCGACTCAATCGATTAATTTTAATTGCCAATTTATTTATTTATTTTCAACTTTTACACAGTTTCACCAATGGGGAAGACGAGTTTATGCGTAGGCACTATTGACACATTTATTCTACTCGTAATTATAAGTCTAGAAATTTGTAATTTGGAATATTTGTATATTTTACAAAGCAAGCATTCGCTAAGAAGGGATTTTGGAAATTTGAACACCGTTCGAAGGCTGGGGCGGGCGGGTCGGTAGTTATCTATAAAATTTATTTCCACTACAAGTTTAAACGAAGCGTGTTTCATAGGGGACCTCAATACTTATTGATTTCACCCTTATGTAACTGAACAGGAATTCTGCCATTTCTGTTCAGTGTAACTTTTATTTTAAACTTTTAAATCAGATTTTAAAATTACTGTGAAACTCTTCGATTGCATTTTTATGAAAGCAAGAGAAGGTCAATTTTCGAACGAGAAGGCATTGCGAATTATTGTCCCTAATTATTTAAAAATATTAGATTATTAATAAACTATATTTAAGTATAAAATTGAAATTTTTTTTCATTTATAAAACTTCAAGTAGGTAAGCATTGAAAAAATATAGTTTTAAGTAGTATTCTGTTGACGATAATATTGGTAAATTGTACTTGGGTAGATACAAAAGTTTTACGAGCGTTATAAAAACGAGGAAGAAAAATGAAAAAAATGTTGAGTAATGTAATGTTATCGGCCGTTCGCTTACCAATAACCCGGCCGGAATAAATAGCCGGTCACCTTGTCCGGCCAAACCCGGGTAATCCGGTAAGTGGGCCACGATGTCCGGATAAATCCTCCACATTACTGTTATTGCCCCTTCCACCTCCTTTGTATACGATCGACACGTGATACTCTTTAACCCATTTCTTTGCCTTAATAATACCTTTATTTTGTGGAGTTAGCTGTTGGTGGTGCGATAGCTGGTTTCAGTATGCGAATGACAGTATGCAAGTATAACTTACCCACTGAAATACAACAGCACACATGCTATTATTTCGCGTTGGTTTTCTATAATTATGGAGATGGTAGATAACTATCAGGATTACGAAATAAACTACAACTAGGCTTATTTATATAGACTTGAGTAGAATTACTAAAAGATTAGGTTTCCACGAACACGTCGCTAAGTTTTGGTTCCGTGTTAGTGCAAATAATAATTATCAGAATCAGTCACAGTCAACAATAGAAATAATTATTATTTGGTACCCCAGGAGGTTTCAAATCAGCGTCTTTCTAACATCGAGTCATCATAAGTAAAACATTTTGTGGTTTGAAAAGTTTAAAGGAAGTGGACAATTTTGTTATTCGGTGCAGGAGTTGAGGTTGGGAGTTCCGAACTCGCATCTCGATAAAGTTCCCCATTTTCTCCAAGTTTCCAAATCGAATTTTTGTTGCTACAACCAAACACGTATTGCGGAATGATAAATTTCATTTTCTCCGCGAATGTCTCCCGTGAACGAACACTTTGCTCTTGTGCACAATAAGCAAATCATTATCCTTCTGCTCCCTACTTTTGTTAATTTCGCATTGGAAGTAACTCGTTTAATCTCAAGTTCAAGATCAAGTTACTAAGAATAGGAGCTTTTTCCTTAAGCTCATATTACGTAGATGTTATTAAAAACTATTAAAACTAAAATGATTCATGCTAATTCAAATATAAATATGTTATGTGATGCATTATTTCTTCAAACACCTTTACATATTTACCTACTACCTAGCTATACTTACATATGAATTGACTACTTTCAAATGTGCCACAATTTTGGTATGCTAAATGAAAAAAATAATAATTAAAAAAACTTTATTTTTACACCAGAAAACCTATTTTAAACCTGAAAAATGGCAATGTTTTCGGTCATACTCCCAGTTTCTTTTTTAGAGAAGCTGGCATTTCTGGAGGAGGCGGCCGAGGCATGCCTGTGTACACTTTGAACGCATCGTATACGAACCATTGCAACCCAGTCAAGGTACCAATCATGATGATACGAGCGACCAGACCTCGCCATATGCCAACCATGCCGACCTCGTTGAGTATACCTCCGATGGACGCCGTCGGATCTTTGTTTAACTTGGAGACGATTGTGTCAGACGGATGCGATACAATGGCGCACAACACTCCGGCTATGTAACCGGCGGTGAAGGTCAGGACGAGCTGTTCGGATTTCGTGCACTGCTCTCTCGGCTTCGGCACCACGTTGGTGTACAAATACTCCAGAACCTTTTCGAAGGATGAAAACTTCATCATCGTGTAAGGCACCTGTCGACCCCAGAGCGGAGTCAATCCTCTGTAGAACACGCCGAAGCCCTCGGTTGCCATCATATGGGGCATCGCCCTCCTCATCTGAGACGTGTAGCCTGGGGTAGTCTGCATTCTCACTTTGGTCGCCTCGAAAGGCGCCAGAAACACATCGGCTATCACCTCCGCCGAAGCGGAAGCTGCTAGATACAATGAAGTACGGTACAAGTAAGCGGTCTCTTCGTCGACCATATTAGCGAATTTATATTTGAAATATTCGTATCCGGAAAACTTTGCCGACCCTTGCAACGAATAACCGATAAGCGTAGGCGCCCAGCCTTTCACGAGATTCGCGGCGCCTCCTTCCCGCCAAGATATGGCGAAACCCGTGAATATGGACTTGTATTTGGCAGGGTCCACTTGTAACCGACACTTGACCAGATCGAGAGGAGTGACTGCGAGATGAGTGCTGCCACAAGCCGTTGCTCCGCCGGCGGCGCACAGCATGAAGAATTTGTTGCTGAACATCTCGCAGGAGTACTGCTCTTTTTTCGACATGATGGCACTATTAAAATGCCTCAGTTTTATAACCGAAAATGGGACGTAAAACACTATTCATTTATTCATATTTCCGTAAACAGTTTTATGACATTTTTGACGGACGTTTTTCTTCTTTAAATGTGACAGAATTCATTTGATAGTAAATAAAGAGACGGTAACGATAGTTGACAGTTCTTTTATATTATTTGTAAACATAAACAAAGTTTAATGTTTTTATTTAGCATAGAAAAGAGTATAGCAGTGTGAGGCAAATGGAAAGATTATTCTTACTAATGGTGAATAAAATTTAGTGATGGCAACGGAATTGCGTTATTATAATTGTCTTATACAGACATATCTATACTAATATTACAATGAGAGATTTGTATTTTTGTATGTTTGTAATGAATAAACTCAAAAACTACTAAAATAATTAAAATATTAAAATATTATTAAAATAATTCTTTCACATATAGAAAGCTACATTATCAGCGAATAACTTGGGCTATATTTTATAAAGATACATGAGCGTAATCACATGCAACAGGTAGATATAGAATATTGTCGCTGTCCGCTTCTGTCTGTTCTTCTAAATCACCTAACGGACTTTGATATGGAAAAAGCCATAAACGAAAGTTTGCATATTTAATTTGGGGAAATTATTTAAATCCGCGTGAATTCAGAGGCGAGTTGGTACCTACTTAAAAATTAAAATTAGTCTTTATGTTTGTCCTCAATGCGTTTTTATGCATTCACCACAGTGACTTATTCTGAGTTAAGTATACAAAAAACATATATTATTTTCATGCCTCTCAAATTTATTTTTATAAAGAATTTAAAATTGATATTTAAGTAGGAAAAGGATAAGAAAGTATAAAATGGTAGAAACGTTAAAAAATAGAAAAAATCAAATTTTTAAAATAATTTTTATTAAATTCTCTTGCATTCATTCTGACTTAAATCTAAATTAAAAATCTCATTTATTACCTAAAACTTCACTGGTCAGTATTTCATATTCATAATAATAGTTATAAAACTATACACATATTTACAAAATAGAATCACTATCTAATTTTAATAAATATTTAATCCATTACGTATTCATTAATATAGAAATTCATGAAAAGTAGTAAGTAGCGTTATTAATAATCAAAATAAAGCTATCACTGGTTTAGTGATACTTTAGTCAAATCTCTTCAGCAACTTTCGTAACTAAGCAGTTACATACCAAATATTCATTTTTATTATAGTTATTTTAATAACTAGTTACGAAAGAGAGAAGAAATCTTTCTTTTTCATAACTAGTTATGAAAAATAATTACGAATGTAGCTGAAGGGATCGATGTAGTCTATTTAAGAGACGAACAAATTTACGTTTTATCGATGCCTAGTACTTTAAACTATTATATAAATACAATATAATTTCACTTATTTTTAACAAGAGCACTTTACTCCATAAAATAGATTTAATACTGCCGATAAATAATAACCATCACGATTCAATTAGAAATCACGGGACGAGTTAAGATCACTTGCTTAAAACTACATCGATAAATACGCCATCGACACCACACTATGAAGAAACTATTAAATTTAAAAAAAAAAAAAACAATCATGTGGCAGTATGCGTAATATTTAATTTCTTAGGGCAGTGATTAAAAAAATTAAACGACTACTTACGTTTCTAATTTTCAGTTTCAAATAAATGAAGCAGTAATTTATTTTTCGTGGTTTGAAAACTATAAGGCATAGACTTCTTAAACCAAAGCAGATTTTCCGTCTCTTTCTTCTATCTTTGAATAGCATATTGCTATCTCGCTCATACGCGGTCTGATAATGGGAGCTTTATAATTATTTGCCTCAAGTAGCAATAGTGCTTTCGTCATCAAGAGATATAATTATTATGGCACATCTAAGCACTATTTTAAGGAAAAGGTTTTTACCAGTCGAGAGATGGTGCTGCCAGTCTCATAAATGTTTCTCATAGTGTAATGATTATCCGACTGAAAACCTGCTTGGTATTGGTAACTATAGTCAGTGTTTCAAATATTGTTATTCAATTAGAAGGCAGTGGGGCACAAGATTACAATATTTCCACCGAGAGATGGGCCAAGGGTTACCCCGGAGACAAAAGGCTAGCAGTGGACTTTCTCGAGTTATTGCAATGGGTGTCAAAGGTGACGATTGAAAGCTGTTAAAATGTTGGCATCACTGCCGCGTCAACGATGCGGACCTATCCGCACGGTGACATAGAGTCTAAGCGGAGCTGGCACCGAGAGATCCGCTTGGCGTCGGTCCGCATGGCGTCGAGACCGGCGCGGAGTGACGAAGCGAGCCTCGAGCTCGAGCTGCCGCTGTAGCGTCTCTTGGGCGCGCAGGCGGCGGCGCAGTCGCAGCGCCCAAGTGCCATCGCGGCGCGACAGCACGAAGCGGTCGTCGGGGTCACCGTACGCGATGCGGTAGTGCGCACGCGCACCGCCCGCCGCCGGCAGCAGCCGCAGCAGCGGCGCACGGCCCCACGTCTGCCGCGGCTCGCCCGACACCACCACCAGTTCCGCTTCCGGCTCCAGCAGCGACCGCCGGCGTCTGCTCTTACGGCGCCGACGCCGGACCAGCGTAGTTCCGTTCGCGTACACGATGCCCTCGTCCGGCGTTCTTCTCCGTCTTCCGTTCACCTGTAACCCAATCAATTGATGTTTTTTGTGGCATAAAACTAAATTTCAGTTTTTTTTATATTAAGTTCAATAATAAATAACACAAGGCTGCTTACAAGTGCGCGCAGGATTGAGGATATTTAATTAGGAAGGAATAGCACACCTGTGACGTTGCCTGTGAAAGTTCTATGACGTTTAAAATGCATAAATACATGCGATAAAATACCTTGCAACTAAAGCAGCCCTCGTTCGAGATGAGATCGTTCTCGCCGCCGACGCGATATTCGCCGCCCACCGGGAACACGGGCGCGTCGCCGATGTCGCCGGGCGGTAGAGCGCCATCTAGCGCCGTGAGGCAGTGACCGGCGCCCACCAGCGTGTAGCCCACGGGGCAGCCGCACTGGTAGCTGGAGCCGAAGGCCGAGCAGCCGAACAGGCAGCTTGCCGTGGCGCAGCCGCCGCTGGCCTGCAGGCAAACGCCGTGGCCCGCGTCCCAACCGTACCCCGCGGGACAGCCGCAGCGGTACGCGCCTCCCACGGGGAAGCAGGGGGACGCGCCGCAAGGGGACGCGCCGCACGGATCCGACGGCCGAGACGTGTCGCAGCGGAACCCGCCCGCGTAGTTGCGGCATCCCGACTGGCAGCGACCGTCCTCGCACTCGTCCCGGTCCAAGCACCGCTCGCCCGCCAGGTCGAGACGGAAACCTCGCGGACACACGCAGCGGTACGAGCCTAGCAGGTTCACGCACCTGCCCGGGGCCGGACAAATTCCCTCCTCGTGGCATTCGTTGATGTCTGAAATATGTCACATTGTTAGTCACTCGTGCTGGGATTGTTCGAGTTTTATTAGTATTGATGTATGTTATATTAATATGTTTAATAAGCTAATGGGGGGCGGTTGAATTGTTGGAATAGTTGCATTACCTATGCAGGCGTCGCCCTTCGTCTCGTATCCGTCCTGGCAGGAGCACTCGAAGCTGCCCTTGGTGTTGTGGCAGGTCTGCTGGCAGGTGTGCGTCTCGCGCTCGCACTCGTCCACGTCGCGGCAGTTGGCGCCGTCCTCGTCCAGCTCGTAGCCGGAACGGCACAGACACTGGTATGAGCCCTCCGTATTGCGGCACGAGTGCTCGCAAGGGCTGGGCCGCGCCGAGCACTCGTCCTCGTCCGCGCACACGTCGCCCGCCGGCTTGTACCCGCGCGGGCACACGCACCGGAAACTGACAACATACGCTCACAAATTTAGATCTTTTTATGGCCACCGTCGCCTATATAACGAGCAAAGCTATAGGTGCTGTAAGTGTGCTACCGAAAATTACACTTTTAGGAAGTATAAAAAATGTTTTTGAAGTGAAACTTTTTATGGGACACTAGCGTTTTGTCATGAGAGTTAACTCGTCGAGCTAACAAAACTGTTAAACTCCTTGTCTCTTTCTTATTATTATCTTGTCTCACAGTACACATTGCATCCGACCTTTACTTAACTTGATCTTTGACAGGATTTGTTCTAGTTCAATTCCAATACGGCAGAGGGCGCTTTAAAAATAAATAAATAAATAATCGATAACCTTTGACACGATTCGTTGTAGTTCGACACTAATGCGGCAGATGGCGCTTTTTGAGATATGTATTCAAAATTTAATTATTTTTTTTGTCAAATGTTGATGCTTATACTTCTTATATACTCAACTAATTAATATTCCATTTTATCTTTTTTTAAAGAATTCTTATTTTGACAATAATAGTAAATTTATTTCTATTAAATTTTTATAATATACTACTTTTATCAATGTTTGGTTCTACTAAAATAGGGCAGAGGGAGATTTTTAGGCAAAAAAAAAATTTTTTTTTTCTTAAGCATGATTGAAAATATCGTATGGACCAGTTTAAAAAAAAAAACGAAATAAGGTCACGTGACATTTCGTTTTTTTGAAGTGAAACTTCTTTACGCACGCTTGACTTGGGGAGTAAGCTGGCGAACGCGTGACGTAAGCGTTACGAAAAGTGTGATCGGGCAAGGCGAACGGAAGTTATGTGGGGGATATAAGCAAGAGACAGCAGTGCGCGCGCACATTTTCGATAATGTGCGCGCGATAAATATTTATTTTATAAATTTAAATATTTGTAGAAAATTAATATATGTATATGTGTATACATGTATATATTGTACACACATATATATATATATATATATATATATACATACATATATATACATACAGATGGAGCGAAAGAAGTTTCACTTCAGTCGTGTGGTCATAAGCACACTCGTTTTATTATTTATTTAATATTTAACAAAATGACTAAAAATAACAGCGAAATTTTTAAGTTAATTTGAGTCAAATGAAAAATCACCTTCCAATAGTGTTGACGCATCTACCGGGTGCGCAGAGATCGGGCATGGCGGCACACTCGTCGATGTCGCCAAACACATCCGTCATGTGATTGTCTCCGCCACCGCCTGCGCTACCGCCTCCGCCGCCTGTCCCGTGACCTGTGTGACCTCCGTGACCTCCGTGACCCGAATGACCTCCGTGACCTGCGTGGTCTGCGCCACCCATGTTGGTGATAGAGCAAAGGTCCATCCGCTCCGGAGTCCCTGGCATCGGACACAGCTCGCACTCCGGACCCCAAGCGATACCGACGGTGCAGCAACATTGAGCTCTGCGGAGAATACCATTGGTTACCCACTGCTGAGGATTCGCGACGAAGGAATGACGTTGGTTACGAAAGGTTACTTAGTGACGTGAGCTGGCGGCGCAGGCGTGGACTGAAGCGTGCGCGGCCACGGCTCGGGCACGCAGCGGCCCGACACCAGCGACCGATGACACATGCCGGTTCGACGATCTACGAGTAATACAAATTTATTTAATATGCATATTTGTTTATTTAATTATTTATCGCTTAAAAATTGTTCACTGTACGATTTTCCATAGCTCAGTATTTCTGTTGATCTCATTGCTAGTCCGATCAATATGTGAACGCGTTTCATTCAATATCTCGAGAACAGTTCATTTTATACAAAAAAACTACATAGACTTTTTCTCTTATAAATTAAATTAGCTAAATTTATTATTTGAAACTTTTTTTTTTAACATCAATATTTTCCTAGTTATTTTGTTCGAAATGCACAAACCCTATTTTCGTCTGTTTTCCGCCTTTATCTCATTAACCGTTCACATATTGAATTTTACGCCTTATAAAATTTACACAACTTAATTAACAAATAATAGTAATAATGTTGTCTCTGTCTAAACTCACCGATGCAAGCCTGGCCGTCGGGGCTGGGCTCGTAGCCGACGTCGCAGTCGCAGACGAAGGAGCCGTCCGTGTTGATGCAGACGCCCGGTGAACACTGATCCGCGCGCTCCTCGCACTCGTCCACGTCCTCGCACGCGTCGGCCGCATCGTGCGCCGCCGACGTTCGCCGGTATCCTGCACATCATATTCAATTGTAAGCTATGTGCACCTCTAAGGTCATGTCAGTGAATGAAGAATATTTAGATGACAAACGTACCCGGCGGGCACTTGCATATGTATGAGCCGACGACGTTCTCACAGGCGTAGGGGCAGACGTCGGGCTGCGCGCACTCGTCGACGTCCTCGCAGTGCACGCCGTCGGGCGCCACCGCGTACCCGTAGGGGCACGTGCAGCGGAAGGAGCCCGGCGTGTTGTGGCAGCGGAAGGTGCACGAGGCCACACCCAGCGCGCACTCGTCCACGTCTACGCACGTCTGCTCAGGCCCTTGAGTGAAGCCTCGGTTGCAGCGGCACTCGTAGCCGCCCGCCGTGTTGCTGCAGGTACCATTGCCACACACGCGTGGATCCAGCGCGCACTCGTCCACGTCCCGGCACGCCAGACCCGTCGCGTCTAGCGCGTAGCCCGCAGGGCACTCGCAGCGGAACGAGCCGTCCGTGTTGATGCAGCGCCCGCCCTGGCACACGTCCGGCCTCACCTGGCACTCGTCCAGATCCTGGGACACGTTTACACAAAATCCATCAATCTTTATGTCAATGCATACACCTTTATGAATAAAAGACTCAATTCGTAAACAAGCACTACAACTCACTACAATAAAAAAAAACTTACATGAGTCAAATTAGGGCGACCCATTCCACCTTGGCAGATGCGAAGGAACTCTAGCGAGTCAGGGGCCGGACATCGCTCGCAGTAGCGCCCCCAGGCGGCACCTTCAGAGCAACAGCATTCCGGACGCGAGAGCTGAAGAGGGCGCGCGTCGTGGCAACGGCCGGCGTCCCAACGCTCGTAGCACAGCTCGCGGCGCTCATCCACGCACAGCGCCGCCGTCGCATCGAAGCGCCAGCCCGGCGGGCACTCACAGCGGTACCTGCGCAACGACCACCATTACTGACGCTCTACTCCACTTTGCGGGGCTCTTGACTCTGATAGATACTGACCCGCCGTCCAGATTGTAGCAGAGTCCACCGGCGCACACGTCAGGCAGGTCGCGGCACTCATCGCGGTCCACGCAGCGACGGCCCACCACGCGCCAGCCCGTACCGCAAGAGCACTCGTATCTGCGCCAATACCACATATCGATTGAAAACTGTCTCCATTTGGAGTAATGCAAAAAGTATTAGTGATGATGAGTCTAATTACCCTCCGTTGGTGTTGGTGCAGGAGGGCGAGCCGTCGGTGCCGCAGGGGTGCGGCAGCTCGGAGCACTCGTCCACGTCGCGGCAGTTGCGGCCGTCGGCCGTGAGCGCGTACCCGGCGGCGCACTCGCAGCGGAACGAACCCACCGTGTTGCGGCAGCGACCGTTGCGGCACACCATGCCGCCCTCGCGGCACTCGTTCACGTCCACGCAGTCGTTGTTGGCGCCCGGCTTGAAGCCCTCGTCGCAGTGGCACGCGTACGAGCCCGGCAGGTTCTCGCACGTTCCGTTGCGGCACAGCCGCGGTCGCGCGCACTCGTCCACGTCGCGGCACACGTTATCGCGCACCACGTACCCCGGCCGGCACTCGCAGCGGTACGAGCCAACCGTGTTGCGGCACTCGCCATGCTCGCACACGCGCAGGTCGTCGCACTCATCCACGTCCTCGCACTCGTCCAGCGACGCCGTCAGCCGGTAGCCAGGCGGGCATCGGCATTCGAACGCGCCCGGCAGGTTCACACACTGCGCCAGGCCCCGGCACGGCGCTCGCCCGCCCGAACACTCGTCCACGTCGCGGCACAGGTGCGACGTATTGTCGTGCTCGTAGCCGTGGTCGCAGCCGCAACGGAAGCCGGTGGGCGTGTCGTGGCACACGCCGGGCTTGCACAGCTGCGGCATTATCGAGCATTCGTCGATGGGCCGCGTCTCGTTCGTGATGGGGTTGAGGTACTCGCCGGGCTTGTCGCCACACAGCGCTTGGTACTCGCGCGACCGCTTGTCGGGGCAAGGCTCGCAAGGCGCGCCCCACGCCCGGCCAACGGAGCAGCAGCATAAATACTTGGTCTGGGGCACCCCCACGGGGGCCGTGCAACGTCCCGTCTCCTCCTCGAGCTCCATGTAGCACTGCCGTTGCCGCACGTCCACGCACTCCTCTAACAGAGAAACGCTCCTTTAATCGTTCGTTTATTAAGTTAGATAATTAGGGTGTGTGGAACTTACTGCCGCTGGGCATGGGCACGTAGCCCTCGGGGCAGAGGCAGACGTAGGAGCCGGGCAGGTTGCGGCAGACTCCGGGCCCGCAGCGGTCGGGCTGCGCGCACTCGTCGACGTCCTCGCAGCGCTGCTCGTCGGGCGAGAGTCGCCAGCCGTCGCCGCAGGTGCACACGTAGGAGCCGAACGTGTTGGTGCACGTCCCGTGCGAGCATAGCGCCGGGTGCTGCGCGCACTCGTCGATGTCCGCCAGCGTCACCACGTACGACGGCTGCCATAATTCAAATTATTTTATTTTACCAAAGTCATGTTTAACGAGCATATTCTCTGCTGTATTCCTTTTATGACAATAAAATAAAAAAATTGTATTGCACCTGTAGGAAGGGCGAACTTACCGGTTCCAGGACAGGTTGGTATCCAGAGCCCCCGGGACAAAGCTGGCGATACGCCTCGGAGCCAGGCTCGGGGCACAAATCGCAATAGTTGCCCCACGCCGCTCCTGCAATCGAATCCCTTATAGTTATTATTTATTTATCCTAATATTTATTTATTTATTTTCAATAATTTTTTGTTTATTATAAAATAAATAAATATAAAAGTATGTTTGCTCTATACCAGGCACTCGGTGAACAAATTACTCTGAATGCTTCGTTTGATGGAATAAAAGTATAACGCAAAAGGCGAATAATTTTTGAGACATTCAGTTTAGAGTTGATGTGAGTAGACTTGAAACAAATTAATGGAATGTACTAACCGATGGAGCAACAGCAGGCCGCCATAGTTCCATCCTCGGACAGTTCATCGCCGTCATGACACTGTTCGGTGCCGGAGCGCAATTCGACTCTGCCGTAGCAGCGAGCCTTCCTCGAATCTGCACATCAACAAACGACCGTCAGAACGAGCGGATCTGCAAGTGCAGATGCAGAAGATCCGCAGACGGCGAAGAGCTTACCGAAACAGGCGGTTCCATCGGAGACGAGTTCGTAGTTGGGCGGACAGCGACAGATGTAGGAGCCCTGCGTGTTGACGCAGGTCCCGTACTGGCAGGACTGCGGCGACTTGCACTCGTCCACGTCCGTGCAGTTGAACCCCAGCATCACTGCTGGACAAAGGTGCTCAAATTGATCGACGGTATACTCTATATACGGTACTTGTACTTTTCAATTCCTAAGAGCTAAGGTTTGTCTTAATAAACTAGAGATTAAACTAAAATTAAATGAATTTTGTTCATATTTTGTATCGAATTTTGTATCTTTGGCATAATGTTGAGTAATTTTGGCAGTTTAGATCAAATATCAAATAAGCTGGTAAGTAAGTAAATATTATAAATAGTAAGTTACGGTCAACACTGTCGGATTGATATCCCTTGTCGCAGATGCATTGGAACATGCCGAACGTGTTGACGCACCTGCCGAACACGCACACGTTATGGAAGGTGGCACACTCGTCCATGTCTGAGGGGCAAAAGCGGGGCATTAGTGTGACGGTCACGCGCGCGTGGGGAAAGGGTAGTAGGAAGGACAGTCACCGAGACACGAGCGGCCGTCGGACGATTTGGAGAAGCCGACGTCGCACTCGCACTCGTAGCCGCCCGGCGTGTTGATGCAGTGCCCGTTCACGCACAGCGAAGGGTCGTTGGCGCACTCGTCTATGTCCACGCACGAGTATCTGCAATTCGACCACAAAATATATTTTACCTGTGCGTTTAAGTAAACATCATTTATATTAAACAAGAGAATAATTATTTGCAGTTGTAACATTGCATTTAATTGTGTTCCTTTTGAACGAGTAGCGTACCCGTCTCCCTTGTATCCGGTGTCGCAGAGACAGTCGAAGGAGCCGTCGGTGTTGCGGCATGTGGCCCGCGGGTGGCAGCCGCCGTTGTTGGTGAGACACTCGTCCACGTCCTCGCACTCGGAGCCGTCGCCGCGCCAGCCGTCGCGACAGCGGCACTGGAAGGAGCCGGGCAGGTTGATGCAGTCGGCCTCGGAGTGGCAGTCGCAGGTGCCCAACTCGCACTCGTCGTCATCCGTGCAGGCGGGGCCCTGGTCGGGCTTGACGCTGTAGCCGTCGGGGCAGCGGCACACGAAGCTGCCGATGGTGTTGCGACAGTCGCCGGCTCCGCACAGGCCGGGCACGTCAGCGCACTCGTCCACGTCGAGGCAGGTGGGCGAGGCAGAGGGCGGCGCGGGCAGCAGCCCCGTGCCGCACTCGCAGCGGTAAGAACCGGGAGTGTTGCGGCACTCGCCGCCGCCGCACACGCGCGCGCCGGTGCCGCACTCGTCCACGTCGCGGCACGTGCGGCCGTCGGCGCGCAGGTGCCAGCCGTCCCGGCACATGCAGTGGTAGGAGCCGGGCGTGTTGACGCACTCGTGCTGGCAGCGCGTGGGGTCCTCCGCGCACTCGTCAATGTCGTCGCAGTGCGATTTGACGGTGCTCTGCGCGTACCCGTCGTCGCATACGCACTGGTACGTGCCCATTTGGTTCTCGCACGCGCCGTTGCTGCAGATACCTGCACGCAATCGTCCACATTTAGCTTTAATGCACAGATATTTGGAAATATACCATTCCCACTATGTAGCACACTGACCTGATGTAATGGAGCACTCGTCGATGTCCTTGCAGGAGAGTTTGTCGGGAGCGAGCTCCATCCCGGCGCCGCACTCGCAGCGGAACGAGCCCGGCGTGTTCACGCAGCGCCCACCGCGACACACGCCGCGCATCTCTGCGCACTCGTCGACGTCTGCAACCACACTCACTTCACTACAAGCCACCGCTCTATTGCGAAACAACTAAATGATTAACGAGAGCAAAACGTACCGACGCAAACTTTAGTGAGGTCGTCGGCGATGTATCCCGGATGACACTCGCAGTAAAAACTGCCGTCGGTGTTGTGACAGCGACCGGCTCCGCACACTTTTGAGACTATGCTGCACTCGTTTATGTCCACGCATGTATGCGTTTTGGCGTCCTAAGATACATTTACCGTACATTAACGTTTGATATTAGATTAAAAAGAAAAGTGCCATGGCTTCTCGATGGCACAGTAGACATGAATATGTCTCATATCATAAATGAAAAGAAAGATTTAAATGGTCCCTATCCCTATCCCTATCCCTATCCCTATCCCTATCCCTATCCCCATCCCCATCCCTATCCTTATCCTTATCCTTATTCTTTCCCCTTATCCTTAATCCTTCTATGGTCAACAGGGATAATATATATAAACAAACGAACAAACTATCCCTATCCCTATCCCTATCCCCATCCCCATCCCTATCCCTATCCCCATCCCTATCCCTATCCCCATCCCTATCCTTATCCTTATCCTTATTCTTTCCCCTTATCCTTAATCCTTCTATGGTCAACAGGGATAAAATATATATATAAACAAACGAACAAATTATAATTAATTCATTTACGTCATGGTAACGATTTTCGTGACACACATTCTTTCGAATTAATTCATTTACGTCATGGTAACGATTTTCGTGACACACATTCTTTCGAATAGACCCCAGAGAAAAGACATATTCATGTCAAAAAATAATTAAATTTTGAATACATATCTCAAAAAGCGCCATCTGCCGCATTAGTGTCGAACTACAACGAATCGTGTCAAAGGTTATCGATTATTTATTTATTTATTTTTAAAGCGCCCTCTGCCGTATTGGAATTGAACTAGAACAAATCCTGTCAAAGATCAAGTTAAGTAAAGGTCGGATGCAATGTGTACTGTGAGACAAGATAATAATAAGAAAGAGACAAGGAGTTTAACAGTTTTGTTAGCTCGACGAGTTAACTCTCATGACAAAACGCTAGTGTCCCATAAAAAGTTTCACTTCAATAATTAATTCATTTACGTCATGGTAACGATTTTCGTGACACACATTCTTTCGAATTAATTCATTTACGTCATGGTAACGATTTTCGTGACACACATTCTTTCGAATAGACCCCAGAGAAAAGACATATTCATGTCAATTAATTCATTTACGTCATGGTAACGATTTTCGTGACACACATTCTTTCGAATTAATTCATTTACGTCATGGTAACGATTTTCGTGACACACATTCTTTCGAATAGACCCCAGAGAAAAGACATATTCATGTCAAAACAGATGTATAAATAGCGTATCTATTTCTATTAACTATAACGTACAAACAGTACTTTTACTTGTACAACAAGTAAAAGGTGGTAGTGAAAAAATGATCTTACTTCCTCATACCCCATCGAGCAATTACAATAGAAGCCTCCCGGTTTGTTGATGCACTCGCCATGACCGCAAAGACCTCGGAAGGCGTCGCATTCGTTCACGTCGATCATGACGCCGCCGGGCATTCGCGTCCAATCGTCTGACGTGTTGAACCACGGGAACGATGGGCCACCGTCCACGCCGGGAACCACACCAGGTCCCACTCCGGGCCCCAAATTCACTCCGGGCCCCAAGCCCCATGGGTCACTCGTGTTACCCACGGGCCGTGACATCAATGGTGGCCTGCCGTGCCCCGTTCCGTGTGCTATACACAAGTTTCTGTATGCATCAGTACCTGAAAAAAAGGTATAAACAATCAAATAGACCACAACAAGCAATGTCGCCTATTATGAAAAGACTCATTGGAGTGGGAAAGTTCAAGATTTAAAGTGATTGGATAGTCGAAATTCAGTTATAAGTTATTTAACAATTTTAAATAAAGTAATCTTTAAAGGGGCGATGGTGCTTACCTCGCTTTGGACAAGGTTCGCAGCGGCCGTCGCCCCAAGCCTTTCCGAGGGCGGAACAGCAGCAGACGGCTTTCAGCACCTCGTTGGGCGTCGGGTTCGAGCAGCGCCCTCCCATGTACTCCATGAAGCAGTTCTCCAGACGAGTGTCCACGCATTGGTTGCCTGCAATTGAGATAATTTTTCCCTATTATATTGTCACTTACAGGATTAAACAGAAATAGAGTCAAATAGAAATATAGCCGCACTTGAAGGCATCTGCTAAAAGTGTAAGGTGGTAACTGAAATGACCTGTAACGTCGAGGGTAAGTCCGGGCGGGCACTCGCAGCGGTAGGAGCCGTCGGTGTTGACGCAGGCGCCTCCAACGCACAGGCCCGGGTCTAGGGCACACTCGTCCACGTCGCGACACGTCGCGCCGTCCAGCTGGAAATGGACATCTCTTCATATTAACTTGGTGGCAGATGGCTACGTCGCTTACCAACACAAGCGACGCCCGCAAAGAAATAATCTAAAACCTGGATGCTTTAATCTCAGAGTGATGAACTATTTACCGTTAGATGAGGTGTGGTTAAATGTTACCTTGGCGAATCCCTTGCGACAAGGGCAGTCGGAGGGCTCGCAGGGCTCGCAGGGAGAGCCCCAGGCGAGCCCCACGGAGCAGCAGCACTCCTGGCGCAGGAGCGTCCGCGGCCCGAACTCGTCCGCCTCGCAGCGTCCGTCCACCACTCGCTTCCAGCAAGAGCCGCGCCGGTTGTCTGCAATCGCAAACCGCCTGTGTTACTTCGCGGGCCTTCCTCTACCTTCACTCTAAGTTGATAGAGGATTACCGATGCAATGCCTGGCGCTGGCGTCCAGGACGAAGCCGCGCTCGCACTCGCACTCGTAGCCGCCGTGCGTGTTGATGCAGCGTCCGTTGTCGCACGGGTTCTGCAACTCTGCAACCACCCTCACTTTCACTTACCACTTACCACCATTGACATGGCAAACTGAGCAAGCAGTGCAATGATGTCGATTTGCGTGATTCACATTCCAATCTAATCAATTATTTTTAAAGTTACCTTTCAAATAAATCTTTATTGAAAAATTTCAATCACTTATTTAATTTTTTTTAGAGGATGATCATCAATTTTTTTATTGAATTTTTAATTTTGTGTAATTTTCTAATACTGTAATTTAATAACCAAGTACAATCAATCAATAAGCATTATGATATCAGTAAAAATGTATAAAGTAGCGGCACAGTTTTTCGGGGAATTAGTATAGTATTAAATTATTTAGTAAGAATTTAAACAGCACTATAGGCTATTTGACATTGTGACAAATTACAATATTCTTAGATAATGTCACAATTATTAGCATATATTATTGTTTTAATTAAAAGTTATAAGCATTAATGTGAAATAATAGATACATCTATCCAAAAAAAAAATTTTTTTATCTAAACTAAGTTTTATCTAAGAAAAAATTGGATTAATAATTGGCTGAATGTAGAATGTTGTCATACGACTGTACCGTATTTTACGTGCCTTGGTGTCTTGTCTTGTAATTTCCAAATAGACGTATGACGTCCTAAGCCAGTAAAAAGACAAAGTTGTGGCAGCTATAAATATATAATAAATTGAATTAACTACAGTTGATAGTCTCTATAAGCATCACTGAACAATCTGTTAATGTTTACAGAAAGTAGTCAAATAGCCCGATTTGGGAAACCTAAGAATATACGAGTAATAGAGTGATAACGAAGCGGTAGTATTCGAGCGGAGTGACCTGAGCCTGGGGTTAGATGTCGGCTGGCGAGTGAAGTGCGTGCAAACTGTGGGTAAAGGGGGATAACCTGAGTGCACTGGGAACATGGGGGGGATGTCCCCGCGATCATAGTCCGTGACGAAGTAAAGGATCTCACCGTCGCATTCGTCCACGTCGCGGCAGACGAGCGCTTCCGGCTCGTAACGAGTTCCGGCCGGACACACGCACGTGAAACTGCCCACCGTGTTGCGGCACTTGCCGCCCGTGCAGTACTGCAAATGCAACGGATATGTTTGGAAGAGTAGAGTGAATGCGTCCATATGGGATGCCAGAGACCATAATTTCTACATTTCCTTCTAATTCCTTATCCTATCTTCTTTTCTTCATAGTTAAAGCAATGTTTTTAAGCCATTGCAAGATTAACTTCTGACACATAGGGATGTCTCTGATTGCAGTCAACTCACCGATTGGTGCATGTCACACTCGTCGACGTCAGTACAAATTCCGTTGGCGTCGGGATGGAATCCGAGGTCGCAGATGCACCGATAGCCCGGGTCGAGGTTCTCGCAGGCTCCGTGCGCGCATATCCCCGGGATCATGGTGCACTCGGTGATGTCGGAGCCACTGTTGTCTTTTCCTGGGCCTTCGGGGCACAGCACCGAGTACTCCGGGCTTCCCTGTGCCGGACAGGCCTTGCACGACACGCCCCAACCCAAATTCAAACCTGAAGGCGTAATAGTGATTCTAAATAGGATTTCTAATCAAAAATAAAGACAATATTTCATTTTGTACATATTTTCTAAAATATACAAGAAACCATTACATACTTGTTTTTATATTCGCATTTGATGGGAAAATATAGACTATCGTGTATAAATATTTTTACAATAAAAGAATTGAAAAAGAATTGGATAGAATGTGAAGCATAGAATTTATCATCAACCTACAAGCGTCTACTGTGGGATAATGAGGGACCCACTGAGCGAATGACGCTCACCTTTGCTGGAGCTACAGCAACACTGCGAGCGCGTGACGGGCACAGAGCCGGGATCGGTGCACTGGCCGTCGGCGAAGTGCGCGTAGCACAAGTCCTGCACCTCGTCGGCGCACGTGCGCCCGTCGCCCGCCAGCGTAAAGCCAGCCGAGCACTCGCAGCGGAACGAGCCGGGCGTGTTGTGGCAGCGGCCGTTGCGGCAGACGCGCTGCTCGGCGCACTCGTCCACGTCGCGGCAGGCCGTGCGGTCGGGCGTCGCGCGGTAGCCCGCCTCGCACACGCACTGGAACGAGCCCTCCGAGTTGACGCAGCGGCCGCCCGCGCACGCGCGCTCCGAGCACTCGTCCACGTCCGCGCAGTAGCCGGCGGCCGACGGCGCGAAGCCCGGCTCGCACTCGCAGCGGTACGAGCCGGGCGTGTTCTGGCAGCGGCCGCGCCGGCAGACCCGCGGGTTGTCCGCGCACTCGTCCACGTCGCGGCACGCGTGGCCCGTCTCCGTCGGCTCGTAGCCGGGGTTGCACGCGCACTCGAACCCGCCGTCGATGTTAGTGCACACACCGTTGCTGCACATGCCGCCGTTCGTCATCTCGCATTCGTTCTTGTCGCTGCACCTCAATCCGTTCTCCACTGGATCGAAGCCAGGGGGACACCTGCACTCGAAGGAACCGGGCTTGTTGAGGCAAGAGCCGCCCTTGCAGTAGTCCAGCGCGCACTCGTCGATATCGATGCACGTCGGGTTGCCATCATGCTCCGCCTTCTCCGCTCCGCTCCAGCATTCGCACTGATACCTGCACATATCAGCACGTGCATCACTTTTTCCACTTCAATAATATTTTATAGGAAATTTGAAGAAGTACTCACCCGACTTCCTTGTCTATGCAGGTGCCGAGTCCACAGATTCCGCTTCGGAGCATGCACTCGTTGACCTTGGCGGTGTTCTCGGGGGGAGAGCGACCCTCGCTCCCTCCACCTCCCCCGCCACCCCCGTTTCCTCCGTTTCCTCCGTTTCCGCCGAAATCTTCGTCTTCGCCGCCGTACGAGTTGTTGCGCCACCAATCGCGCGGCACATTGCCGCCACAAAGATGCTTCCTGTCGACTGTACAAAGACATTACGTAACTAATTCATGCCCTGCAGACAGTGCAGGGCTTATCTTAATCCTTCTATGGTCGGCAGCGCGCTTCCAGCACTTGGCGTTGCTTGCATTATAGGCGACAGTAGTCACATACCATGAAATGGACCGTCAGCCTGACTGCCGACGTTAACTTTAAAAGAATCCATCAATTTAAATCTTTATTGCTTAACGTGATTCCAAGTCTTTTTCTAGTCATAGTCATAATCTGTCTAGTCATAGTTCTAATCTGCTTATGAATAATTAGTATACTGACTGGAGCCCCTAGGAGGGCATGGAGTGCACAAGTCGCCCCAGGCTCTGCCCATGTTGTGGCCGCAGCAGCAGTCGCGGTTGGACAGCGGCACGTCCAGTCGCTCGGCGCACTCGCCCGTCTCGCTCAGGTACGCGAAGCAGCTTGACACTCGCCCGTCTGCAACGCACTCACACTTGCACTAAGCATTCATACTCGGCACTCGCACTCGCACCTACCCTCAGCCCTCACTTCACTTACCTATACAAAACTTCTTATCGGGACTGGGAATGAAGTGCGGGTTGCACAGACAGTAGTAATCCCCCTCCGTGTTCACGCATTTTCCGTTCTGGAAACAAGTACGATTTCAATGAATACGAGCTCGTCTCCGCGTGTTCGCTTAGACGAGTGGACGGAGACGTACCGGACACACGTCGGGATCCTCGCATTCGTCGATATCCTCGCAGTTGTTGGAGACGGGATGCCTCCTCTGTCCCGCGGGACACTCGCAGGAGAAGGAGCCGACGGAGTTGACGCACTTGCCTCCCGTGCAAAGGCCTGGCACGGCTTCGCACTCGTCTATGTCCTGGCGAATAAAGGAATTGTTTTCAATGACTTCATTTCTTAAAATTACTACCAATTAATACCAGCAGTAGAAATATTTCTACTGAAGTACGATTTAAGATTTTCTAAATTCGATTTAAGTATGTCAATCTGAAATAATGCATGAAAAATAATCAACTACCCTCCAAATATAAACAAAAATACAAAACCCGCAAGTCTGCGAACTTTGGTTTAAAAAACTATAGAATCATCGATATTAAATGGCAATTCATTAAAGAAAGCTGCTTGTATAATTCCAACGAAGACTGAGATAGAGAAACAAAGGTTCGATGTGTGGTTTATACAATATATTACTTGACACTCCTTAGTAGCCAGATTCCTGAGATGACCCGTGGGACAGTCGAGCTCGCCACAGCGTTCGCAGGGGTGACCCCAGGCGACCCCAACGGTTGCGCAGCACAACTGTTTGGTGCACACGACCCCCTCTAGCGCCCCTGTGCACAGAGCCCCTTTCGTGTCTGTGTAACATGGCCCTGAAATTTCACAGATTATGCAATTCCTACTGTTTGCACTCTAAATTTTCTGACAATTTTCCCCTCAGTTGAGCGCAGTATATGACCACGCACGGATGGCTTTCTGTGAGCATACACATGAACAACAACAGTTGGAAACAGTATGAGCGTCTTACTGTTTGTCCTCACATTTGGTTCCTAGCCAATAAATAGACTTTCTCACAAATGCTGGCGCCTCTCGAGGCTTTCGTTCTGTCAATAAAAGTTTCTAATGAAGAGTCACCGCTGAAATGACCTGAAACGTTTAATAAGAGAAAAGTAGAAATGTTACCTGTCCTACGATCTATTTCGCACCTCGTCCCCGAAATTCCGTGGAAACAGACGCACCTGTCGGGCGCTATACAGCGGCCGCCGTGCAGACACGGCTCTCGACAGATCGCTGCAAAGAAGATACGGTAGCCATAAATGTTCATACGAAAATTCTTAACTCTGAACACATATTACAATAGAACAATCCGACTAGAACTGCAATACTCACGGTCAGTACAGTACTCGCCGCTCCATCCGGATGCGCAAGCGCAGGACCCGTTGGCGCACGTGCCGCCGTTCATGCAGATGCGGCGACACCCGCCGTGCGTGCGCGCAGGAAACGGATAAAGCGCTCCGCCGCTGGTCGAGCACGACGGAGCTTCCAAGCCGCCCGGACATCGACACATGTTGGGCGCCACGCATGCGCCCGGAGACCCGCAATCCGGACGACATATTGCTGGAATAAACATGAGATATTTTTTTTAAATTAAAATGCAAAAATGCTTAAAATATTTAGAACATAAATTATGTATAGATAAGAATTAACTTACGCACTACACAGAGAAATGAATTCGGTCTAGACGTCCACCCGGGACAGCAATGCGTGCTGTTTCTACTGCGACACACGTGAGGCCTGTTTAAAACAAATAAAATGTTACACTATAAAGATTCCTTTTCTATCTAAAATATATCCATAACTTGTTCTATTAAAATACTAGCTGTGCTCGTGGTTACACATGTCGTTTAACTTTAAAGAAATGTCTTTAAGAAACAACACGAATAATGTCGGCATCGTCTTTGTGAATAAAAGTAAGTAATTTATGCATAGTCTAAAGTCTATGCATCCTTAAAAATTACGTAACCTTTTGCTTTACAAATTACAACCTTGCCATAGTAATTGTAATGTCAAATGAAACTTGTGTTTGAACCGTATAAGAGTATTCGTTATGGTCTGTTGGTTAATAGAACGATTCTGGACATTAATTTGAAGTCGTAACACATTCCATATGGGGCGACGAGATTGGCTTCGCCTCCCTCCAGCAATTACATCTCCAAAATAAGGCTTCGGTCTTGATTTATGTGCACCAACAATCGCTTAATTATACTTCCTCCGACAAGGACACATGTTAAAATAATATCGTTTAAAATCTATGAAGAGTATATAAATATATCTATACATATGTATCCAAATTAATATTATAAATGTGAAAGTAACTCTATCTGTGTCTGTGTGTTTGCTTATCAACTACTCAGTCGATCTTCGTGAAATTTTGCATACACGTCAGAGATAGAAAGGAGATAAGCTACCTAACATCCAGAAAAAGTACTGTTACTGAGGGATCATCTAAAATAAAATAAAAAACTAACGCCTGGCCAAAGTGTTATAGCAAAAAGAGATCTAGCGTTATATTGCTTATATATTTTTTATTTCCAACGCGGACGAAGTCGCGGGCAACAGCTAGTATATAGTTGAATATAGTAGTCGGTCTTCTCTAAGAGAGTAGTTACTGCCGCAACACGGACTGGCCGCTTTATACCGGCAAAATGTGGGGCCACTATGTAGCTCAATGCACAGTTTGCTGTGCATAAAATATCGTGAGAATATAACACAGTCTACGTAAACGGTTTCCTTCTGTCTAATGTTTTCTTCCTTGCAATTGCATCTTCGACCTTGTAATACGGCTTAGTCATCACCTGTCCCACTGAACTCAACCTCGTTAGTTCCGCTCCTGTCCCCTTACTCCTCAATTCCAGAATTTATAAGCGTGAAGATCGCCTACGCTCACGCCCACAACTACAAGCGTTCCTCTTACTACTATTACTGTGTACTGACCGATTTCTTACATTCAATGTAGTTGAAACGACTAACAGACAACGATAAATAGATAACTAAGTAGTTTTGCAGTCATAGAGAAGGACTAGGAAGTTAGCGCTCTCGACATTTTGGTTTTCTCAGTTGATGTAGCTTCTGAAGTCGCATATTTTAATTAGAAATAAAAGTCGACTCTGCTGTTTAAGTTTAACAAAACAATTAAGCCTAAGACTCTGAAAGTCGGTCTAGTCTGAAGCCTACTTATTTTTGGCTAATACTAAACATCGCGTCGTCATCCAGCGTGCTTGTACTGCGTGTATGAACCAAAAATAGTTGCAGACCGTCAAAAAGAGTAAATCTTAATTTTAATTAGTTTTCATTGAGTTCCACCCCCAAAGCTTTTTTATGAATTAAAATTGTAGAATTGATATATCCGCCAGTCGGCATCGTGACTCGTGAGACTGTCTTATATCAATAGCATTCATCGCACGTACGTTGGAGGTGCGGAGCAATGATCCGGGCATTACATCACTGACACTTGCATTCTGTATTGCTTACTTTGTTTTCATTTTATATTTCACTCAAAACAAAAGTATACATATTATGGCTTTTTAAAATTTCGAATGGCCACTTATCTATACTAATATTATGAAGAGAAAAGATTAGATTGTTTGTTTGTTTGAATTGAATAGGCACCGAAACTACTGGACCGAAACATTCCTTCACCTATAGAAAGCCACGTTATCAGGGAGTAACATAGGCTATATTTTATAAAGCTACGCGTTCTATTCCCTAAAAACATATTTCTAAAAAATTATGTTTCTAGGGCGGTTCTTGATTGAGATTTCACCAACAAATTGCTTCATCAGCACCTGTCAAATGTGTTGACTCACCCAACAAACTGACTCCTGGCGTGTTCATCCAACGTTCTGGGGCCTCGCTGCCAGTGGCGCGTCCGCGGTGTGCTCTGGTAACGGGGCTCTGCGCACGCGCACACCAACAGCGCCCCCACTAACCATAACAATGTCATCTTGGCACCATCACCCTAGAGACACAACAGACATTACTATAACTAACTGAAATAACGTATTATGTAGAGGGTATTTTTTTTAATTAGGTCTCCCTTTATTTTACAGCAAAACTATTAAGATCACTGTTTAGCACAAATCTATACTTTTAAGACGAATATTATAAATAAGAATGTATCGATGTTTGATTATAGGCTTTAACACAAAAAAACTGAACGGAATTTGATGAGTTTTTTTTAAATAGATTTTAAATAGATTTTTTAAATTAGTTGCCATCAGAGGTCAGTTTGATGTTCAAATAAATGTTACAAAATGTCAAAATCTATACTTATAAAATCGTTTGTACTACTACTAACTATCAACGCAAAGCCAAAAATACTGAGAAAGAAATTTAGAACATAAAAGTAAGCATCCGCTAAAAAGGGATTTTTGAAAAATATCAACTCCGTGCTAAGCTAGTTTAATATAAAATGATGCATGAAAGCAAAATATAGAAAAAAGGAGCGAAGGGATGAGATGGGATAGAAAAGAGGAGCGGGGACGGTGGGTCAGGCGATGTGTGTCAAAATGATAACATGGCCACTGACCTCGCACCACTCACAGTACTATTTTTACTATATTCAAATCAAAAACATGTCTGACTTGTCTGTTATTAATTTTAACCTTAGGTCTATTTAAGATTCAAAGGTCTCAAAGTAAATCCTGTGAGTTAACGTAAAAGATATTCAGCTTCTTGATGACACCACGTTACATTTTTATTGCCGAATGATAATTCGAGTGGTGGTAATTTTTAAGCGCAATTGTTCAGCAAGATTGATCTGCCTGAACTGAGCAAGTAAGAAACGAGATGAGTACTCAAACTATAATTCGTACACACTCAGTTTAAAAAGGAGCATATAGTTAGATGTCATATCGATACAAAAACGAACGCCGAATACTTTTTAAAGAGATGATAAAAATAGGACATTTGAAGGCAGTGTATACCGTTTTGATTCACTTACATACAAATCTATTTTATTACAAAAGGCAGTTATCATAACAAATAAATGTTGGTGATTGTGGAGCGATCAATCTGCGCGTGAGTCACTTTGTGTGTCGCCGCCCACGTGAGCTCTTCCTCGCGCACAGATTCACTACTAACAGTAGTTTATCTATTCTTTTCAGGGCATTTAACGTTAGGTCAGTTTCAATCACATTTATTTATTTACATTTACAGGCGAGTTCTTCGAATTGCGCAATTTTCTCAGCAATAAACAATGAGATAGGGATTCTTTCAGTTTATGAACAAGGCATTCATGATTACATGTCGTGGTGGAGACATAAAAAAAAACTAAATTATGACCACTTATTAGTGTCGTAAAACAGTGCCACAGGGTAACAATATGTTTGGAACTGTATGGCCTATAATTTACCGAAAATCCGTAGAGAGAAACTATAGTAGTATTGTTTTGCTGTTGGCTGTAGCGATTAATATTGAGATAAGTTGATAAATTTTGTAAATAAATTATCTACTGACTACTGATACGATGTTGAGTTGCAACCACGTTTGATACACCAATTGACCTCTTTATTATATTGCTATCATGTACAACCCTTATTTGAGAATACTACAATTTTAGTACAAAATGATAGGAATATGATTATTTCCACAACTCAGCACACAATTTATATAAAAACTAGCTGGTGCTCGCGACTTTGTCCGCGTGGAATAGTTATTTTGGGAATCATTTGGGTATCTCGAACGGTTTTCGCAGCGCACGCAACGGAAGCCCTCAAAGATGAATAATTTTCCCCGTTTTTTCCACATTTTCGACTGTTTCTTCGCTCCTATTAGTCGCAACTTGATGTTATATAGCCTAAAGCCTTCCTCGATAAATGATCTATCCAACACAAAAAGAATTTTTCAATTCGAACCAGTAGTTCCTGAGATTAGCGCGTTCAAACAAACAAACAAACAAACAAACAAACTCTTCAGCTTTATAATATAAGTATAGATTACAGGCATATTTTATTATGTAAAAGTCGTCATTAATGTTGCTACCTTCTAACACAAACAATACGAAAAGTGCCGCAAGTACAGTCGGGGTAAGAAAAGGTTTGTCACCTTTAAGTTGACATTCTTGCACCAGGACAATTTGTCAGTCATACCAAAATTTCATTTCAAACGTCTGTCAGTTGTCTGCTTAGTGCTTTAGTTTCAAAAGGTACTAAGAGTCTACGATTTTTACAAAGGAGTGAATTTGAAAACTGACGAAAGTTTTCGTACCCCGACTTTATCTACGCTGCCTATCTCAGCCTACCTTGTGGGTCGACGTCCAATGCTACACTTGCCAAATAAAAATAGGAAATAAAAGTAACTGCTACAGCTAAAAACTGTAGCAAAAGCAGACAAAATCCAATAAAGCACTAACATAGTGGTCTATCAACTTTACAAATTTAGCATTAAAAATCACATACGGACGTAGACACGTATTTATTATCTACAGTCATTATTTTATTTTATTTCATTCAACTAGACTTAAACACTTTTAAACAATTTCAAGGAAGTACATTTCGCTACATTTGACCAAACGCTGACTGCAGTGACTTTTATACGAATCCAAATTTATATTAAAATCAGTTAAACATTTTCCCACCTCCGAACATGTTAAATATTTACTCGAACACGTGGTCAGTTGGAGATAATCGGGTGGCCAGAGGAATGCGGCAGCAACACTCACTCACGAACGTGTAACAGAAACGGAGAGCCAGGGGATAGTAAGCATGCATCGCACTCAAAAATTGTTTACATTAAGGCCGATTTGATCCGAATTGGGTCACCGAATGAAGGCCTATATTTGGAGAGAGTTCATTAGGCGCTATTCATTTTATATATTTAGTTGACAGTGAGTTTTCTTAAAGGATACCGAGTTGATACAAGAGCATTACTTCGAGTTTACTTTCTTAAACCCCTTTTTTATTTACAAAAGAAAAAAAAATTGGTAAACCCAATCTAATAAATGAAAATGAGTCAGATGTTGACTTTCACATGCAGAGTGACTATTTGTTATTTTATTTCATCAATCCAAAACCTAACCCATGATTTCTCAATTACCATAAAAAATATGTATGTGTCAGTCTCTTCTATTGTCTAACATAATATTATCTTTTTAATGGTACGGAGCCCAAGAGAGGGTTTTGGGATTTACTCGAGCGCGTCAGATATTGCCAATGTATATTCCCCAAAATACAACCCGAGCGCGTCAGATTTTCATAGGGGATGTTAAGTGAATTCAAACTAAGCTCCCATTTAAAATACAGTCGTTTCGGATTTAACGCAAGCTCGTGGCAGCTTTTTAAAAATGCAAAAAGGATTTTTGGCGATTGCCATTTTGTAATACTCGAGCACGTCAGATTTTCATACAGACGGTTCAACCTAAATTCCTGATAGTGCTGATTCTTAACCTGACGATTATTTGGAGGATTTTCTTCAATACAGCGTCTACAAAATTTTAAACGCACGTAGATGCTCACCCCACCGCTGAAAAGAAACACATCATATAACCTTTTTTTCTTCCTACCATCTAATCTTCAAAATCTAATAGGTCTCTACGACGCTCGCACATTTAGCATAATGGGCTCCCCTACCATAAGCTTGGTTTAATATTATATTACCCTATCAATGTGCCAAGAACAAATTCCGATCACGAATTACATATTATGTAACATTCAAATGTGACAAAACTAACAAAGTTATCAACGCAAAAGTATATGTGACATGACATAGTTGATGATCTACGGTGATATGACAAAAAACCCGGTAGTGTGTACGCAACTGAGATCAGCGGAGCGTTTAGCGGAGCGATTAGCGATTACTAAACATCGTTTGATGCATTTTATTTAATAAAGGTTAAAGGTTAATTTAAAAGAGCATACGCCGTTGAATTTATAAGAAATCGTATTCTGGTTCTCTTTTCTGGTTAACTATGATGCTCGGTTTTTTTCGGGTTACCGAACTCTGACACGTACGACACGCCCGCCATTACTTTGTTTTCGATTAGAGTTCTTTCTGACTTCAATTTTGCTTGGTTTATTGTTGTTAAATGTAATCTTCCTCAAGGATTGGGATATCAAATCCAAAAAGAGTTTTTCAATCTGATTGCGAATTTCAGAAACTGACTGCAAATTTGCTTAAGCTTATTTTATTTTAAAACAAACAATTACACCATATATAGAAAATTTGAAAACAGAGAAAAAAGCTTACTTAACTCACTCACAAAATAACATTAATGTTATCAAGATCTACAGTATATTGAAATAAATCGCTTCCGCTTAACAATGTGACGCCTATCATATATCACGACGCTTTAATGGCGCTTTTCGGCTCATAATCATGCGCACCTATCTTAATTCAAATTTCTTTTTCTAAATTCAGTTTAAGATATTATAAATTAATTGTTGCCTGTTTGTGAAATAAGCCGCTGTACCAACATCATATTGCTAGGTACAGTCAATACAGTCAGCAATGAATATACTCTTTCACCTATAGAAAGCTACGTTACCAGCGAGTAACATAGGCTATATTTTATAAAGTTACGCAGGCGAAGTTGCGTGCAACAGCTAGTAATATTATAAAGAATCAACTAAAGATATAATACATAATAAAGTATAATGAAATAAAACGTAAAACTAAAAATGTTCTTCATATGATTCGGCTTCGAACTATTGATGGAGAAGGCGAGTGGCCGCTAATTAAGCAGAGTTAGCATCAACATAAACCCTACTTCAACTTTAATTGAGGGAGTTATTGAAGTTTAAACTGCAGCTATTCCGAAACATAATACAGAATAAACTATAACCTACAAAGGAGTGGTAACAATAACAATTGCTTTTCGAAAATGTATCATACTCGTACACTTTCTTTACAATGTCTCCATGAACTGTATAAGGTTGATATAAATCTAAAGATGTGAAAACAGACCCAAATTCAAATGGTAAAAAAAGAAATCTAAAAGTGTACAAACTCGACTCTAAAACTAAATGGGAATTCAAAAATATTGTATTAATTAAAAATTCTAATAGTCGCTACGTATAGGATCAATTAATTATAAGCCCGCCTTTAATTAGCCGGTAATTACAAACATTAGTCATTCATTTAGAACGGTTCGATGGCATCTAGAGCATTTTAAGATAGTTTTTTTTTAATTATAAACGGAGCTTGGTTTTTGTTTATTTTTATTTTTTTAAAGAAAGTAAGGACACCACTAAAAAGTATTACAGCTTTGCGACAGAAAAGAATGCCTAAGCTAGATGTGAAGACTAAATAATAAAGTACTGTAAGAAATAAAAGCCTTTTAATTTTTTTATTTATTGTTATTACTAGGTATAACTTAATATAATATCATACTTATCTTTGTTGTTATAATATTATCTGGTATACGTTAGTAATAAATACAGATTTTACAAATTTTATTAAACAACTAAAAAAATGAATTAAATTTTGTACTTTAAAGAAATGGTTACTTTCAGGTCATTGAACTATAGCTTGAATGCAGACAGCTAGGCGCCAAAACAAGTTTAGACATTTTGACATTGACAGCTATTGATTGATAGATAGAATGATGATCACTTATTCGCCGCTGCGTCCTACAGTGCAACGCAACCTGCACAAAACATACTCGTACTCTCTATGTACCTACGTCTCTATAACTGGTGCTTATCTCTTTTTTAAATAATTTTGGGTTGGTCTTGAACTCTCTAGAACACAATCTGACTACATTTGATTGTTGCCTAGAACTTAAATTGACTACTACATGATGAGTCGAGCACTCAAATCTACTATGACACAAATTGATTGACCTTTGGTTTTTGAAATTGAAATTTACTTAATGCTTAAACCTACTTAACAACAAAGACATGACTGTAATCAACGACAGGGCTTTAACATCAAAAACATTTAAGAAAATTTTTCTTCAAATAGCATGACATTAGGCAGTAAAAATAATATTTTAAAAATTAGAATACAAAAACAAAATCTTGTTAAAGTGTTGACAAATGTTTTTGTGTTCTGCTAATACACTCCTGTATACAAAAAATGTCATATAATCATCAATCAAAGTGATTGATAACGTAACAAGGCAAAGCAAACAATATAGCAAACAAAAAAGTGACACTAATCAATGGTGCTACTATGTCGGACAAGATTTAGAAACCTATGGGAGGAATGCGTGACTAAAACACAGGTTACTAACCTTTTATTCCACCATAAATCTCAAAATACACTTCTTCAAGATCTCCCTTCCTTTGAAGAAGAGCCTGATGTGGCCTGTCCACATTCCTGGTGGGAATACGGCAAGTAGGAAAAAGGAAAACATGAAGCAATTGCATACTGTTGTGACTATACTTAAAGATCTCGACATTAACAACGTTATTCTTTGGTCTTTGGATACGTCTCCAATAACTAAATTATTCTACGAGTAGGTATAGACCGTGAAAGACGATGAAGAAAGTCTGCAGGTAATGCACAAGACTAAGAAATCAACAGCAGACGATGTTTGGAAGCGTGATGATAATAATGATGATGTTGGCTACATTCTAATATTTTAATTAATAGTCTTTAAATTAATTCAACACTTACCGATTAATTAAAGTAGATAATAATTTGTATTGAACAGCCAATTAATGTATGAAAACTTTCTAGGTCACATAGAGCTCTAGGACTAGTAAATAACTTGAAACCGCTTGCGTTGTTGGCTTAGTGTAACCTGATTAGATTCGTTAGTCAGTTTGGTTTGGTACAATAAATTTGTAAGGATTCGTATGACTGACGAAAGAGATTAAACGTGTAGAATAAAAGTAATAAAATAGGTGTGGATAATAAAGACGAAAGAAGTTGTGGTTAAGTATAGTTAAGATGCGAAAAAAAATAATAGACAATATTTTAGCAGTAAGGCATCACGGCTGAATATACGCCTCCTTCATAATTTCCCAAATAGGACCGTTTAGATGCAGACTGGATCAGCGTCACCTGTAGCCTGACTATTAAGTCATCAAGGTAGGCAATGCATCATTAGCAAGTAAATTAATCAAAGGATAAATTTAATTATGGAAATCATAATTTTTTCTTATTTTTTTATAAGAGATGGGTTAGGTCTTGGTCAACAACCAGCCATGTGGCAAGGATGAGGCCTAAGATGGAGCGAGCTCACCCAGAAGATGCTTGTTCACTCGAACCTTGAAAAGATTAGGGTTATATGTGCTCGGAAACACAGACGCCGGCAGGGAGTTCCAAACCCTGGCAGTGCGCATTATAAAAGATGTTTCAAAGCGCATGTTTCAAACCGCTTGGTCCGAAAAGGAGGAATTTGTCAATATTCTTAAAATATATATAAAAAAATGCGTGAAAGGTGCTATATTTTTTTTTTAATTATTATAATTTATGAGCGACTATCTGGAATCCCTTTATAGATAAGACTAATAGCTGCACTGGTCCACAAGTACCTATATATACCATACGACCTAATAATAATACAAAACTAAAACAAACTAAACTAGCTGTATTCACGACCATTAAACGACGTATTGTTTTAACTGGATATGATATATGATTGAAGTAAAAAGCCTTCTCTGAAAACATCTTCCGTGATATCTAATTCTGCAGTAAGTAGCCCTTTGATCGTGTAACGTATACCGCACGCTTCCTAGTTGCCGTATCAATGCACACTTTGTGTAGTGCAAGCAATCACGTGTTTAATGGATCGTAGACTGGCATCCCTAGCTGTTGCGTCATTTCAAACCCTAGCTGTTGCATTACTTTGGGTTGCGTTACTCCCGCTTAATTAGTACTTTTCAATTTTTAACAGTTAACACAAATTACAAACTTAAGTTTGGGCAGACTGGGGCATTCGATTCGAATATTCGAGTACCTGCAAAAATTAACTCTTGAATATCGTTAACGAAGGTAATTCGATTTATTATCAAACTAGCTGGTGCCCGCGACTTCGTCCGCGTTCTGGATGAAAGGTACCCTATGTCCTTTTTGGAGTCCCAGACAACGTGTATGCAAAATTTACAACGCCATCTAGGGAATTCTGTTTGAAGCAATGTAGTACTCTAATTCATCTAATCTCACTTCGAATAATGGAAAAAGTCTGTTAACAGATGGCACTACATGTTAGTAATCACTAATTACGTTACGTGTTAATAAAATTAAAGCTGCTGCCCGCGACTTCGCCCGCGTAACTTAGTAAATTATGTACTTAAACCTTCCTCGAGAACCACTCTACCCATTAGTGAAAACCGCATTAAAATCCGTTGCGTAGTTTTAAAGATCTAAGCATACAAAGGGACATAGGGACAGAAAAAGCGACTTTGTTTTATACTATGTAGTGATATGTTAAGAAAACAAGAGTAAACTACCATATTAAAGCACAATTAAAAGAAATCCTTGCAAAATGGTGCCCTCTGGTTGCAGGCGAACATAGTAGCAGTGGCGATGGGGCAGACTACATTTCGCTGTCATAAATTGCCAATTTCAAAAATATTTCAATCATAATTCAAAACTATTCTACTATTATACTAAAATTTAAATATTAATGCTAAAATTAAGCTAATATTAATAATATTAATATTAATTAATAATAACTAGCTGGTGCCCGCAACTTCGTCCGCGTTCTGGATGAAAGGTTAAGGTACCCTATGTTCTTTCTGGTGTCCCAGTAGTTTTTGCGTGAAAGCGTAACAAACAAACAAACAAACTCACATTCATATTTATAATATTAGTAAGGATAAATGAATCCAATAAAATAGATGTCAGTCATTTATGCATTTATTATGTAAACACGAATGTGGGTCAGTCAGTCCGTGATTCGTAAGAGATAAGAGGAGCCGAAACCGAATTGTGACAGGTTATAGTTCAGGAGATATCTCTTGTCCATATGCACGTCAGAACACAGTCAATCTTATGACAAAGTCCGGGGGTTTTATGCAAAATATCTATGGAAAATATCTTTAGTCACTATAAAAGCCAAAATTTGTTATTAAAAGAGAGAAAAAAAAAACAAAATGATGCCATTATCAACTAGCAAAATGATTAAGATATTGGCGAAAGTTTAGTAGCGGCAGGGACCACTTCATTCGGGAATCAGAAAACTACTCATTTACAGAAGGAATGGAAAAAGAAAAAAGAGAGACAAGTAAAGAGATGGGAAAATGATTTGCCAAAATGGAGAAGACGTAGGTATGTTGGAGGACAGCTAGTCATGAAAATACCAAAGCTGATGATTTGTAAATAAATGATAGATTAAGGCAACACGTTTCAGTACTTTTTTTATGAATCTATTTTTTTCTATTTTTGGTTAGTAGCTTTACTATTCCAACGCTTACGAACTTACGAGCTTTACTATTGAAAACGATTTCGACTAAGCAGTGGTGAAAATTAGATAATTTTTGTTTTTGCTACACCATTACTAACATTTAGGTATTGAACATAAATTAAAATACAGATAAACATAAGTATCGTTCACTAGAAGGCTCCACGAGCCAACACCTCAATCTTTATGTCCTAGCAATTACTGTAAGTGACAATAGAACCTTTAGTCGCACATAACGACTAGTTGCGGTGCATAGCGACGAATAGTAAACTTTTGAATACAATGGCAAATTATAAGGTGTTTGGGACCAATGTCGACATCTCTATTAATTCTGTTCCAGATTGTTAACGACTTAACGAATGATTTATGATAAATAAAACTCACGTAAGTAGTGGTTTTATTTTACTACTAGATTTTGCCAGCGTCTTCGTCCACGTTCCTAGGGGACACTACTTCTTTTCTGGTTGAAAAGTACCTTATATGAGTTTTGCATCTCTAATTACTATATCGGATAATTTCAACTTCCAAAATGATTAGAAATTATTCATTATTCGTAAGGCGTATAAAAGTTAAACAAAATGTTTTAACCATATTTTAAAAAACAACCTTAACATCACTTTAGATAGAATTTAAATTATTAAGAACTTGCAAATAATTTTTGTCACTGTATAGATAAAAGCGCGCAATAAAAAATTTCTTGCGAAACTTATCGCGAACAATGTAAGATATTGTAGTAAAGTAACCCAATTTGTAGATGAAGAGGTCAATATAACAGTTAACATCATATTCGGGACAAAGTAAGCTTAGCTAATGATAAAATATATTAGAAGTATGGTTCCTAATTTTTAATGCTACGCTTCGTCGATATTTTGCTACAATAAAATTGACCAGTGATATTTTACAGAGCCGAGTAGGGACCAAAGGGTTCCCACACATGTGATTTTAGCGGATGCGATACGTTTCGTTGTGATTGCGCAAATAAATAGCCTTCGTGCTGTTCCTACTCTGATAACGGACCATCGGCCAGTTTAACCCTGGCCCTATTTTGTGAGGATGTAACCGACGTGCTATTTATAATGGCAAATCTGTTGAAAATCAAACCTTCATAAAAAGTTGCACATTTTTTTTAACAGTTTAAAAAAATCTATGATTTTACATTGAAAGGAATTAAATAGTAAAAAATATAGACAAAATAGTTCAGCACATATTTTCATTAGTTTGTGTTTTTTTTTATTTAATAGCTTTTGAAAATATTTTCCTTTTCTCCATATTCGATATGATTTTATTGTCGACTTTCTAACAGTAGGCTAACGTTATTTCTATTGAACAATAAAGCATTTAAAATTCGAAATATTTCAAGCATATAAAAATTAAAATTAAATTAATCGAAAATGAAATATTATATATTTTTTTAAGATTACATAATACGATACCGATCGCAGTAAGAGACAATAAGCGGGAGTGCAGGATCCTTCCAGATTGAAAGTAACGCTAGGTTCCGATGCGTATATGTATCGTTGATCACATTTACCATGCCAATGGAGTTCCTAAGGTGGTGCGCTCTCGGCACACGACACGTAAGCTGACAGGAGCAGGGCCGGATGGACGATAACGGAGGCCTACCGCGACAGATATAGGGAGGACCGCTTCGCTCGGCGTCACTCTCCCGACTGGTGGTAAAATTGCGAGCTTTATCAATGAACAAACATTGAAAACGGCGCGCGCGCACGTTTGCCTAACCACTTAGATCGACGGTGCTTCCGTTAAGTTATTAGTAGACGTTACTTTACTAATGTTTGTTTATTGCATTGCACCAGATCTATCTTGCTCTTCCGACGATCCGTTGGGTCGATTGTATTGTACTTTGTGCGATACTATCTCCGTCATCAGCTTCGCATCGATGTATTTCAAATTCATGTAATTGGATGCGTTTTAAGGGAGTTGTTGAAATTTATTCCAAATAAAACTAATTCTAAATAAGAGTATCTCATCTACTTACGGTACATTATAAATGTTAGATTGAGTTTCCAAAATTATATTGATAAATGATATAACATCCATAATTTTGTTTGATTTACTAATTCGCACTGACGGACGTTTCTATGAGTCACTGTTTAAACTATTCCTAACGTAGGATGATCTCTTTAATACATTTCACGTTGGTTTAAATTGGTTTATTGTAAGTCCATGAGACTTGAAAATGATACTACAACTCTGTTATATTTCCTGAGACTGCAATGTGATAACTACTGCTCTAATCCCAAATGAAAGAAAATATGTACAATATTTTTTTACCATTTTTGGATGAAAAACTTGAAAGAAATAACCCAGAAAAAGGAAAAAATCTGTCTTATAAAATAGCTAATATCTGTAGACAATTTTTAAATGCTAATCGTTAATTCAAATAAAATTGATAATATTCAATAACAGACGGGACCCTGAAGTGGCCTTGTATAAATTCTTAAAGCATTCGTAATTCAGACAAATGCGTCAGATGCGTAAATTTGTATTGTATCGGAAATGTGTTTTTGGAACAATTATTTGGATACTTATTGAATATGAACTCGAGTTATTTTATTGTTCATTTTTTTTTGTCATTTTAATGAAAAGATGTGATGGTTAAGTTTTTTTTTAATGAAAGGTGGCAGGCCATCGAAATATTATACTGTGGCAGGCAGACTGATAGACACAAGATAGGAAGCCTGCCGACACTAAATAGGTATTGTAAAGAACGCTCAACGTCGCTCAACGACCTATGGAGAGGGCTATGCTTGGGGATACTCTACTTGGGGAGATGAAATCAGAAACAATGAGATGCGTAGTCAAACTTACGTACGTTACTTAGTAACTTAGTAGTACTTAGTAACTTACTTACTTACATAGTAAAGTAAAGGATTAGTAAGCTGAAGAGACAATGGCTCGTAAAATATCCTACAGATGTTTATGAAATATATCTTGTGGTTACAGATCTCTTACAGATTTCAAGGAAATTCTAAACATTTATTTTTCTTGCTATTTCCTTGGTACGCTTAGTAAGTGGTAACATTATTTCCTTGTCATCAGGCATAGGCATAGCAACATAGGCATTCAACAAGCCATCTTTATAACATGCACAATTTCTATATACAGCAGGTAACTATTACTAATTAGCTTTTCGTAACCATGACGCATTTTCGTATTTATTTAGTCGCGAAATAATCAATGTACAGACTGTATCTATGACCCATATCCAATATTATTCGTATATGTCTGTTCAGCTGGTTTTTTTTTCATAAATTCTTTTATATTTTTTAAAAGTCCAACGTGTAACGTGTAAAAATACAATATACCTACTTATTTATTGTTTAAAGTACGTTCACCTTTTGATTGTTATTTTATGATTAGATATTATTAACAAGTTAATTGTTATCGTGAAAACTGGCGTGTACTACTCCAATTTTCTAAGCGATAGTGTGCCGCGTAAAACTAATAAATAAGTTATTCAAAATATATCTAGATTATTATATAAACAACCAAACCAAAATTAAAAACCCAAGTACTCCTTCTTCATCTCCTAGTGCTATCTCCTATCGGAGGGCGGCTACAATCATAGCTTGCCTAACCCTCGAGGCGGCGGCTTTTCAAATGGCCAGCAATGTATGCAAAGAGGTTTGTTCCGGAATGGTAGGTGACAATTGTGTTACTGGTACTGAAAATTAATAAAAAATGTACCCATTAACCAACTACTCAGACGTGTCACGGGGACAAATCCATCCAAGCAGGTCCCGATAGCACAACTAGTTCTGTGATCGAGTTGGTCCACAGTTACCTTTTTTTTTTTTTTTAACGAGGAGTAATCCGCTTACAGATTCCCTACCGCTGGCTAGACGGTAAGGATATGTGGGGGTCGCCCAGCACCTGATCATAGTGGCACTGGGAATACGCCACTAAAACTCCCCGGTGCCTCCTTGCCCATGATAGGGATGAACCGGGCTCTGCGGGGGCATCTTACACCGGTCCACCCCCAGGGCAGCACGGCCATTGCTGACCAGGCTAACTCCAACGTGAAGATTGTCCCGAGACACTAGTACAATCTCCATACGGAGGGACCTTGTGCAGGCACACACAGCTAGCCGACCATGTGCGCAAGGTCCCCCTAGACCATCTACAGAAGACGGGCCTACAGGCTCGCCTTCCCTAGACAGCCTCACCAAAAGTCCGCACTCAGAGAGTGCGGAAAACTCCACGGTGAGAGGTAGCCCGGCGAGGGTTTCCCTCTCGTGAGCGTTCGCTGCAGGCCCCCGCTCGGAAGCCCGCTTTGTAACGCTCACAACACCAACAGCGCTCTGCTACAGGCCCCCGCTCGGGAGCCCGTTTGGAACGCTCAGTCTCGCCTAAGAGGCGTGGGTGGTTTCCGATAACTCAAAGTTATTTTGAGCGTTCGCCCTCTGTTATTACAATAACAGAGATTGAACATCATTCGGATAAACAATAACATGCCGTCGCTCCTACAGGCCACCGCTTGGCAGCCCGCTTGGAACTTCGGTTGAGCGCTCCTGCGGGACGCTCTTGGTAGCCCGCTCAGAACGCTCGTACGCCTTCTTGGTCCCCGAGGCGGCTCGCCAAGGGTAAGCCCCCCCACCTCGACAAGGTTATGGCGTACATAGGGGGGGTGGTCCACAGTTACCTAGCGAAACAGCGATCTGGTACTTTGATTGGTGATTTGGTACCAAGTACTCCAGAGGTAATCAATTTCATTATTAAAATTCCCCGAATTTGTTTTTTTATATTATATATTTATATTTAATGGCCTTTAATATGCCTGATGCACACGCACTGGTAATATTTGAAAGGTAATTTCAAAAATATTGAGTTTATTTTAAATTATGTTCGACTGGATTGTATTTCTTTATGAGCTTAATATATAGATTTATTAGTTCAAACATCAAAGATAATATTTCGCTGATACTATGCACAAATATTCTCCGTTCTAATATATGGCGTAAAAGTTATTTATTTATTGATTTATTTAGAGAATAAATAAAATAAATAAATAAAAGCATAGTTTCTTTGCTGAAACCCGTCGATAGAATATATAAAACCACGTGAAAACGAATTCAAGCATTCAAAGTTTCGTGTTACTGAAGAATAGAATATTGAGAATGTCACGGACTGACAGGGTGCAGAATAAGATGATCTGCAAATAATGAGCAACAAATTGGAAATTTTCCCCGAATATCTGGGTCACATAATGCAAAACGATAGATACAGGTTTTTGCAACTGATAATATAGAGAAAAATACAAGAGCGTCGTTGACTTGGCAGAAAAATTCTTAGCTTAGAAACCTTCGCGAGTGATTCGAGCTTACGATTGTTGTTCAAATCAGAACAAGTCTTGACTTCGTCCTGTCCTTGCATAAATAATATTCTCTGAGGAGATTACGACTGGATAATACATAACTGGCTGATCAACTTCTTAATCTTCGGTTTAGGCATGGTTGCTATACATGCAAAGTCAATTGTACCGCTCAAAATGTCGTTAAATATTAAAGTAATAATGACTATTTATTATGCCCATAAACTGTGCCAAATAACTGTCTAACAGTTAGATTGTTTGTTACTATTAATTAAACTTTGATAAAATTGTTATCTGCCGTTCCTCTAAGTTCAACGCTTACGTATATTGTGAAAAATTCGCCGACAAATGTACTATGGAGAGATTAGAGAATGAACACTGATAACATTCTAGAGCGGTTACTATGTAATTAAGCTTTGGGAGGAATTTTAATGGTTATAAAATAACGTTGTTTCGTGAACACTTCTCAACTTTTATTGCTAGATAATAATGTTATTCAAAAATTCACCTTGAAATTTTATAATTTAGACAAGCGTGGTAATCTCTAATAAAAGTATTTTGGTTTTCACTTATGGAAAAAGCTATAAACGAGGCTTTTTTGATGTGTCACAATGATTCCACGACTCCTACTATCTGCGGCCGCGCTAGTAAGTCGTAGGGTTAGCCCGTAGGAGTCTGGCATTACTCCGCTACGTCCTCTACGCTGCGAGGATTTTCTTTGCGTTTGTTAACATTCGAGGCACCCATCTTGCAGACACTTTTTCGAAGCCTAAAACGTCTGTTAAAATTGATTGCACATGCCAAAAGAAATGCGAAGGCTTCGCATTTCTTTTGGCTAGCTGGCGCCCGCGACTTCGTCTGCGTGAAAAAATCGCGAGAAAATCTATCTTTTACGGCGCCATCTGCCTAAAACGAGGAGATTCACTCGACAACGAGATCCGCTGTCACATGTGAAGTGTAAGTTAGCCGCTGTTATGGCAGCCGAGTTAATATGAGACTGAGCCAGTTGAGCCACAGCGAAGCGTGGTCGGGTTCAGCTAGTATTTTATAATATTAGGAATATTGGAAAGAACTGAATCATTTTTTGACCATCTCAATGAGGTGATGAGGCCCCTAGCTGGCCCCCGATAAAAATAGTTGTCTAAGGGTAGAAACATGAAGGCTCCAATCGTAGAATGCCCTAGCATTAGAGCCAGTGTCAACACTAGACGCAAGTGTTTGTGTTCGCTATCTAATCAAATGTTTGCCGCAGCCTCCTCGCTAGTCGCTCTATCTCTGTATCTCTATAATATTCTACTGTGACCCCAATTGCTTACGGTGCACCAAATTGTTTTTATTCAAATACTTGCGCCTCTCAACTACAATATCAACAAATACTGCTTGAGGAGGAGAAAAAACTTGACATTTTTCTTTATGTCCATGTTTGTACCAAACAAGTCGCTTTCCGCCTGTCTGTCTGTTGCTTCTAACCTACAGATGGAGTTTGATTATCATTTGCAGAAATATAGAGCATCCATGCAAAGCCATAAATTCAATTGAAAATTGAAGGGGTACAAAAAAGGATATAGGATAGCGTTAACCCAAAAAAAGTACTGTTCCCGAGAAATCAATTTAAAATAAAAATAAAAAATCAACGCCTGACAAAAATAATATCCATATACAGATTGAATTAATGTTTTAACACCTAAGACAGGCGCGAACGAAGTCGCCGGCAAAAGATGAAGTTTTATAAAAAAAGGACCTGAAGATGATAAAAACAGGAGACCAATAATAATTTTAGAAACATTTCGACTTTTTAAATATGCAATATTATTGCTAAACATCTAAGCACTCACCCTCAACTCTCTCTTTGCACTGAAGCCTTCCAGCACTAGTTTCCAGCGTCTATTGAGACAGACTTTCCCAAAGGTGGTCACCATTTGCAGTCGAGGGACTTCTTTTTCACGGCTAAAAGAATAAAAAATATTGCTACTAACGAACCTTTCCGAACATATATAATCCTAAATATATATGTAATATACAATAAACAAAATATATTTGGTCATCAACCAGCACCATCAGTAAAATAATTATAATAATTATTACCTATGAAATTATATGGAGATTACCATTAGGGAAATAAGTATAGGTAGCCTGCTTAATATTCATCTTGTCTAGCAGTCTAGCTTAACTCTAGCTGTCAATATTATAAATTCTTGAGAAATAAATGAATTTATATGTGGTATAAGTTTTTAAATTGCACAATACACGTCCATACCTATACTTAAATAATTAAAAGAGTAACGAACTTATTGGTGCTATCTAGTCGGATGGTCCATAAAAACTTATTGTGTTATCAGGAACCTTGATTACTCTTAACTATTTCCCATTTATATTTCTATTAACGATACGTACAAATTTAATTGTTTGATTTACTTACATCACCACTTCTATGTAGATTGTAGGTACAGTCCGCAAAAAAAGCATTATAAGCGTTTTGGTGGCAAGGACCCAACCATTATACCTATGTATAGATATGACGAGCCCGTTGGATGTGTGGTAACAAGACCCCCGGTTCGATTCCCGGCGAGGTCAACTTTGGAAATGAACTTCTTAAAGTTGTCTCTGGTCTGGAGCTCCAATGGAGTTGCTTGTTATAAGCGACGGTAGCCACCTACCATCAAGTGGACCATCAAGCCTTAAAAAGGTTCTTAATTTGAAAAATTAGATAAATTCCCTTGCATGAATATGAGATGAGATGTTTTGAACAATTATTATTCGGATATTCAGACTCCACTCAAATAAGGTGATGCCGAGTGTATGAGAACTGTTGGCATAGCATTTATTACTTAGCTACACTTATATATGTACACACATATATTAATATTATGTCATGGTTTACACACTATGTTTAATTTGACTGGCTACCACATTCATTGTGTGCAATGCAAACAGAACTGCCGAGATAATTTGCCAACTGTACCAACTTCACGATTCACGATTCACGATACAATAATAATTGAATCTCACTTCATTTTGTTTATTTTTTTCACACTTAAATATAATTTATAAGTGAAGAGCTAATAAGTTACCGCGAGAACTTAGGTAAGAACAGGATTTACCTAAGCACTTAGGTATATATACTACTTTCCATCATTCCTGACAGTTTGCTAACATTATAAAAATAATGTCTGTCATGGTCAACGCCAAATTAAAAAATTTGGCGTTGACCATGAAAGACCCTTTTAGAAATTCTTTTAAGCTCCAGAATTTCTTCCAGCTCATATTCACCCGGCGTTCGACTTCTTCCTCTTCGTTGCTGTCTCTAAACTAAATGATATTGTATGTAGCTGTTTAGATACCTACTAAAACGGTTTGCCAAACAAGCTGATTTTATTAATAGACACTATTTACGAAATACCGTCTTAGACAAGTACTCGGGATCACTCAGTTTATTATGTAAGGGACTTACAACCCCTTACAGTAATGCAGTAGGTAGTACAAACGACTCCACTCTTAACTGCACATTCAAGACCCAACCGACAGAACGTTTGAAAGGGATAGATATAATATTGTCATTTTCAATATAGTCATAAGTTTTCCAGGTAATAATTCTTAATTTGGTCGCATTGCAATGCAGCTTTTCTAAACGCTCAAGTTGACAGTTATTCATAGTTTATTCTAAACTTCTTGGTTCGTAGATGTAATCTATCCTCCTTGGATGTAATCTAAATTTAAAAACAAGTATTGATTTTCTTTGCTCAATTCTGTCTATTTGGCACAATGAGCTGTTTCAATATAATATAACTAGCTGGTACTCGCGACTTCGTCCGCGTGGAATAGTTATTTTGGGAATCATTTGGGTATCTCGAACGGTTTTCGCAGCGCACGCAACGGAAGCCCTCAAAGATGAATATTTTTTCCCGTTTTTTCCACATTTTCGACTGTTTCTTCGCTCCTATTAGTTGCAACGTGATGTTATATAGCCTAAAGCCTTCCTCGATAAATGATCTATCCAACACAAAAATAATTTTTCAATTCGAACCAGTAGTTCCTGAGATTAGCGCGTTCAAACAAACAAACAAACTCTTCAGCTTTATAATATTAGTATAGATAGAATATTCATTTAATTCCATAAAACAACGGGGTCGTCAGTGGCAACGCATCAACAACGACTTGTCACTGATAGACCGGAATGGCAATCCTTTACGTTTATTTCTCATCACAAATGAAATTACAATATTTATACATACTAATTTCAGTAGAACTAAAAACAATATATATATGTAATTAGTTCAGTAGAACCAAAATTTTCACTTGTGGAAAACTGTTGGTTGTCGAGTCGGCTTGATTGGGTTACCAACCATATTTGCCGCCTGTTTATTACTTTCCGGCCATAATTATCTGTAGGTCATTTTGTTGGTCAAATAACACTATATTCAAAATCAAAAAAATCAAAATCAAAATATTTATTTATCAATAAATTTATTAATAGATGAATGATTGGTCTCGCTGCGCTCGACTAGATACCGCCGTCGTACTTGTAAAATGCGGCATAAAATAGTACGCTGAATTCGGCGTACCCGAGCCAGTCACACTGCAAACTGTCTGTCATTCGCCGTATGCCGAATGTTTTATAAAATTTTAGGCATAATAAAATACCAGTTTGCGTAGTGAAACTGTGTAAAAATATAATAAAACTGGGTAAAAAGTGATAAAAAGTGACCATTTTTTACACACACTACAATAAAAAATTGCCACATTTTCGGAGTTATTGCTTTTGTATAGCGTTCTATCTAGTCGAGCGCAACGAGACCAATCAATTATCTTTCGATCTACGCTTGACAAAAGCAGGCGTAGATGGACTAAGTCGCGGACACCTAGTTATAAATAAAGGCCTAGTCGCCTGCTACTGATTATTTAAAAGTAGCTAAAAAAAATTTTTTTTTTTGTGAACTTTATTACGTTATTGATTTTGCAACGCCATCTGTTAAAAGAGCACTATACACTTATTTTACTTGGCTTTATTTTTGTTAATATTTATACGAGTCGGAGGGAACCGAGTACCGAGCTACGCTTCGCTACGCTTCGCTCCGCTCAATGATGACGATTTTCATATGATACCAATGTTTTACGAAACTAAAGTAATGTGTAAGTTTTGTGTTTGAGTTTATATGTGCTGACCTAGCAATTCAAACTAATTGCACACAATGACAAATGTAAATAAAATAACAATAACAAATAATTGTTACCGCATTGTAATAGTAAAATTGCGTCCCGCAAAACGTTAAATGCGTCTCGCATGGCCATACGAGTATTATTAAGTAATTTTCATTTTCAATTAAAAAATGGTTACCTACTTGAAACGTTACGGGCAAAACATAGGCAAAATAAAGTTAAGTTGCGTATTAACTAAAAAATAAAAATAAACTAAAAAAACGGGTGTTTTTTTTATCCGTGATCACTACGAGAAATATGAAGTTAAAAAACATAAAGCGTCGCTTCGCTTCGACTCTGCTTGTGTGAGTTGGGCCTATTTTAATTTTTAATTTGTGTGAGTTGAGCCTAACAAATTATTAATATCATTGTATATCATAGTAAGAAATAAGATGTTTAAATGTCATCGCATTAAAGTTTTACCGCCTAGGTAAAACGAAAACGAACGACTCTACCCGATTTTGCCCGATTTGATAATTATCCGACGAAATTAAGTTATGTTACTCAGCCACTGGCTAGGGTTCATAATTGTCAAACGTCAAGTGTGAGTCGATATTCTGTCGATATGACAGAAAAAAATTGTGTGCAGTTAAGTGTGTTGCCGTTTGTACATTCAAAAACTTTTAGGTAATAGACCTATAATAAATATATTTGAAATATTTTCGACGACGGACGGACGGATGGACGAATAGCGAATGTGGTAAAAAGCTTAGTGGACGAATGGCGTCAAACTCGACGGTACGAGTTACCTAAAACTTATTCTATCATTCAAAGATAACTTTGTGATAAATTCGTATTTACCTAGTTAAAAATCAATTAAAAATAGATAATCTATATATTTCTTGCTCTTTCATTACTAATTTCCGTGATAAAATTTGGCTACATATTAGCACTATTAGGTAGTTTTTAGTTTTATGTAAAGGTCGTCCAGACAGGTTGTAGTAGGTGGCTAACGTCGCCTGTAACACAAGCGACGCCACAGCTGCTACAAGTATTTGATCGGTAAAGACAAATTGCTTGTACTTCTGGTATTTTGCGATTGAGCCATTTGTTTACCAGCATAACAAAACAACCCATGTTAATGTGAAATTCACAATGTTTGTCTACGTTTCACAACCGTTGGCACAATCAACCTACATCAACGTGTGATCTCTTATCAAAATCATAAACCAGGTCACGCAGTTTCAGCAAACTGGCCTCTTTTTATGTTAATTTACGCTGAAAATTCTGTCTCTTATCTCTTTCTCAAATTAATACATTACCTATTATATTAGGCATTTATTAGGTGTAATTTTTTTTTAATGCAATTTATTTCCAATCAAATTTTTACACCTTGAGTGACATTTTTGTAGCTTTCGTAGGAATCCCTATGTAGTTGTACCTATATTATATAAAAATTGCACCCCGAGCGAAGCTGGGGCGGGCCGCTAGTATTTCATAAAATTAAAACAGCTAAGGGAGTAAATACACTAACTGCGCACTAAAAATTCGCTTAAAATAATTGAGGTTTTGCTGAAACATTGTGTCCTCTTAAGTGCACAACGGAACGTTCCAATCTAAGTCGTATTTTTAGGTCTCTAAGGTTCTTATGTCACCTGTCGGATATGCACTACCACCCCCGCGGAAACACCTGGCTCCAAGACACTATCTTAATAAAGAATGCAATTGTCTATGCAATTTAGTAACATTCCAGTTGTTTGAATAAAGTATACTCATTTATTCGCAGGAAGATTTTCCGAGTTATAAATACAGCGTATTCTGAACATTTTCTAATGAGAAGATCGTCAGACAGGCTGACGGTCGACTTGATGGTAGATGGCTACTAACATTAGCAACGCCACAGCTGCTGCAAAGGCCAGCAGAATTAAGGATAGGGGATCAGAAAGGGATAAGAAAATGTACCGAAATAAAACACGAAAATTAAGAAAGTGTAGCCTAGCACTGCTTAAAACATCCAGACCAAAGCCAACTCTGAAAGTTAAAACTCTGAAGTTTTCAAGTTTAGCGCTATCGGCAATCGAACCCGGTATTCCTGAGTCAGAGCGCTAGTATAAGCACCTTATTAGCTAGCCGACCTAGCTATAGCTTAGCTATAGCTATAGGTATAGCTTGGTATATAGGAGTGTTTGGCAAGTCTTCAATATTTACTTAGGTAACAAAATGCAGCTGTAGATAGGTCAAGAACAAGTTCAGTCCTCTGAACTGCAGCGTAGGACCTAGATAGACTATAAATGATAAATGATCGAATCAAAGAGACAAGGTAATGATGATGGACCGGTGTTGCGACACCTACAGTTCTAAATAGAAGGCGTTTTCTATTTAGTTAATAATAACAATTGTTCTATTTTTATTGAGAAACTTACCGTAGATACATTTGCGTACATATCTGGGGAAGTGTGACTATAGTATATAGTCAATAGTCACTATACTTACTAGCTTTTTGAAATAGTTGCAAGCACCATCTAGTTCAATAATGAAGAACTAAGTTCTAAATGTGTATAATAGGAGAGTTACTTATATTATAAGTAATAATTTTTCGTTTGTCATGAATGACTATCAAAGCACACGCAAATCTACTAAGTCTTGGTAGATTTATCTAATTTTGAATGATTGACTGATGGCTGGCTGATTTTGATGAAACTTTACGGTCGATCAGAATAACACATATTCATTAGCCCGCTAGATATCTACAAGTATGTATAATTTAAATTTGTAAAGATAAGAAGTCGAAAAGTGAAAAAAAGTATGCGAATGCTTCGCAAAGTAATTAGCAAGATCTTGAAAACCTAAAGTAGAAATTCCTCTTTTGTACACCTTCGCTTCGAAGATGATTCCAGTCATAAAAAGTTGAATAGATCAGGCAAATGAATAGTTACGATAATCTTGTCGGAGTCGTGATATACTTAGCTCGTGTAGGTGTGAGAGAACACTTCATCATTATTAACCAATCAACGACTGATGCAAGATAAATGTCCCAATGAGCGCTTGCAAGGATGCAACGCGTCATTCGCTCATTTGTAATAAACTAGCGAACCACTCCCGGCTTCGCCTAGGGTGCAATTTTCATATATAAAAATCTTCCCCGTTTATCCCTTTTTTAATGTGTGAAAACCAAATTGAAATCGGTCTACCCATTGTCGAGATTTTCAAGCATATACAAAGCAACTTAACATTTTTATTTATAAAGATTTTTGAAGTGAAACTTTTTATGGGACACTAGCGTTTTGTCATGAGAGTTAACTCGTCGAGCTAACAAAACTGTTAAACTCCTTGTCTCTTTCTTATTATTATCTTGTCTCACAGTACACATTGCATCCGACCTTTACTTAACTTGATCTTTGACAGGATTTGTTCTAGTTCAATTCCAATACGGCAGAGGGCGCTTTAAAAATAAATAAATAAATAATCGATAACCTTTGACACGATTCGTTGTAGTTCGACACTAATGCGGCAGATGGCGCTTTTTGAGATATGTATTCAAAATTTAATTATTTTTTTTGTCAAATGTTGATGCTTATACTTCTTATATACTCAACTAATTAATATTCCATTTTATCTTTTTTTAAAGAATTCTTATTTTGACAATAATAGTAAATTTATTTCTATTAAATTTTTATAATATACTACTTTTATCAATGTTTGGTTCTACTAAAATAGGGCAGAGGGAGATTTTTAGGAAAAAAAATTTTTTTTTTTCTTAAGCATGATTGAAAATATCGTATGGACCAGTTTAAAAAAAAAAAACGAAATAAGGTCACGTGACATTTCGTTTTTTTGAAGTGAAACTTCTTTACGCACGCTTGACTTGGGGAGTAAGCTGGCGAACGCGTGACGTAAGCGTTACGAAAAGTGTGATCGGGCAAGGCGAACGGAAGTTATGTGGGGGATATAAGCAAGAGACAGCAGTGCGCGCGCACATTTTCGATAATGTGCGCGCGATAAATATTTATTTTATAAATTTAAATATTTGTAGAAAATTAATATATGTATATGTGTATACATGTATATATTGTACACACATATATATATATATACATACAGATGGAGCGAAAGAAGTTTCACTTCAGTCGTGTGGTCATAAGCACACTCGTTTTCGATAGAAACGTTAGCTGGACCAATTTTAGATTTGATTTTTTTCTAAAATTTGGCTGTGATCTGGATCTGGAAAGTGCGATTCGCAGTCAACTGGACATCCTGTGTGGCGGCAGTAACCACACACCCTTACATGTGTACTGTTGTTTTTAGATGAGCTAGTAAGGGATGCCAGAGTCTTCTCTATCCCTTTCCAATTGTACTGTTTTCGGCAGCACACTTGTGCGTTGCTTGTGTCGTAGGCGGTCTCTCTATCTTAACAAAACAGCTCGAAATGCTGCAGGGCGTGAGAGTCATCGGGCACTGACGGCAGACGTGCTGTGCGTTTCCGGCACGTCTGGCAGGTGGAGCTTGCACGTGCGGGCCTAATCAAGGTGGAGCCCCCAATGTGCGGGCCAAATAAAAAACCAAGAGATATATCGAAACGTATAATATATTTATAAATCTGTGGCGGTCGGCTTCAGAAAGTTGATCTCGTTGCCGCGGTAGGCGTAGGCCTTGAAGGAGCCGACCTTAGTGCCGCCGCGGTACATGTACAGCCGGAGGCAGGTGTCGCAGAAGAAGGCGGGGTCGAAGGGCACGCGGCAGCTTTGCGTCACGACCCAGCGCGCGCCGAACTCGGCGCACGTGGTGCAGTACACCGTCTGGTTCTGCGACACGAGCGAGTGCCGCGGGAAGCCCGTCCGCGGGTCGCCCCACCCCATCACGCGCACCTCCGAGAACACCAGTGTGTGCTCGCAGTTGCCCTGGTGCATGAACAGCTGCGCACACCATTGATTGATTGATTGATTGATTAAGCGCAAGCGCGGTGAAATGGGGAGCGAGTGATCGGCTATACCCACCCCCCGCGGGTCGGGTCGCCCCACCATCAATCAATCAATCGATCAATCGATTGATTGATTTGGAAGCGGCTACTCCACACGACGCACACACGAAGGGAGGAAAAAAGACGAGTTCAAATGAGAGCGATATTGTCGGACAGATCTTATTATATCGATTTAGGTACAATTTTATAAAACTATCGAAATAGAGCTTTCTCTATTTACTAGTAAAATAGATGTGCCCGCAACTTCGTACGCGCGGTATATTTTTTTGTTTGTAAATAATCGGGGAATTAATGGGCTCTAGCATCCCTTACATGTTTATCGAAAAGGGGATGGTTACCGCCGCAAGACGGGCTCTGCCCTGCCGCTACTTGCCATATCCCCAGAGTGGTGGTTAAAGATACTCACATCCGGGTGTCCGAGCCTGATGACGAGGTCCTCGATTTTGACGGAGCTCATCTTGTAGGCGGGATAGTCCCCGAGGTCTCGTTCGAGGGCCCACTTGCGGATCACCTTGCTGTAGTCCTTGCAGCCGTCGCGGTCGTCCACGAAGAACCTGTTGTTGATGAACAGGAGCGCCGACGGGAACAGTTCCTTGGCGGAGGGCAGGGTGTTGACGAGGTTGTCCCTGTCCAACGACACGTCGACCTTGATGCTGACGTCGTTGGCGCAGACGATGCTGTCGCGCAGAGCGGTCAGCGGCTGACATCCCGCCAGCACCATGTCGCACGTCAGCCGCGAGTGCCGCTTCCAAACCTGCCATCACCAAATCCACCTTAAGGATTCAATTACCACTAGACCCACAAGGACAGACCACCAATCATATGCCATTTGAGCCAAAAAAAATCTACTAATTGTTGAACTTGTGCTATTCTCGCCTAAGGACGCCAGCAAGTGCGTAGCTGGACACCGCTGTTCTAAGTGACTGCTCTACAACTTCATTTCTCCTAAATCTTCTCGTAGAATGATTATTTTAGACGATATATTGTTTCGAATATTTTTGGATTCCATAAAATCTAAAAAAAAAAACGAACAATTGCTACTTTACAGCCTCCGTAACTCTGGAACCAAATTCGCAATTCACTTTTAGACAAAATAGATATACTTACTTTTCTATCCCTGGGATTCTGTTTGGTTGGTCTGTACAGCCTTATCCGATACAACAAATCTTCGCCGGGTGTCAATGTTGGTCCCTCATTAATGTTTTCTTCGCACTGAAAAATCAACAAAGTATTAAACATTACACGATTGTCTCTCTAATGCCCTCGTGTTCTTTCCAGAGGAAGTACAGAATATGGAAAACCATTGATGGAAAACAGGACTTCATAATTTATCCTTAGTCTTCTAGGAGGTTTCTTGTCATTAAATCAATAAATAATCCTTAGATGTAATTGAAAAATCAATTAAGAGGTGCATGCCTGATCGGCATTTGAACTTGCTGATCAAACATCAATAGAGTGTTTCCTGAGTGAGATTTTCGTTAAGTTTTTATCCTGGAAAAATGTTAGGTTTCCGATGGTTTAATAGACTTAATAGAAAATATGCATTATTTTCTTTATTTGGGGATGCAGCTTGACTGGAGGTTGACTTGGAGAAATCACATTCAAACTTAAATTAATATTGGTGATATTCTACTATGCCACTTCTAGTTAAGCAACCCAGAATCTAGTGTATCCTTTATCAAAGACTGATAAGCATGATGCAATTTTAAAAAAAACTATTACCTCTTGCAGTGGTATCAATTTCATTCCTCGATATTTAAGTCTTTTAATGTAATAAGTATTCTCTTCGTGGTTTTGCCTGGCTTTGGCGTTCTTCACAATGCAAAGATTATCGCCAAAGTTATTAACATTATGAATGTCATTTTGGGTCGGGGCTGAACAGGTGTTGGGATAGTCTGTAGACACACCCAACTCCAAACCAGTTCTCAAATGTTCTGGGCTGGAATGCAATAAAACATGGTATAATTAATTAAAATTTTGAGCTACAACCTTCTAGCTTGAGCTTTGAGCTTTACTACTTCTAACTAAAAATAATGGTTTGTTTTTTTTTAACGTATTTACTTATTAAGTGCAGAAATAAATGAAACTGATCATTTTAATAAATATTTATTAAGTAAGTGATCAATCAATGTTTTAGTAGAAAATTAAACCAATTAAAATTAAATAACTATCTGAACTTTTGAATTTTTCAGATTCATTGTTGCCTACGACAATCTGCGCAGCTGTCTATTTGTGAATGCCGATAGGAATATTCATGACACCCCTAACACTGACATAACTATTTTAAAATAAAACAAAAATGCCTCATTTTTTACATGAGATAACTGTCTAGATATTTTAAACTAATGATAACTTCTACTTTTTATATGAAAATAATATTTAAAAAACTATAGAAATTACCTGCAAATACTGGCTAGCTTCTCGAATTCTTTTTCTGTTAAATCTGACCCAACAAAAGTCCTTATCCTTTCCATTTGCAACTTTGGCAGATCGTCCTTTAGTTCGGGCTGACCGGGTAGTAACAGTGTTGAGAACACTCCAGGCAATCCCTTTGGGGCAATAGACGAAGACACCGAGTTCGCTTCAATTGAATAAAATTGAGGGGCTGCATCTTTTACATAAATTGACTTTCCACTTTTGAAACTTTCAGACGGTATGTAGTCTTTTAAACTAAAATCTGGCTGATTCTTTGATGAACTTGCTGGTGTAGCCAACGGTGTTATTTGTTCAGATAATTTCATATCCTGTGTGCGATCTTCTTCAATGTTTGTATCACCCATGGTTGTTTAGTAACTAAAATACAGTATTATTTAGTAAACAAATTGTATGGGTAAAGAATGATTCAAATTACACCATGTCATTATGGGCCATGCCCATGAAAGACCCATTAACCCCATGTGTATTTCCCACCATAAGCTGGTTGGGCCACTCATTCATTTACGCTCCACTGGGCTGCAAGTTTAAATACTTATTATTGCATGACTGTGTTTGTATAGTCAATTTTTTTAGAAATTGTCAATAATTGAAACAATCCACTATATTGGCTTTATCGATGGTTGGAGTAAAAAAACTAGTGATTGAAATCTACAAACGAAAAATATGTATATGTAAGTACTGAAAAATATGAAAAAACCATGAAAAAACCAGTGAGTTCGGTAAGTAATGTACCTACTGGTTTTAAATTTATTACCAACCAAAGTCTGGAACTAAATAGATTAAATCAATGATTAAATTATGATCAAACTGTTAATTTGATAGGCCTGTTGATTCTCTGTTTAAAACTATTGACTACCTACATCTTCTACATATAGTTTTTATTAGATTAGAACTCACCGTTTCAGCAAGGAGTAAAAATTAATATATAAAATAAAATTAATAATATTAATTTCTAAGTGATCTGTTGAACTAGCTTCTTCCAATTCTCAACAACCACCAAAACAACAACACAACAAACTAAATACATAAATGTAATTAATGTTAGTTTACGGTTGGTTTAGTTTAGTTAGTAGCCTCTCGTCTCGAGAGTACCATATTCCTTGGATAGTAGTATGTATGTACTACGTACAAAGTTACAAACTATGAAACTACAAAACAAAACAAGTATGTATGTTTCGAATTTTCGATGATCGATTTGATTCGATAGTCGATTCGATTGGACTACTATTATATAGTTGGTGTAGTCTTGGACTTGGACCAAAGGTGTTATGTGGTCCATCCATAGTCCATGATGTAAAGCATAGACTGTGGCATAGACATATATGTAACTATACTATGTTTATGATGTAAAGTGACATGACAGAAAATGTAAATGACAATTTATCATAATTCAATACATTCAATCAATATTGTTAATTGTTAATATATTGTCAAGATCAGAGAAACGAGAGGAATTACGAAGTATACTATGTTTATGGAAATCTGAAGGAAATCATGAAGAATTAGTCAGTAGTACCACAGAACACTACATAATCAGTAGCTCTAGTATGAGTTAAAATATAGAAGAAGTAAAATCTTAAGCTCTCGCAAGCCAGTGCAAGCATTATAAACTCTCACTAGGGCCAATAGTAAATATTTTGAAGTCGTATGGAGTCCTGAAAACTCTAGTGTCAAAAACATGTTAAAAAAAGCAAAGCAGCATGGTAGAATCATGCCATCATGCCCGACTCTTGCCTTCGCACGTCAACGTCAATGGTAAAGGTAGTAACGATAAACTTCTACTATTCATTTTAAACTCCAATGTGTTGACGTAAAGTCACATTTTCTTTAAATGACATATATTTGGTTGGTTTTAAATGACAGATAACATAGTTCATGCTCTACGCACTCAGAATAATAACTAAAGCATAGGCTAGCCACACACACGCAATAATATTGTCAATAAAGTGCGTATTGACAATAATATTGAGTGTGTGCGGCCCGTATTTCGGTATTGATCAATATTATTGTGGATTTTCTGAAATTGAGATTTCGACTCTTCAATATCGGGGGGAGGCAGGGGTATTGTCAATAATATTGTCGTTTGCGGGCGCGCGGCAATATTTTAGTTGAGACAAAGATTTCATAGCAGGCGGACGTTCGGTTCGTGTTTTTGCTCAATATGGAGGACGAAAACGCCATCCATCCATAGTGAAAATTGTTTTGATAATAAGTATTTGTTGGAATTTATTAAAACATGAGAAACTTATCCACAACTGTAGAATAAATCCATCGAAGTTGTAGTTCATTTATTAGATTAAAATGACTTAACTCAGCTTTTTTCTCATCCAGTCTTTAATCCATCGTTTCTTTTTTGATTTTTTTAATGTGAAGGTCGACAGACAGGGTGACGGTCAACTTGATGGTAGGTGTCTACCGTCGCCTATAACACAAGCAACGCCACAGGTGCTGCAAGTACGGTGCCGATCATAGAAGGATTAAGGATAAGGGGAAGGGCATAAAAAAGGATAAGAGAGAAAGGATAAAGGGAACGGAGTAGTGGGCTCTGGCATCCCTTACTCACTCACCGAAACACAACAGCACATATGCTAATTATTTCACCGTGTTATTCTGTAAGGGGGTTACTGCCGCCAGACGGATTGCCTTTTTTGAGAAATTAAAATTAATGCAACGACTTTTTTCTTTCTTTTCATTGTATAAAACGTGTACACACGAATCAAGCTACTATAGAGCAACTTATAATATACAAGCTACTGAGTCAAATTTTACCACGAAAATTGACAATAATATTGAGTAGTGTGATTGATCAAATATTGATCAATATTATTGTCAATTTTGTATTGACAATATTATTGCGTGTGTGCGGCTAGGGATAGAGTAACTTATACATAACTAAAGCATCTACGCATAATGATGTTATTGTTTTGATATTGAAGTATAAAATAAGAAATGATAAAAATACAGTAACTCATGTATATATACATACTGCATTTCTTAATCCGAATTGACATTCCTGCGTTGCAGGTTTTTGACCATACAAAAATAGTGATATCACCTAATCGAACTTATAAAAAACCTACGGTTTTATAAAACCGTTATCAATGCTCTATCTATAGATCATTAATTAGTTTAGAATTAATATTACTTATTATTCGCAATTCTTTTCGATTATCATAATTTTTATGATGAGAATATTTTCATAGGTGAAATAAAATTATCACAAAATAATAGCTATGCTATGCGTTATACTATTTTTATTTTTTTATGTATTTGACCACATTAAAATTTTGATTTTTTTTTGTTCATCCAAATCGACTCAGACAATAATACAAATACAATAATACAAATATTAAATTAATAAAACAAGATAAAAAATATTTTTACCGTAAAAAAAATTATAACTCAATGATTTTGTATTGGTCTCGCTCGCTACGCTCGACTAGATAGAGGACTATACAACAACGACAGCTCCGTAAATGCGGCCGTTTTTTATTCTAGTGTAAGCAACATTTGTCAGTTGACATTGTGAACTAGTGTGCGTGAAGAATTGTGTTACCAGCTGCTAACTGTTACCCGAGTTAATGGGAAAAATATTTTATGCTGTGGTCTATTAGTTAATTAAGTTATAAATATAGCTCAGAAAATACTTAAAAATGAACAATAAATTAAAACGGAATGTATAAATATATTTATATATAGAAAAATGGAAAATATGTATTATATCAATGATTAGGCCTCATTTTTAATAGTTTTTTTTTATTTACATGTAATATTTACAAGTTATTATTAAAAATAAGGGTTAATAAGGGTTGGCTTTAGAATCGTGTGGGAAGATTTTAGGGTATTTGAGGGTTAAATTAGTTAGAAATGGATGTTAATTTCATAAAAATATAGTTTTTATGGAAAGGAAATCAGTCTACAATTAATTCAATAAGATTTTAGAACATAACCTAAAATTGTTTACAATACAAAGAAATATGTACATACCAGTAATACAGAAGGCTTATAAAGTGTTTGGAAGTGAGATTATTTAACAATAGATGTTAGTTTTATAAAAATATTGTTTTTATGGTGAGGAAATTCATTGACAATTAATTTTATATAGATTTTAAAACATGACCTCAAATTATTTGTATAGTACATCAATATTTACATACATGTTGTAGGTACAAGACATTTGTACTGGATGAAAACAAAAAGGTTAGGTTCCGTAATGTTTATGACTCTGTGGCTCATTGGCTCTGTGGTTGAAGATTAAACTTGAAGTAAACACGTATGTAAAAAGTAGATACAACAAAATTAAATAAATGAAAACAGTTTTAAACAGTGAAAATTTATGTGTTGTACTGAATATGTGTGTTGTAATAATGTTTTTAAGTGATGCTGATGCTGATAGTTGCAACAAACCTGGTATGTACCTACATATTTATTTGTATTGTAAACAATTTTAGGTTATGTTCTAAAATATTATTAAATTAATTGTAGACTCATTTCCTTTCCATAAAAACTATATTTTTATAAAATTAACATCCATTTCTAACTAATTTAACCTTTAAATACCCTAAAATCTTCCCACACGATTCTAAATAATTCCCAATAACTAGGTTAGATAAATGAAATATGTTATATAATAAAATAAAATAAAAACAATAAATTCACATTATAAAAATCTCAACCATGGGAAAATTGATTCTTGTATACGCGGCAACACTGAATGGCGTTTTGGGTTCATATTATTTTATGGTGAAATTTCGAAATTATACGATACTTACTGATGGTATGTGATCCCAGTGTTCTTCTTATTTTTTGTGGTATTATTTTTACACAGTTTCACTACGCACCCCGGCATTTTAGTTTGAATTATGCCCAAAATTTAATAAAACATTCGGCATGTACACATGACAGACAGCTTGCAGTGTGACTGGGTGGTGACTAGCTCCGGTACGCCAAATTTGGCGTATCATTTTTTTCGCGTTTGACAATTACGACTGCTTTGTCTTGTCGAGTGAAGCGAGACCAATTTTTAGTCTATGTTATAACTATTTAAGTAAAACCAATATTAGTACAGCACTACGGAAAAAACGCTGGTAACATTATTTTAAAATTTGACATTAGGACCTGTCAAATTACTCCTTCGAATTATGGAACGCAGTACATATAGTCGATGAGAAAAGGTTCGTCGAGTGTCACCTTAGAGTTGACTTTTGCTTGTACCTGGGCTGCTATGACGTTGGCTCAATTATGAGTCATGCCAAAAAATTTCTAATATCTGTCAGTTGTTTGCTTTAGTATCAATAGTTGCTATGAGTCTACGACTTGATACGGGAAAGTTTGAAAACTGACGAAGGTTTTCATACCCCGACTGTACGATAAAAAATTACAAACTATATAGCACAAACTAATTATATATAGTAACTAAAACCATAGACAAAAGAACACCTCGATACAGACAATAGATAATATAGTTGTCTGTCAAACCATAGTGTTGACTAGACAAGACAAGACGCCGGTCTTTTCCGCCTTTGACTGACGCGTCTGTCTTGAATTATTTTTGCTGAAATCTGTAGTAGATGATGGCAGCAAATAATTATTTCGGATTTACTCACGGAGGAACTCAATATGGGTAAGTTTATCTTTTATATGTTTCCATAAAATTATACTATTCGAATTGCAAAATCAAATTATACATGCACGGCCTTGTGCTCCGCTCATGTTCCCAACCAAAATGGCGCCTGATTTTTATTGATCTTAATAATTTTTGTTTTTTCGTAATTTTTACTTGTAGTTTGTTGTTAATCGGTCGATATAAGCAAGTGTGTTTTGTGATATATTAGCGCTGCCACTGGTGCGGCTTATGGCGGGCAAACTGGATATGCAGTAGCCCCGGCCGCCACTGCCGCGACGTACGGCACCCAACGTGCCGCGGCTACCGGCTACGACACGGCGTATCAGGCCGCAGCGGCAACACAAGGTGACTCCTTATCTTCTTGTTACAGCCATTATAAACATTCTAAAACATTTTCAGCCCGAGATACAACATAGGTACTGAATAAACAAGAATACTTAAACCCAAAATCAATACCATCCTTTTATTGTAACGTGACTAATCACTATTTCCTGTTTGTTTAAGTTTTAATTTTCGTCTATTTTACCTTGTATTTAAGCTTTGATTTTTTTGGAGAATTTGAGTAGGTAGTCTGCTATACCGCTTCAAATTCTTAATACAGTTAGTACCAAAATGATTAAATTAATAACAGGGTTGCTCTAACCAAAGTAAGCCAATACACGGAATATATAATATTTACGTCGTTGGGAGTAACATCAGCATTAGATCCAAATTTTAATGTTTATTATTTGCGATTATAATATGACTCCATAAATAAATATATGAACTCAATATTAAGTATTAAATGAACTTTTGATGACTTTTTTTTAACTTTTTTAAGTAACTTGTTTATGTTTATTCGCTTTAGCTTTCATCAAGTGTTTTTCAAAAATGTTTTTGGAACTTTGTATATGTACACAGCTCTCTTTATTTCCATATTATAGTGATAAGTATATTAGGTTAATAAATATGACTGTACAAATTTACTGCAAAGTTGTGCAATATTCTTACATATTTGAAAATTGTGCATTCTCTAAATGTAACATTCAATTACAATTTTTAAAGTTTTTTTTTTTTTAATTTTAATATAAGAATATTCTTGAAAAATAAATTCGATAGTACACAGTGTTGTCCTTTTGACTCAAAGGCCCCCTCTGGTATTTTTCTAAGCTGGTCGTCCACAATTATAGCACCAACTATAAGAGTTAATTTTGAACAGCGGTCCACGCGCACGCGCACGCTGCAGCCGCTGCGGCATCGGCATACGACGCCAGCAAGAGCGCTTATTACCAGCAAGCGGCCGCTGCCTACCCAACGGCAGCGCCTCCGCAGCCGCAGCCCACGTACGATGCCACTGCTGCCAAACCCACTTACAGTACCCCCGCCACATATGCACAGGTTAGATTTACAATCTCTTTAGATCACCAAACTTAAATACTTGCGTTACTGTAATTAACTTCTTAGGTTGGTAATTTAAGTTTTTTTTTAACAAAGGTTGACAGGCACAGCTACAATAAATGCTCTGCTAACCTTAGAAGGATTAAGATGGAAATGGGGATTTAAATACTCACCAAAACACAAGACTACTGCCTTGGGGCACTAAATTTGAAAAATAATAATAAATTTATGACTGATACCACAGTGTGCCCCTGTCACTGACAAAACTTATACTTTATGTTTAATACATAATATATTAGAAATTAGAAATAATAAAGAAATAATATTGGACCAGAGACTTGTTTTATAGAATATAATCAAATTACTAGAGTTTAAACTGGTTCAGCATGCCCTTACACTCTGCTTGAGGCCAACTGTTCTATAAATGAAGCCCTGTTAGTAGTACTGTTAATTTTTATTAATTTATTTGTAATACCAAAAACATTTTCCACTAGACCGCCATCACTACCTCCTTCCCACCTTCTCAAGATTGGCAACAACGTACCCAAACTCCAGTCAACGTAAACTATAACCTAACAAGAGTAAGAATTTTTAAACTATTAAAATTTCAACCAAACACTTTCAATATTGTCAATGTCTTGACAGATTCACCTACTTTATCAAAGTTAAGAAAATCCCGAAGTACGATTTATGAAAGAAATCGTTATTTATGAATTGGTGAAGGTTTGGAAGAATGCCAAAAGTTGACAAACAGGAAATCCATTTAGATATCCTTCACACTTTGTATTGTAGTCTAGAGTAACATGAGAATGGGCTTATATTTTTGGCACTAGCCACTTAACACTACATAAGTCAATAAGTCATAAACCAGTAATTAAATATGTCCATTATTAATTACTCCATTACTTTGGGATATTATATTTTTTATAGGTGAATGAAATAGGAGATAAATGATGACAAATTATTTATTAAAAATTTCACCTTGTAGCAATTAGTACAGGATTTTAAAAAAATTCATATTTCAAAATAAGACATGGTGGTTGTTGTGTATTTTCTATTTTATTTCTATTTCACTTAGTACTATTAGTATGGCAGGGCACACTGTGTTCCATAGTCATAAATTAGACATCCTGGTCTGGTGGTGGTAACTATTCTTTTGCAGAAAATAATGGCATGTATATTATGTTGTGTTTCTGTGAGTGAGTAAGGTATGCTAGAGTTAATTTCCCATCTCTTATCCTAAATCCTACTAAGTTGGCAGAATCTGTGGTGCTGTTTGTCTTTGTACCGCAGTGACCAACTGTCAAGTGTTATTGTATGCATGCCTGATGATCTTTAGATTAAAAAAAAACAGTCTCTTTTTGTACTTGAATAAAAAAAATCTTACATAAAATATTTATAGCTGAGAGGTAAAGAAGTGCAAGATACTTTTTTAAAGTTTTATGGGTTTAAAAAAAAAAGAATAACAATATTAATCCCGACGTAAAAGTGATGGTCATTAAGGTCCTGTACCTCTCGGCTAGAGATATATACAATGAGTCGGCATGAGGTCGTTTAGCGAGTAGGTGTGTAATGATGTGCGAGTGTCAGTTTGGTGTTCAGACGGGCGGACGCGCCACCGCGTCGGCGAAGACGTACGGCAACGTGTACACGGCGACGACGGCCGCCACGTCGTACCCCACGCAGGCGTACAGCGCGCCCGCCGCGCAGCCCAACCCCAAGCCGCCCAACCGCGCCAACTCGGCCTACGACACGGCGCTCTACAACGCTGCCACCATGTACGTGGCGCAGCAGAGCAAGACGGGCGCCGGCTGGAAGAACTACAGCAAGGGCGGCGCCGGTCTAGGCCAGCAGCGGCGCCCCAAGCCGCCGCCCAAGGCACAGCAGCTGCACTACTGCGACGTGTGTCGCATCTCGTGCGCCGGCCCGCAGACCTACAAGGAGCACCTCGAGGGCCAGAAGCACAAGAAGAAGGAGGCGGCCGTCAAGCTGGCGGCGGCCGGCTGCGGCGCCAGCGGCGGAGGGCGCGGCGCGGGCGGCGCGCTGCGCTGCGAGCTGTGTGACGTGACGTGCACCGGCGCCGACGCCTACGCCGCCCACGTGCGCGGCATCAAGCACCAGAAGGTCGTCAAGCTGCACACAATGCTGGGCAAGCCCATCCCCTCCACCGAGCCCACCAAACTAGCCGCAGGTACGTAACTTAACGCGAGCACCGCTCCCCTCGATGCCACACAGTATCATATCTGTAACCAGTCGCGCCGCTTGGCGGTTAGATTGCGAGTCAATGTTTTCTCCTCACTCGGTCGGTCAATCGGTAACAGATATGGCGTGTGAGATCATAGGGCTCCTTTTCGCCTGGCAGTGAGAAAAGCTTGACTTTCCCAATCTAATAGCCAAAAAGACGGTCGGCGGCGCGGCCAAGATCGCGTTCGTGGCGTCGGGGGGACTGAGCACGGTGGCGTCTGTCTCCCAAGGGCAAGGGGACAAGGAGAAGGAGGGCGAGGAGAAGGAGGAGGAGCCGGAGGGGTCGGAGCCAGAGGTGCAGCCGGTGGGCCAGGACTACATCGAGGAGATCCGCGGCGACGACGGCAAGGCCATCTCCTTCAACTGCAAGCTCTGCGATTGCAAGTTCAACGACCCCAACGCCAAGGAGATGCACATGAAGGGACGCAGGCATCGCCTGCAGTACAAGAAGAAGGTCAGTCATTATTCTCCAAAACTAAACTTTTCATACATTTATTGACAAGAGCTCCACGAACAATTTCGTTCCTTTACTGAGACTTTTACTGAGACTTTAAATGAGACATGGCAGGCAAGCTGTTGAGCGATTACCTTGATTAATAGTAACTACCATCATCTTTAAACACAAGCAATGCCAGGGTAAGATGCAAATGCGCCGCCGACCTCGATAGAATAAAATAAGTGTTCATCCAGTGATTACTTAGTAAAAGGTTTGAGGCGGTCGTCGAGCCCGGAGGGGCGTCGATGCCCCTCCGAGAGTTCCGATCGCCGCATGATTACTCGATCGGATGAGGATGAGGACGCGCGGTAGACGAGACGAGGTCGCGGTGAGCGATGGCTGAGTGGTGTGTGTGTGGCGCAGGTGCAGCCGGACCTGGTGGTGAACGTGAAGCCGTCGATGCACCAGCGCAAGCTGGCGGAGGCGAAGGCGCAGCGCATGTTGGTGCGCGACGAGCTGTGGGCGCGGCGCCGTATGCACGACGGCATGGGCATGGGCATGTCGATGGGGCTGCTGGAAGAAGAGGAGCGCATGTACTGGGAGGGCGGCGAGCCGTGGTGGCGCGGGCCACCGCACGGGCACCACCACGCGCCGTACGGCGGCCGCCGGCCCGAGACGGCAGATGACCGGCACGTGCTGGCACGCCACGCGGAGATCTATCCCAGCGAGCAGCAGCTGCAGGAGATCCAGCGCGCCGTCTCGCACACCGAGCGCGCTCTCAAGGCGCTCTCCGACGCGCTCGCCGATCAGGGCCGCGCCAAGCCGAAGGTCACTCCCAACAAGGGCCCCAACGCAGACAAGAAGGAGGAGAAGCCGGAGAGCAAGGAGGACGGGCGCGACAACCAGCTGTTCTCGTTCCTGGGCGAGGGCGAGTCGGGGTCGACTGGCGCGGCGGCGGTGACCCCGGACGCGCCGGCCACGCGCGCTCTCAAGGGCGTGATGCGCGTGGGGCTGCTGGCCAAGGGGTTGCTGCTCAAGGGCGACCGCGACGTGGGGCTGGTGATGCTGTGCCACGACCGGCCCACCGTGTCGCTGCTGAAGCGCGTGGCCGCCGACCTGCCGCACCACCTGGCCAAGGTGAAGGGCGGCGACGACCTCAAGTACAAGGTGGAGCTGCTGCCGGCCGAGGGCGCCGTGCAGGTGACGGACGGCAACGTGAACGTGCTCGTCAGCCTCACCTCCGCCGTGATGCGCGAGCCTGTCGCAGGTGAGTCCCCCCGCCGCACGACGCACGCCGCGATCTTCGACTGCGCCAATTTCACTCATTTGTATTAAGTATTAACTCGATTTGGTTCGATGCAGTATCTCTCCGATGACGCAATATCCGTCGGCCGCATGAAATTGGTCGTCGAAGTCGTCCACGCGAACCCACCCGTTCGGAGAACAATGAGAACAAACTATCTGCTGATTAAGTCTTAGTTCGTTGGTTCGATTAATTGGTTTGAATGTGAGAAAGATAATTTGTTCAAGTGTTGACGGCGATGTGTTTGAGTGCTTATTTTTAGGTGTAAGGGGTAAAAGGTTTTTTGATCACATGAGGCGCGAGTGCGCATGTCGCCCCGCGCCGACGTGTTGGTCAAACATCCTTTGTTTTGTCGCCAGAGGGCGGCGACGTAAAGCGAGACGACAAGGATGTCCTTCCGCGGCAGAAGTGTTTGGACGCGTTGGCCGCCCTTCGGCACGCCAAGTGGTTCCAGGTACTGCGCTCTTTCAACCATCGCTCACCCACCGCTCACTCACACTCACTCACATTTATTGCCTTTGCAATCTCATTTTGTTTCGATTAAATTATCACTTCCTTGAAAAATTAACATTTGTAAGTGAGCAGTGCGGCGCGCCCGTTCTATTCATAAATACAGGCTAGCATTGTGAAAACGCCCCTTGAGTTTCTTTCATAATGGGAGCCTGCAAACAATGGTTTAATTAAAATAAAACATGCGGCCACTTTAGTTCATACTGTTGGGCCACATGTTCGACACTTTAATGTTTAATAGACTTTGGAATATTCGGTTAGTACCTAAGTTACTTAATGAATATCGATGAATAGTTGAAAAACGTGATAATTCTTACTACTGCTAGTAAAAATAGGTGTGATAGCTCATTCGATTTGTAATGAGGCCTGGATTTGCAAAAGTAAACAATTGCGAAAATTATAAACAAAGATTTTAACAAAAGTTTTTGCAACTTCGATGCTTCGACTTATTTTCAAGATTAAATAAAAACTACTTTGTAAAAAATATTTATAACTTAATTACGAATCAAATTAGCTATCGCACGTATTTTTACTAGCAATAGCAAGAAATTAGCACGTTTTTCAACTTGACTAGGATCCTCATACTTGAACTAAAAGACAAGTATGAGGATGCTCTTCATTAAAAGCAGAAGGATTGTATTATTATTAGGGGTTTTAGTATGAAATAGTAGCCATTATAAATTCGGATTTCGCCCATTCTGCCACAGGAACATAACTCACTGATTAATGCAACTTTTTTCTTCCTTTATGGAAATTTCTCAATACATATGACAACTTTCTGAAGTAGAGTCCCTGTAAGAATAGAGCACTATAAAATTTATTAACGTCAGTTTGACAACAATTCACAAAATTGTAGAAATTTGGAATTTCATTTCATCATTACTGAACCTTCAAACATCTATGGTATACTTGTTATAACAAAATCGTCAATCTTCGTGGCACATCAAAATGAGTGTCAATCCTGTGTCTATTAATTAATTATTAACTTCCTATGGGTGCTTCTATGAATGTAAATTATCAGTAAGAGAGAGCCGATTTGATACTTTGACCCCTACGGTGCAAGTAGAGGAGAGAGGAGGTGCGAGTGAGCTATCCGCTTTGTGTATAGGCTAGAGCGGCCACTCTGCAGTCGTGTGTCATCATCATCCGCATCCTGAGGGACCTGTGCCGTCGCATCCCCAACTGGGCGTCCCTTAACCCCTACGTGAGTAATCAAAATTAAAATACATTCTGTATATTGAGTAGTTGTTGGTGAATAAAATGATGAGACTTGATGACGAGTCGTAGCGCGCGCTGCGCGATGCGCGGCGAGTTGTTCGCTCGCGCATTGGGCTGCGCGCGCGATGACGATTTGGCACTCTGAACCGCACGGTGCGAGTGCGTGCCAGCGTGTGCGAGTGCGTGCGAGTGAACGTGCGAGTGGTGCGCAGGCGATGGAGCTGTTGGTGTCGGCGGTGATGCAGTCGGCGGGCGGCGCGCTATCGCCGGGCGAGGCGTTGCGGCGCGTCATGGAGGCGGTGGCCAGCGGTCTGCTGCTGGAGCACGGGCCCGGCCTGAGAGACCCCTGCGAGAAGGAGCTGGTGGACGCGATCGGCAACATGCCGCCGCAGAAGCGCGAAGACCTGACGGCGAGCGCGCAGCAGTTCCTGCGCCAGATCGCATTCCGGCAGATCCACAAGGTGCTGGACATGGATCCGCTGCCCAAGCTGAAGCACCACGGCGGCGCCGCCGCGCCCTGGAAGTTCCCGCGCAAGCGCAGGCGCTCCACCACCGACCACGATACGCCCAACGGTATGCTCTCACTTCATTATACGCACACTATTGGACACCATGGAAGATTTTTTTATAATACATAATTAATTTTTAGGTGACGGCAAAGTAGTGAAAACCGAAGAGAAGACGGACGCGACCGAGACCGGCTCCAAATAAGTTAGACACAACACATACACACACACACACTCTAGTACACTTTGTACCCTTATTACCACTCGAGCGATTTGAACCGAGTCGCGGACTGAATACTGTAGACCTCTTGTTGTGGCGTAGCAATAACACCTTCTTCTGTCACATCCCAAAAATATTTCGAAAGATTAAATCTGTCCAGGAATTTTAAGCCGTTCTTTATATTTGTAGCATTGTAGGTAGAGATTAGATCTATTTAATATTAATGTAATGATAATATATTAGCATGAGACGAGAGGGGGGAGAGAGAGAGAAAGGGAGAGGGAGGGAGGGGGAGTGTGAGATAAACAATTAGGGCTCGTGAAGTTTTAGGTTAACAGTATTTTTTGACTTTGGATTAGTTTTTACGTTAGGCCAATGGCCAAGTGGCCGCTGCCCGTTGGCAGATTTATTTATATTTTTTCCAGTTCCCTTTGCGTATTAAGTCCAGCGTAAAGACATGGCTATAATATATATTTATATTTTTAGCTGTGCGTGTGGTTACACTCAAAAGTTACAATGGAAAATATATCGTATCTGACCCCCTAACCCCCGGGGGTTATGGCGCCTTTGACCTGTTTTTGACAAAGTGAGACAGTAACAATGAGTTGCTATAAATATGTAATTATATTATAGCGACGTCCGTTCTGGTCTTTGGGGAAGATGAAGAGTCTCAACGTGGGCAAACCATTAAGTTTTGGACGAAAGTACGACTTTTATATTATTATGTTAGCGACGTGTACTAATTAGTTATCTAATAAGTGAGTATTGGAAATAAAATGCTTCAATGCAAATTATTCCAAAGAGAATTTAAAAAATAAAATATTTAGATAGTGTTTTAAAAAAATGACCGAATGCAATCAATCGGTCTTACCCGAATGTACTAAAAATGTTTGGGTGTTTGATTTAGTCACTTTTTAGGGTATTTGACTCGTATAATGGTCTAAACTAAATTAGTAAGATGGCGAACTTGAGTCTATAGAACTTTTGTTTATATTTCTTAATCCAATTTGACAATCCTTTTTGCCTTCTACTCGGTCTGTGAGTCTGGTGACTAACCAATTTTTTCCATCTGTCGGTCAGTGTAAAGTAAATACGAGTTAAATATTTATTGTAACTAATTGATGTTCTATTTTGGCAATCTATATAAAAATTAAATAATTTTAGACGCACGTTTTTACTAAACTATAGAACTCATATATGTTGTTGAGTATTGAAGTGTGATCATGTTTGAGGTAATGAGGATTGTGAAAATGCAAAGGTGGCATTGTTTTTTTATTTTCAAACAATGTGGATTATTTTTCTACTAAAAGTGGAGTTTCATTTCACTGCTAACAATGTTAACTATTTTGGTTAAGTTTAGATGGTAGAGTAAGTTGGCGTAGAATGGTTTTTTTTTTTAATATAAACCTGTTTGTTTCCAAGTCCACATAAATTCTATTTGTATACTCGATATGTGTACTTTTTAAATATTAACGTGAATAAACAGTGACAAAATATTATCGCTTTTTTATTGCCTCCTAAATAAGTCTTGTAAGATTGAAGTGTAAGTGTAAGTTAAGGCTAAACATTCATTTTAAATAGTGCTTTAGTTTGAAAAGGTAAGAGTCTACGAGTTGATAAAGGAATAAATTTGAAATGTACGAAGCTTCTTGTACCCCGACTGTACCGTGAGCTTGACGAACACTTAACGGATACCTACGGAATCTTAGCAGTACTACCCTCTTCAACGTTTTCTGACTGGTATAAGGTCTTACAGAAGACCATCATGATAAAAAAGCAGATAATTATATTGATCTAAAATGTGTTCCATAAAAAGCAGTAATTTGACAGGTCCTAATGTTACCAGCGTTTCCTCTGTAGTGCTGTACTACATAAGTAGCTACGATTACCAATGACCCAAGTCGATTTGGAATAAATAAAAGAACAATTCACAATTTATATGTGAAGTAAAAATATTGTTATCGGAAAAGTTACGAAATTTTTTTAAAAGTCCGATTAGGTGACATCACTATTTTTATATGGTCGAAATCTGCAACCCAAGAAATGTCAAATTACTTCTTTGGACTTGGAATGCACTATAGCTGAGACTATAGTGAGATACCCGCTTATTTCCACCCCATTGATGGTGAAAAACAGAACTTACTCAATGTCTCAACTAAGTCTGTAAATCCTTGCTTTTTTATGAATAGGATAGCAGACTGATAGTTCAATTGGTACTTACAAAACAAAATCTATGCCATAAAGCTAGAGCAAGGAATACACTAGCAAGTATTTTAAGGGTAGCACTATCAACTTGGATAAAATAAGAAGGGTATAAACTGCAGTGACGCAGCTTGCCCTAGGCCCTGTGACAAATTTGGTCAAAAGGATGATCCCAAATGGAAGGTTTCACCAACGCAAAGGTCTTAGATCTTGTCCTTCTGACCGTTGCATCCAGAAGGAGTGTATAACGTGCGAGCATTTGGAGACTGTCACTTTATATGTGCACTGTCAACTGCATGTGCATATAACTTATAATATGGTCAACTGGTTAAATTACAATCTTAAAACAGTTATGACTGCGGAATGCTCAGTGCTCTGACTACTAGTTTTCGGTTTGTGCTTATATATCTAGTCCTGAAGTATGTCATCATAAACATGCTTCTATATTGGTTAGAGGAAATATTTATAAATGAGCTTTCCGGACTATTACTTAAGTTAAATTCTCTGAAAGTGGCATTCCCATTAAGTTGAATTCTGTCAGAGCGTGTAAGTAGTAATTGATCATAAAATTTAAATAAAAATAGCTTCTCAAGTTACGAAATGTTTTATTATCCTAATAACAACTTAAATAAAATAGTTAATATGTTTAAAATGATGAGTGGAACTGAAACAAAAATAAATTATGTTAGTTAAAGATGAACCATCTCAATGTGAATATAAAATTAGGTTTAAAAGAGAATAATGAAATTTATTTCAGAATAACATACTAGGCTCTGTCTGTCCTATGGGGGAGTTTACTTTTTAAATAATTATAAATTAAATAATAAATAAATAGTTTAAATAATTAAACTTACTTCTTGTAACCGTTCTTATCGACCTTACTAAATTTAACAATTGGTATTTTATTGAAGATTGATCAACGAATCCTTCATTTTGGCTATTGGCTCCCCATCCCACTGAAAAAGACAGGTTAAGTTTGGGTTAAGTTATGTTTTAATTGAAATAACAAAATGGGGGATAATGCTCGCCCAAAGATTATTTTTAATAAGTTAATTAAATGCGGCATCGTAGCTAGGCAATCTACTTACTTTTTTGCATAAATCTTTCTTCATGTAAAACACAAACTGCATTCAAACATAACAAAGTTGCTTCAAATAAACTCCATAAAGTCAACATTTTGCTAACTTTTTATGTTCCAATTATAATCTATTGATAAAAAACAAGAGACCCCTTGATATTAGCTTAGCACCCTTATACTTTATTTATTTTATTTCATTTATTTTTATATTATTGCCTAATTTATATTATTGTAAAATACAATACTGTACAAAAAAGTCAAATATTAAACTTCGTGTTCGTGTCATGACATGTTGTGTTGACAAGTTGACATTGACATATGCACAGAACACTATTATTCCAAGGAGTGAAAATATAAAGTTTTTTTTCTATTCTAATCCGATTCTACGTTTTGTAAAAAGAAATTAAAGCCATTCAATTGTACTTATATAGTCTTTGATTAAAGCACCTCGATTTCTAATATATTAATTTTCATTATAGGTATACTAGAAATCGAGTGTTCATAACTAGCTCTCGGCTTCGCCCGCGTCCGATCGCTACCAAACTTGATAGACTAATCTGAAGATTGTCTGAAAGTTTCATCAAAATCGGTTCAGCGGTTTTGGAGTCCATAGGGAACATACTTACACACATCGCCTTTTATAATATATCTACCTACTACTTCCCGCCTTCCCTGTGAGGTAGTTTGGTGACAGTAAAGTCACCCGAAAATTGCGTCTCCAATGTGAGTAAAATAGATCAAAGTAAATAAATATCTTCACACATTCCACACAGCACCATTTAGTTCCAAAGTAAGCAGCTAATGCTTGTATTATGGATACCAGACAGTTGATATATCTACTACTTACATAGATTAAGTAGGTACTTTTTTTGTAAATATGTACAATTGTACATAAGTACATATTATAAATACAACATCCATGACTCGGGTAAAAAGGTGAAATTTAAGAAACACAAACAACACAACCCGCGACCGTTTGGTTAAGTTAACAGCTAGCGTTAGGTACTAGCAACTAGACCAAACGTGTCGTCGAATAAAAATATTAATACCTACATATAGCAAATAAAAATATTAATGCAGTTTTCTCGTTTTATTTTTACGGGTCCGTGGCGAGTTCATTATTGGACTTCATTATTGGACCAAACTTAGTGTTGTTTTATCTGTTAAATATTAAAAGTGTCCGTCCTCCCAGTTAGAATTCCAACTGTTACATACAAATCTCACTCAGTATCAATCAGCTTGCAGTTTAAAAGTTTGTGCTGGATTTAGAATCCTTCCAATTGCATAGGCATGCTATGTCTACATAATTATATATATACCATATAATCAGCCTTGTATATTTATAAAAAACTAGTGAACCGCTCCCGGCTTCGCCCGGGTTCAAAATAAAAACTATCCCAACTTTTAAGTTAGACCAAATTACACATAGTTACCTAGTTTTATCAAAATCGGTTCAGTAGTTTAGTTCATTGGCGTCAAACATGTGACACGAGAAATTTTTATATAGGTACCTATATCCAAGACATGATAATGCAGTAAAATAAAACATCGTTTAGGCAGTCATACAGAATATATTTTCTTTACAATAAATTTCCTTGTATAGGTAACAACGATGACAAAACTGTTCAATAAAACAAAATGCAAATGCAAGTTAAATAGTATCAAAAATGCGACTAAAAATCGGCGCACGATTAAAAGCAAAAAGAGTTTTCTCGTGGACTAAATTCTATACAATAAAAAAGCCTACATAAAATACTGATAATTGATAATAGATACATTTTTACATTTAAAATATATCAAATATAATTTAAAAAGTATTATTTAAGAAAAAATATTTTTTGAAACAAACAAATGAGATCTTTGCTAAAAAATACCTAAATGACTTGTTATTAACAAAAAAAAAACATAGCAATGCATTTTATTTTCTTGAACAAAAAAATATGAAAGTTTAAGTACATTTTAAAAAAACATTAAAATTGTTCTTTTCGATCGGAAATACTACATGACGCTAATTTAAAAGAAACTAAATTGAACTTTGCAACGGAAACGCCGTCAGATCTTTATTTATTTAGAAAAAAATTATCCTTGCGAGTTTTCATAGTAAAAGGCCGAAAAATTGAGAAAAAAAAAATAACTGCCTAATTTAAATTTAGCAATGAAAACGCGTCTTGTAACAGTAACAAATTATTGAAAGGCTCTCCTATTTAGATTTTACCGCTCCTAAAGTGTACGAGAGTTTACACTCATCAAAATATGTAATACTGCAATTTATACAGTGAAAACAAGATGGCGGACTAGGTAAAACAAGATGGCGGACAAGGTAAAATCAGTCAGGAATTCCATCGACGCATTCACAATCATTCTGGTTGTCGACGAGTGACTTCTGTTATCATCGCCACAATGGCTGCGTCCAATTATTTATATCGGTGTCATTGTATCAGGTTTTCTATCGCACACGTCGAACAGGGTCAGGTCGACATTTTCTGTCCCAATACAGGGACAGAAAATGTTTAAGTGCTGTCGAAAAACTGACAATTACAATTTATGGGAAGGCGCTTCCCATGTTGAGTGTATTTGTGGCGTCGATAACGGAAAGTCACTCGGTCCGATGATAAAATTAACAAATCTCCCGTAAAACTTCTAGTCGAATAGATTATAAAAGCGACGCGTTAATAGATTAATTTTAGGTTCCGCAAAGGTTCATCATGCATGATAATTTGAATTTTTAAAAATGTGATAAAATATTTCTGATATTAAGTTCTGATTCTGATATTAACTGTAGGTAAGTTAGTTAGAGACGTAAATAATTCGTATGCTGCATCAAATATGATTAAAAATAGCTGTATGATTGAGAAATTGGTCAGTAATTATAATAATCATTTGACGAACATGTACGATCATTTAATTCTTTTGATTATAATTATAGGATGCAATTGATACGTTTTGAAGGCGCGCGCACTTTAATCGATGACCCACGTAATGCAATTGACGTATTTTAACGGCGCGCGTTTTTCAATCGATGACTCACGTGATACCGTTGATACATTTTAACGGCACGCGTACTTTTTTGGATAAATGACGTGAAGCAATTGACATGTTTCAACGGCGCGCGTATTTCAATCGATGACTCACGTGATACTGTTGATAAATTTTAACGGCGCGCGTACTTCATTGGTTTGCTGACGTGATGCGATTGACATGTTTTAACGGCGCGCGTACTTCATTGGATTACTGACGTGATGCAATTGACTCGTTTTAACGGCGCGCGTATTTTAAACCAACAACTCACGTTATACCGTTGATACATTTTAACGGTGCGCGTAGTTCATTGGATTACTGTCATGATGCAATTGACATGTTTTAACGACGCGCATACTTCATTCGATGACTCGATGACGCAAGCACAAATCAAATTTCAACAAAGCGCGTAATAATTAAATATAATCGTCTGCGTCAGTGACGCAGTTCATAAATTAACTTGTTAATCTGTCACCAAAATTGGACGCACAGATTTTCGTAAACGAATATAAAAACATGCGATAAACCGGAACCCCGATCAATTAAAATTCATATTTATTTTTTTATATTTTTTTTGGGTTTTTTTTAATTTTTTTTATGTATTTTATATATTTTTTTGGGTTTTTTTCTTTAATTTTTTTTTGGTGTTGGTTTCATTGAGTATTTTGTATCTTTTTTGGAAAATCAATAATTTATAGAGACACTTGTTAACTATTCTAGTGAACTTTTGTTCTTACCATAAATATTAATAATAATATAAACTCGATTTTTAACAATATTTATTGTACTTTTTTTTTATTGAATGAAGGCCGAGCGGTGGGGAGGGCCACTCTAGCTCTCATTGTAAAATGTATTTATAAAACCTACACACAAATATACAGTAATTAATGGGCAGCGTTGGATGTACCTTTTGGCGAAGGAGCGAAGTGCGTTCGCGGGCAACGACCAGGACGGGATCGAAACAAACGTTATATTACTTATATATTATATCGGCATCGCTGAAACATATTGGTACGACGCCGCTATACCACAACTCTGCGGTCCGACTCGACTAGCGAAACACCAGCTACTCATTTCTAACACCCACAGAATCTTGATCACCATAATTATTATATGTATATTAATCAGCAAAAATCCAAATCGTAAAAAATGTGTTTTTTTTGGAAAAATCTTTGGACAAAACGGCGATGACTCGTTCATTTTAAAATTTCAGACTGCAACTTTTTATACGAAAGAAAAAAGAACATTTGCCGCATATTAATTTTGATATTTAAAAGAATTTTTTTTATTTTTTATTATTTTGGTAAATGACAATTTTTGTTTACGGATCGACAGAACTCTGTCTCATTAAAAGGCAATTTTTTACCGCACTAATCTTTTATGAATATATTTTAAAGATATGCTTTCATATTTACACCTCCTTGGGATATTGACACGAGTTCCGCCGCCGCGGGATAACTCATCTATTTACACACCCATAGATGGGAATAGAATAGCCTGGCTGTGCTATTACGCCTATATAGCCATTACAGAATTGTCTGGCTATATAGGCATAAGTACCGACAGGCAGGTTAGCAGAGCCAGGCTATTCTGGCACGGAGTACTCTTTATAGCACCACTGTATATAATCGTATTTAGATAAGTTTAAAGTTACTTTCGAGGCAATTTTAAGCTATAAACTTAGCGATTGGAAGCAAATAGCACCATAAATGTTTGCATACTAACTTTATAACAATACTAATAACAATTTTTATATTGCCAACTGCGCTAAAGTGGCTCAAATTTGTTGAACTACCCGAAACTCAGTCAATTTCTAATGAGGTTTTTCAGGACTGAGGATGTCCCAACGTTAATACACCCCCACACTATAATATATCCCCCTGGCTCCTCCCGACATCCGATTCTCATCTTCCACACACACACACACATACACACACATACACCCGCACACAAAATATAGATAATAATTATATATTTTTTGTCATTTACCCTTTATACATCACAAAGACAATAATAATAATAATAATAGTATTTACACAAAACATACATAGCCCTAAAAACATCTCAATATTTATTTTAGTATTTCCCTCTTTCGTACTTAATTATGTACAATCATTTATTTTAAATAACTTACAAACAAAATAAATATATTAAAAAGATATCGGACTCTCAATCTGTCGCGAGGCAGTGCGGAGAAAACATCCCTCCCAATACGAGGGGATGGAATATTAGCTTTTATTCCCAGCAAAGGCAAGTTTAAACTCGACCGTCTCGAGTATCGATAAAAAGCATAATTTACATATACAACAGACGGTTGAATTTTCACTGGGAGAGCGCTGGGATTAAGAGATCTTAAAACACCCCGAGGAACTGACACTTAACAATTTCTCTAATTACATAAATAATATTTTTGGTGCACTAACAATTTAGCTCAGAAAGCTTCCGATAGCTCAGTCTTATGATCACAACGACTCTTGTGCCACTATGGGAGTGAACATATTAGACGCATAGTGACACCACTGGGGAATGCAATACCCGGACACGGGCTCCGGGATGCCGAGACGACGGCATGCGTGGGACCAATACCGTAAAATCATTCGAGACAGTTAACAAAATCCAGAAATAATGGGATCTTCATTTTAATAATTATTGGTCCATTTGATAATGTTCAATTTTTGAATAGGGAATCAGATTGAAAAAGTCCGGCGCATAGATGTATGGATCCCGCCAACACCCGAACGGAGCCGGATCAACTATCTGTGGGCATTGCACTCCCTGGACACCGCCAAACACCACTTAACACGAGTCACTGTCACTGCACTAGCACCGCAGACACGGTATCAGGCGGGAGCGGGCGCGGACGCGCACGCGGACGCAGGGGCGGGCCACGCGTCCTGCAGCCGCAGCGAGCGAGCCACTCGCTCGTAGCTCCACCGGAACGTGTTCACGATCTTCTCGAACGTCTCCGGGTCGTAGACGGACCGCGCGGCGTTCGTCAGGTCGAAAGGCTCTGCGAGAGCAATTCCATTACAAGGGGGCTCAAGTAAAGCGCAAAGATAACTAGTATAGAGCGAGGCGTACCTTCGACGCAGAGCAGCTTCCACTGGTGGGGGTCGTTCTTGTGGGAGCGCGCGACGCGGCAGTCGACGACGGGTACGGGGCGGCCGACGCGCACAGAGACCGCCATGCGCTCGTAGGGGAACTCGGCGTAGTACTTGAGCAGGCGCACGAACAGCTCCGCGAGCGACTGGCGGTTAGTGGCGGCGGGCGCCCAAGCGCCCGGCAGGTCCAGCGCGCGCGGCAGCACCGCCGGCCGCGCGCCCGCCTGCAGGAACTGCACCACCATCAGCGTCAGCGAGTAGGACGACAGCGTGCAGCGGCGCGCGTCATTGATGTCGTGCGCGCGCGCCCACAGCTTGGCCACCGCCACCAGAGGGCGCACGCGCCAGTCCAGCTGCGCCAGCCAGTGCAGCAGCTGCGTGTTGCGCACGCCCACCACGTTGTTGCAGTTGAGGTCCATCTGCAGGCCGGAGCGCGCGTCGCGGAACTTGAGGATGGGCACCTTCGCCTTCACCAGCTCGGCGCCGGGGTCCAGCGCGCGGATGTAGCCCAGCACCAGCTCCAGGTGCAGCAGCGCGTGCGCGCGCGCCTCCACGTTCTCCAGCGGCCGCACCAGCAGGCACAGGTCCATGTCCGACGACTCCAGCCCGAACCCCGTCATCGTCGAGCCCACCACGTACAGCCCGTACCGAGGGAATATCGCCTGACACATTCAACATTTCAATCTACATACTTCCTTAAGTGACAGTGCAACATATAACTCAATCGAGGCAAAAATAGACCTATCAATTCTACTTATTATAAAATCACGTATATATAAACTTAACAGAGAAGTGTAGGTAAAATCTCTTAATAGCTTTGATGGAGGATCTCAATAGCGATAATTGTAATATAATTCTCACATAGATAAATATTGATTTACCAGAACACTGCTTTAATAAGCCACAACAAAGTTTCAGAATTCAACAACCTTAATATAACAAACTAGTTATTTAAAGTTTTAGACGTCAATTACCTTTATAGTCGCAAAAAGATATCTAAAGAAGTTCATCTTCTTCCTGTACGTATTTTCTGTTTGCTGGGAACTAACAAATCTCTCCCAGACTTCCTGCGACATTGAATCCCATTTTGATCCTGAAATAGTTGAATAAGTGATGACTTACAATTCACCAATTAATTCCTTTATTATTTTAACAAAGTTGGCGGAGCAGTCCTAGTAGTAGGTATTTTTATTTTCTTATTTAGTAAGATGGCTAGATGAATTGCACTTTTAAAAAGAAACTTTTCAATTATAATTAAATTCAATAATAAGGAAAAGGTGGGCGTGTGAAGTCGAGAGAAAAGCTGATAGGCAATAAAACGGAATTATTAATTTTTAACATTTTAAAGAACAAAAACGATTTTGTAATAAAATGTTGTGTCTAAGTTGGTAGATAAGGGGATATATTTGTCTGGTGTGTTGTGTGCGTGTGTGGGAGTGGAGAAGTGCGCACGCGTCACTGTTGTACTGTGAGGCGTCAGAGCTGCATCGTTCTATGACTGTATACATAATCGTCAAAAGGCGTCTCAAGACTACATACATATCCTTGTGTAGCACACAACTCAATTTGTTCAGATGTAATAATTATAACCACACACACAAGTTTAATGTTATACATACATATATGTAATACTATTATTATTACACATAAATGAGTAGTACTGACAGGTGTCAGCTGATGAAAACCACCCTTTAGGCAGTAACCTTTACAGAAGACCATCTTGATATAATACATGTGTGCTTTTGTGGTTTTGGTGAGCAAGTAATAAATGGTTGAGCCATTTCTCTATCCCCTTCATTGCTGAAGGTCGTGCCCTCTCTGAAATGCCTTGGTGGCATCGACCACCAGCTGCTTTCATTCCCCTCCTAATAACTTAATTCCTTATCCCACAAAGGTCGACTGAGTACTTGCAGCACCTATGGCTTACATAACATAAAATCGGGCTAGTTACAGGCAACTCACCATTGAGCAAATCATCAGGTGTGTACTTGACTTGGTAGGGATACGTGTGGAAGTAGCGATCGGGCATCCTTCGGTGCCTGTGGAGGTCCCTCCGACTCCTGCCTCGCCACTCGCGGGTATTGTTGTATCCGCTGCGGTACCCGTTCTGGTACCCAGACACTGAGTGGCTTTCGTTACTTTCGGCATTATTCAAAGTGGTCTCGCCTACAACAACACTTTTACAATGAATAATTATTTAACTCAGTTTCAGTCTCTTCAGAATTATTTGAGAAATTGAACTTTAACCTCATAAGAGAACACAACACAAAAATAACAAACTTTATCACTAAGTACTAAAATAGAAACAAATTATCAAAACAGACACATGAATAATATAATTGTCATAGATCTAGAATCTAGATTGATATAATTTTTGTAATTATAATTAGTCTTCAAAAAAATTTACACTTGCTTATCTATAAAAGTATAGATATATTATAAAGAGGAAAGATTTGATTGTTTGTTTGAATTGAATAGGCTCTGAAACTACTGGACCGATTTGAAAAATTCTTTCATTGCTGGGAAGCTATATTATCAGCGAGTAACATAAGCCATATTTTATAAAGTTACGCAGACAAAGTCGCGTGCAACAGCTAGTCAAATATAATTTTACATACTTTATTCAAGGATATTGTGAAAATGTCAACAATTAAGTCATAGATAAGGGACTGGTTTGGTCTAGAACGTAACTATATTATGGTCTACATATACGGTCATAATTAAATGCAGTCTTAATTTACGTACATATTTTTTAATGTTAAATGAACATTTTAGGTAGTCTTTGGAACTACTCAATTTCCCTACAATGTTTCTATTGTGATTTTAACTCCATGGCGTATTTTATTCATATTCGTCTATACATTAATAATATCCATCCATTAGGAACAATTAAACTTTAGAGAAACATAAAGCTCAAAACTAGTGTTTATTTTACAAACAAAATATTGGTAACAAAATTAAAATATTCAAAATTATGATTATTTATAAAATAACCACATTATAATACATTAAAAATAGTTTCAGAGTCAGGGATCCAATTAAATAGAATCTAGTCACTAAATAGCTTAAATCTTGTAATTATTTCAGAAATTTTCATTCTTTTATTTTTTTGTGATTTTATATTTCTAACTTGCATTGCTAGTCGGATTAGAGGTAAAATGATAAATAACGTATATATTTTACGGAGCCCCGGTCTGGGCGGAGAGTCTCACTCCTCGCACCCGGGCCCTCCTATGGAGGCCTCAAAGGGTCATCGCGATCCGGGCCGTGCGGGCTTATCGCACGGTCAGCCACGGGGCTGCCTGCGTGCTTGCAGGCATGCTTCCGTGGGATGTCGATGCTCTGGTTCTGTCCCAGATGCATCGGCATCGGGTCGCCGCAAGGGCCCTTGGAGAAAGACCCGTTGCCGAGGACGCGCAACGGGTCCGTGCTGAGGCACAGGAGAGGGCAATTGAAGACTGGAGTGAGGCTCTGCGAGAGCCTACCGCCGGACACCGGACGATCCTAGCGGTTCGTCCGGTGTTGGAAGATTGGGTGAGGCGCCGAAGAGGTGGCCTCACCTTCCATATGGTGCAGGTAATGACTGGACACGGGTGCTTCGGTCATTATCTGCACCGCATAAAAAGGGAGGAGTCGCCGCGGTGCCACCACTGCGGCGACCCCGATGACACGGCCGAGCACACTCTCCAAGTGTGCCCGGCCTGGAGTCCCCAGCGCCGAGAGTTGGCGGCGGCGCTGGGTGGTGGAGACGTCACACTGCCAATCATGGTTGAAGCCATGCTTGGCAGTGTGACAGTCTGGAAAGCAGTTGCTTCCTTCTGCGGTTCTGTAATGTCGCAGAAGGAGGCAGCTGAGAGGGAGCGAGAGGAAGAGGCCGGTCTCGCTTCCCTCAGACGCAGACGGTTGGGCAGAAGAAGGCGGGCATACCTAGCCCGTCTTTAACTGTCCCATGGGACCTGCGCACATAGTTGGCTAACTATGTGTGCCTTCACAAGGTCCCTCCGTCTGGGGATTGCCTCGGTGTCTCCGGGCAATCCTCCACTGGCGTCAGTCTAGCAATCGCTAGGCAGCCCTGGGATGGATCGGAGTTGGTGCCTAGGCAGAACCCGGTCCATACCGCACAAAGGGCAAGGAGGCACCGGGGAGTTTTAGTGGGTATTGCCGGGACCGCTATGACTAGCATAGCGTGGTGCGCCGGCTGACCCCCACACACCCCTACCGCCTAGCCAGCGGTAGGAAGTCTATAAATGGATTTCTCCTCGTCAAAAAAAAAAAAAAAAAAAAAAAAAAAAAAAAATAACGTATATTACTATTATTATTGAATCTATAGCCAAACAAAGGAATTATAGGGCTGTGCAGTAGTTAAGTTCAAAAATTTAAGTCATAGCTAACATTTGTTATCTAATATGTTATCCCATAAGTGTTTATCACACTTAGGTACAGTTAGTTCCAAGGTCACATCATTTAGATGTTATTCAATTGTTATCTTGTAGATATTTCGATGTTTAAAATAAATATTGTGCACATACTTGTGTATATGAAAATAATTTATTTTCATTTTTAGAATTATATATAGGTTAATGTAATTATAGCTAAAACATAGAATATTTTAACTATAGTTACATAATTTTTGTAATCATATAAGACATTATGATTACAAAAATTACAAAAGTAGCTTACAACAAAAAAAGTGTAACAACTAATTACCTACTAGAAATGATTATCCTGACTAGTTCTATATTAAAGAAAATTAATCTACCCCCAATAAGCAGCATTTGTTTTAAATTTCATAGGACTATGTTATTTAGTTTCTTGCCTTTCCAAACATATTCAATATTTCACAACATTTTTTTAAGTATTTATTTGGCTCTATCTTTAGTCAAAAAACACTCTAACGGGGCTTCATTTTGGATATGCAAAGAGGAAAGTGGCTATAAATATATTATTATAGCAGTAAAATATACAATTTGCCTTCACAATGCTACAACACAACTGTCCCATTAAGTTCACATTCCTATAATAGAATATTACCAAATAATACTATATAATTCAGTAAATGCTGTGACACAGTAAAAATATATAATATACAGCTGTGTTGGTCATTCAAAAAATACTACAGAAAATACATTAAATATCCATTACTATATGCTAAGTGTTGGGCTCTACTTATATAGGTTTCGGTAGAATATTTAATACAAATTTTGATTTTAACTTAGTTCAAACGTGAGAAAAGTTCTATAAACATTCATCTCTGGATTCTATATTTACCTTCAAATAAAATTTATAAAAATTGAGGGTAATGAGATGTGGTAATGTGAACTTACCATTTTCAGCAGATTTGTTAGAGCCGGAAGCATTGCTCGACAGACTTGAATCGTCTGAATCGTATCCGAAGGCTGTGTCTCCTTTAGATTTAAAATCGCATTGGGACTGGTTGCGACGAGGCGTGCTGGCACCTGATGCAGGAGAGGCACTTTCGCGGGGACCTGCTCCCAGTACTTGCAGCATTTTCAGTGGATACTGTTTCAGTGGCGGTGGTTCTTTGTATAACTGCACTTGACTCCTGACTCCGACATTGTGTATCATCGCAGCACCTTCACTCATCACTTCCACACTCAAGCTGTCGATCCAACAACCATAGGTTATATACGAAACTGAACACCGGCGAATCTACTAGAAAAAAAAAACTGGGTACCGACCTGTGCAACTTTTCGAGACCTCGATTGATATGGCGTCTGACGTTTCAACGCCTATCGAGTCATACTAAGCAAATTAATTGATTAATGTACGGTACGATGTAAAAAATATATTAATAGCAATATAGTATTTACTGCCACCGAAATTGGAGGCGATCCGTCAAGTCAAACGTCGCGAGCAGGCGATTGCTAAATTCAAACGGGCCGTCTTAATGGAATATTGCAATTAACCATAAGTGTGGGTTAGTGTTCTCGCACCGTACTTATTATTGATTTTTTTAATAACAGATTATTTTTTTACCTACAATTCCCACAACCACAAACCCGTAGTTCTAGAAAATCTGTAAAAAATCACTGAAAAAATTCCGCCATGAATGACTTTGATTGAAGGAAAGAAACATCGGCTCTACCGCCGGGCAAGTGAGTGTTGTCTTGTTAATTAATATGAACTCCCTAGAAAATCACAACAATCTGCCTGCTGCGATATTAAAAATATTTAAAATTTAATTTTTGTTTATTTAATATATAAAAAATATTAACATGTTTCTTATAACAAAGATAAGGCAACACAGCCTCTTATTGCAGCAAGTTAATTTTATAAATTGCTAAATTAATAATAAAAACATAGCAGATTATTTATTAATAAATAATAGATTCCTTATTTATTATGAATTACAATTCTGCAAGTTGCATTAAATGAATATTATTATTTCACGGAATAATGTATTATTCTCTACAACAATACCTGTTGAATCTCATCAATTTTTATGAGCGCTTGTTTGTTTGTTGTACGTAGCTTTAACATTAACTTTATAAATGTGTCTCGCGGCGTCGCGATGTATCGCCGCGCGATATGCAGTTGACAGTGGGCAGGGTATGGTATGACCCTGACCCAGAAAGAGTCACAAAATCTTTTAATTTTGGCTACAAGATTTTTAGGATGGCAACTGGGAATTAGTGAAGTGACATTTATCTGACTGTCACTGAAGTGTCACGCGTGATTATCTTTTTTTAATTTAAAATTTGAGTCATTAACTGGCATTCAACAAGAAACTATTGAAAGAATCAAAAAAAAGTATTTGTTTCATGATTTCGAACCTATCTGTGTATAATATACCTATTATTGTCGTCTTTAATATGTTTATGTCATTTCAGCCTCCCACATTTTGTTTGTTCAACAAGTTCATCAACATCAAACTTTGTTGTAATGATATTCTAGGTTTAATATTTTTTCATTGTGTGCTTTCACTTTTATAACCGATTATTATAAACTTTAGATTATAAATCAAACATAAACGTTTACAATTTAGTCTGTATTACAATTTACAATTTAGTTACAATACAATTTTGTTTACAATTTAGTCTGTATTATCTAAGTTGTCAAAGTCAAGTTGTGTTTTGCACAGAGCACTACTGTTTTTTAACAAAGCGAACATGTCATACGTAACGTACGATATTTCTGATTAAATCACATAAGTTTATTATTTAAATTAATAAACAATCCTTAAACATGAAAGATGCAAGAATAGTGCAGCAAGTGTGTTTGGCGTTTAAAAGACTATTGCAGCTATAACGTTGTTTAAAAGAGATGTAACCTTAAAAGTGCTAGAAAGAAACTTTGTCATCTCATTGTTTGCTATTATCATATGTTCGGTAGGATTAGATGTGCGATATGTCACATTACGGGAATTACATGGACGGTGTCCCCGTTAAAATATCGGAAAAATATAAAAGGCCACCGAGAATCGAGTTACCATATAGTGTCATCGAATGCCCTTCGCGAGCGCAGTGTGTCGTTGAAAACGTAAATTATTGCTACACTTTCGAACAAAACGTCCTCATTAAACTCAAGGAGCTGAGGAGTGCCAAGGAGACGAAGAAGAATGAAAGACGTCATAGATTACAACTATTAGAGGAAGCAAAACAAAAGAAATTAGACGCAATCGCTGCCGCGGAAGCTGAAGAGAAATTGAAACAGTTGAGCGTGTCTGATGTATCATATCCTAGTACCGATGAAATTAGTGCAATATCGCCCGATGAGAAGGCGGAAAGAGGCTGTGATAATACACCCACACAAGAGGAGATGCCGGAAATCTGCGAAACGAGTACCGCCGAAGTGAAGTATCCTTCTTGCAGTAACGCTGCAGACTCTCAGACAAACATCCTTCAACCGATACAAGTGCAAGCCAGGTATCAGCAAGACAGTTTACTAGATGACCCAGATCCATTACAGGGCTTGAAAATGAACACTAAAATAACTAAAATTCCACAGTACAGTAATATGGAGACATTGACATTTAAAGATTTTGAAAACGACACCTCTAGCCCATTTGATAATGTTGAATTGAAAACAATTAATGATATGGAGCTGTTGGCTCAGGTTTTGCAGGGGCAAAGGGAAGCAGGGACCAGTCATCCACAGACATATATTCCGGAACAATATACAGCCGTTCCTAACTGTGCAGCTCAAGCACAGTCTGAAGGAATAGTGTTAGCCCCAAATGCTTATGTAGATCAGTCGGGTCAAGGTGCTGTTTGTTTTACCTCACCACAACATTATCCAATCACTAATGGATACTATGTACCAACTGAAAGTAACTGTGATAACGTGCCAGCCGAAAATTATAACATGTATATGCCTAATTATCAATACTACGTACCCACTAACCCCTACCACTTAGACATGTCTTATTATAACACACAGAACACTGAAATGAACACAGCACAAGCCGATGGCACAATGTATATACCTCAGCCATATTACTACCAGTATCCTCAAATGCAAATGCAGTACCCACCATTGGCGACCGCATACAGTCCACCCCAACCTAACGCTGAAGCTATTGATCAGAATACATTAAGTTCACACACAATAAAGTCGAGGTCACGGAGCGTTCCCGATATTGTAAAGGAACTGGATGATGAATTGACATCGGCGAAGCTACGTACCAATGAAAGATCTTACAATGCAAGTCCGGCTCCAAAAGACGTTCCTCATTCCTCTTCTAGCAACAATAGAAAGGACGAGAAGAGGAGTAGAAGGAAATCGGAGCATCTACCGAATCCATTTAGCAAATTGTCCCCAAAACTACAAGATATTTGTCAGAAGATACACGGAATGGGTTTCCCTTTGGACAGAGTGGCTAGAGTCTGTACTATGATTGGGGATAATGATAAAAAAGTAAGTGATATTACAATATTTATTATAATACACCTTTAATTAGAATAATGGTTAATTTAGTAGGTAATGTAAACATCACAAGATTGATATGCACAATAATTAGATCATGTATTATATAGGTATATTAGCTGCTGCCCGCGACTTCGCCCGCGTAACTTAGTAAATTATGTACTTATAAACCTTCCTCGAGAACCACTCTACCCATTAGTGAAAACCGCATTAAAATCCGTTGCGTAGTTTTAAAGATCTAAGCATACAAAGGGACATAGGGACAGAAAAAGCGACTTTGTTTTATACTATGTAGTGATAGAGCTTACTCATGTAATTATTTTTTTAATTGAAATATTAAGCCATAAACAAATATAAGTCTACACATCATTTTATGTACATAACTACAAAAGCTGTTTCCAAGGATTTTTTAATCTAATTGGGTCTGATGTCTCTGTCTTAAACATCAAAGGCTAATAGGACACTGAATGTGAATGCACTAATTAACCTGCACCACCCACAACATCTTGGCAGAGTAGAGTTCTTGCTAATTTAATGAAATAAACATTTTTTTCTAATTGAATTTTTTCTATATGATTTCTTATATTCTAAAGATAGTAAGTAATCTCTTTGCCAACAAGCCTTCTAATGTTCAATTGTAGTAAGTATAAAGTTTTAAAGTTTGATTTTAAAGTTGTTCTAAAGTCTGTTGATAACAGTGCAGAAGACTTATTCAATGAGATATTTAATGGCAGGTTGTATGCATAGTGGCAAATAAGGTAAAAGGATAAATGAGATGAGGACTGAAAAATTGAATGAGTGGTTTATTTTTGTCATTTCAATTGCGTATTACAATGGTTAAAATTCCATAAAATCGGAATTTATTGCCTTAGTGATGCAGATCTACCCAGTAATAAGAGATTTTTTTTTTGTTACTCCTAAATCTGCAGTCAGTCGGTCAACTATAAGAAGATATGCTTGAACAATGTCGGAATCGCACCTTCCTGTGAAGGTCACTTTATTTTAGATTAAACATTTTTCTTTTTTTAAATTTTAATAACTATTTCTGTTTTTCTCTCTTATTAGACAGGTTAGTTTTTTAGACTAATGTTCACATCTGATACGTGTTTCAGGTGATAGAGGGTCTCTTGATAATGGGCGAGCTGATGGATTTGGGCTTCTCCGAGACTAAGGTTTCCTCGGCACTCGCCAAACACGAGTTTAACAGGGATAAGGCTTTAGACGAGCTTGTGTCGTAACGACAGCCTTCTGCGTCACATACTTAGGCACAGTAACAAATTGCTTAATACTAAAATTTAGGTCTACAGTTGATAGAGAAATGTCGAGATGTAAAACGTTTTCAAGTGCTCGATTGAAATTTCTTGTCATTTATTTGTGTTTCCTTTAAAGAATCGCAGATTTTATAAATAATAATTGTTTATTCAATACACAGATTCGCAATAATATTATACTTAATAATAGTATTTTCATAAAAATGCATAGTTTTAATATGTACAATAATATTGAATGAATCTGGTACAAGGAGTGTATTATAACAGATACGGTTTGCTCTGCCATTTCTATGAGTTTTTTTAAACTATTAGAGAATCATAGTATTTTTCATACTAGTTTTTTTTTCACATAATATAATGTATGTGTACAATTGTACATTATATAATATATAAATAAAGTTTAAACCTTGTACCAACAGCTGGCTGTGCGTCATGAGTTATTGCTTCTGATAAATTTAACGCTTTGTAAATAAAAATGTAACGAGTTCTTGCGAAATATATATTAATTTATTCAAATGTAGAAAATTTTAATATACTTAATATTATTGGATTATTCTTTTATTCTGAAAAAGATAAATCTGTAGCTGAGAGGTGAAGGACTTAGAAAGGTAAAAAAAAGAAAGTTATTATTTTTAATTAAAAAAAAAAAGCAAAAATTGACTTACGCTTCTTTACCTCTCAGCCACATAGATGAACAGTTTATTTATTATTTTTTGTAAAATTGTCAAATATAAATAATTTAAATTTATTTTAACTAGTTTTTGTATTGCAACATTCCTCTTTTTATAAAATTCCCACACGTCAAATATCCATGTAAAAAAAAAGCTTAAGTAAATTAGAAAGTACTTACAACATAAAAAAGTGCTTTTTAGGATGTATTATTATTATGTTTTTTTTTGTATATTGATAGTATTAATTGATAAGAAATATGGAGTTGGTGTAATAGTGAGAATTTGAATGCATTTAAAAATGTTTTTATTTGTTGAAATTTTTGTAAGACGATAAAACATAATAATTATTGTGTATATATAATTTTGCTTAATATTTATGGCAAATCAACAGGCGTAGTCTATTAGTCTTATTATTTTGATGTTGTTGAAACTTACTACAAAATAAATATTACAAGTTCAAAATTTCTAAAAAAAATTACAATTTGAAAAATTATTTTTAATGAATAGTGTTTGTTTTGTTAACTATTGTCAAAGTACCATTTTTAAATTTCTTCTTAAATTTCATCTTTGGCAGGAAGAGTGGCATTTTTAAACAACTGATTTATTATAATCGACTCTCATGAGATTAACATTTTGGCTATATTTTTTAAATATAAGACATTTCTGTTTATTATTTATAAAAATATACAAGATCTCTATAGTAGATACTATAATACATTTTTTAAAATATGTATTATTTATGTTTATTTTTAACATCATAAGAATTGTTTGCGACAAAAAAAATCCCTGTTATCTGTATGTTCAGATACAATCAGAAAATGGTATTTTTTCAATTAGTGAATTTGAAAGAAGCGAATACTTAGTTGATAATGTAATCATGTCCTCGTAAAAACAATAAAGATACTATTTTATTTATATTATTCTATAGTTAATCTTAATTTATTTAACATGCTAATGTTATTTATATTAAGTAATTAAATTTAATCTGTTTTCCATCTAGGAAAAAACTTAAAGTGAAAAATATGTTTTTTATGACATATACTTTTCAGTCTACAATAGTCAATTTTTTGGCAATTCGGAATGCATATTCTATAAGGAAGAAATGGCAAGAAACCTCATAATATTTGCTCTTTTAGCACCAATTTGCTATATAAATAATCAGTCCCGAGAAGCTCCACCAGTCAAAAAATCCAGTCAAAAAAATACGAAAAAACAGCCTTTATAGTAAAACAGACATTATAATAATATACGATTAGCTGAGCCCTTGCACGCTTCGCTGTGGTTTTCTTTGAAGTTCAACGGTCAGCGGCTGCCATAACAACGGCTAACTTCCACTTTAAATGTGATAACGGTGATCGTTGGCGAGTTAGTTCTCCTCGCTTTCGGCAGATGGCGCCTTAAAAAAAAGCTCAATCGAGATTATATTATTTATTACGCAAAATATACATAAGATCAATTCTTTAAGCGGATTGCATATGTAATTGTGTGAAAATTTCAAGTCGATCCGTCGGCTTGTTTTCGAGGATACACAAACCAACACAACATTTTTTTAAATATATATAGATTAACTAAATGGACCCAGCAGACGTCCTGCCCGAACTCGAAAAATAAATAATACTAGCTGGCGCCCGCGACTTAGTCCACGTGAAAAAAAGTAGCCTATCCTGTGTCCCGTAGTACGTCTAAATGTTTATCTACCAAGTTTCATGAAAATCAGTTGAGTAATTCGTTTAAGAGTTATGGAGGAACATACATACATACAATACCTACACTTCAGATTTATTATTAGTATTGATTGATGTATGAATTTTATGTCCTGATTATTTCAGATGTTTTAATAGTTATTCAGGGCGGAGACAAATTTCAACAAATACTTAGATAATAAAATCGGTCCAGCTGTTTTCGACTTTTTATATAAGTTTTGCGATCACGATCTTTAAAATTTAGAAATTCAAAGATCGTGACGTCGATCGAATATACTAACTTTGTATATTCAGCTCGTTTCAGTCTTCTTCATTTTTAGTTTTAGTAATTTTTTAAAACATATAATTAGTGCACGTTCAAATTGCACTACCTAAAGACTTCGTGCTCGCTGTAGTTCGTTTTTTGAAAGTTACACAGAAACCTTATATTTTTACATTATGAAAAGTATCCTATACGTTAATCCAGGTAATAAACTATTTGTGTGGCAGATTTCATCTAAATCTGTTCAGCGTGATTGCGTTTCAAACATACAAACTTTCGCATTTATTAATATTAAGATATTTTCCGTTCGAAATTTAAATGTTTATGAAACAAGTAAAGAACAAGCGCAGTTTGGTTTATAAAATCTCCCTATTTCTACGAAATCGTTGACGTCACAAAACACCTCTATTATTGTGCTGTATGTGTAGCAGAAGTGCTAATGTTTTGAAACTGGTGGAAGCAGACCTAGCATATACCTAATACCTACTTCATTGCCAAGAAAAAAATAACTACATATGTTTAAAAATGTAATTACAGCCAGTTCCATTAACATAATTAATTAAGAGTTTAATATTGTGTTTAATTTATTCTAGTGAAATGTTATTTTATAAATAAAGGCTTGTGGTTTGGTAGAATGCATGGGTTTTTAAAAATGCTTCACATGAAATATGTTTAAAAAATAAACCTTATTTTTTCATAAATTATGGTATTATTATTACTCGTTTGAGGTTTGGCATTAAAATACCAGTATTGGCACGGTACACTGCGTTTCGCAGTCATGAATTAGGCCGTGGTTTCTTTTTAAATCGTCAGACTGAAGGTCTACTTGATGGTAGGTTGACCATCAAATAGACAGTCAGGTCTTTCGTGGACTGGCCTCCTTTCCAGAATTTCGAGAACTATACATGTATATAATATGTCAATAATTTAATATTATTCCATTTCAACCTTTAATATTTTAAATGTATGTTTTCCAATTCCTTCTTATAGGCGACGGTACCCACTTACCATCTTGACCAATTCGTGACTGACGGCCTTAACAAAAAATAAATAAATGTGTTACTTACTTATATATGGTTACATAGCATAATGTGCAAGTCGCAAAATGTGCAGACTACGCTAAATGTGCATATCGCAAAATGTGCAGGTAGGATTTTTTTCTATATTATGCACCATCCAGGTTGGTGCCTATTCTGGCATTGGTTTTAACAACTAGAAATCTGTCTTTTCAATGCAATTTTCAATATGATGGATATTTGTCGAACATCGAAAAGGGGGGTTCAAATAAGAGATTTTACACTATTGCATACAATCCTCCATGCTACCTATATCTTTTCTGTCATGCCGTGACATTACCAAATAAGAAATCTGACAAATATCAATGATATCAAAAATCATGACAAAAAGACAGATTTCTAGTCGTTAGAACAAATACCAGAATAGCCCCCAGCCTGGATGGTGCATAATATAGAAAAAAATCCTACCTGCACATTTTGCGACTTGCACATTATGCTATGTAACCTTATATATTTTGCGCTTTGTACCATCAGGGAAGCAAATTTATCTGTGACCTTGTGTATAATAATTTAAAATCGCTTGGTTTAAAAACACGTTAGTATGCGTACATTCTTATACGTAAGTACTAAATACGTATTTGAAGGTATTTATCATAATTTTGTTAAATGTGTGCAATTTATGTCAATGTTTGGCCATTTGTATAGGTACCTAGAGATAATGCAGTAGTCGTGTTTGTGTTTGCGTTCTTGTCTTTTTATCATTTCAAGATTGGAAATACGTACTTGATAGCACATGTGCGTTTTAATCTACTTATAATATTTCCTTTTATATAACACTAGCTTATAACATAATTATGTTCATCAGGTGATTTCCTCATGCAAACACGTAACAGACTCACTTTCATCCGAATTAGCAGAGCGTGCCCAATGTCAAGCAAATAAAGTAAAGTGATCATTGTTCTTAAAAGGAACTTGTACTTCCGACGTAAATAGCGTAGTTCCCCCCATTTTACAAATAGGTCATAAAATGGTTACCGCAACGCGAGCCACTGACCCGCCGGCCAGACAATGCGTTTTTAGTTAGTTGTATTGTCCATTGTCATCGTCTCGTCCAGTCCAGACGTATCGCGATGAATGGGACAAGTTCATTCGAACGAATCCGGTCCGTTTTAAGGCTCGAGAAAGAGATACGGATAGCCGGCGGCACGAGTGCGAGAAAGAAGCATATATGACGGTCCGAATACCGCTGCTTGAGTTTTGTTTTGAGGCGGTCCAGTTGCTCCGTGAGCTGCGCGCGAGTAGCGCGATTCCCACGCGGTCGGACAAATTCCACAGAACGCACTGACGTGGATATGACCGAGTCTCGTTACGATATCGGCTGCGTTTCACCGCGTTCGTTGCGCCGCCGATAACATCTGCAAATCCGATATTTGGAGCTGTGATAACGAGATAACGCGCGCCTTGTCATGACAATTCGCTCGAGTCCGGGTATAATGAACGCTTTTCGCCGATGAGAGCGTGGAGAGAGCAAAAAAGCCGCCCGCTAATGTCTACCCTTCTCGGCTGTAACAAAAAAGGGATAAAAAGAATATTATTCCTGGAACGCGCACATGTGGACGTTCGGTTAATAGTGGGTGCTTTTGTCGGGACAGTGTCGTCGAGATGCCGCGGAGGAGTAAATGGTTACATCTGGCGGCGGGAATCGTCGCAGGCGTCACACTTGGCATATTCCTCAAACTGTGTTTAAAGAGCTCATCCAGGACGTCCATCGAGGTTTGCCCCGAAATGAAGCCATACGTGGCGCCCGAACCTCTGGCTTTAATAAGCATGAAGCCCGAGGAGACAGTGCAGAATTCCAATAGAACCCTAGTGTTTGTGGGCGTCATGACAGCCGAACAATATTTAGAAACCAGGGCGAGGGCTGTGTTCGATACGTGGGCTCAGGATTTGCCCGGTCGAATCGCGTTTTTCAGTTCTGAAGTTTCGCGAGCGGAGGGCCTTCCACTGGTTACATTGCGCGGTGTGGACGACAGTTATCCTCCTCAGAAGAAATCTTTTCTTATGATGCTTCACATGTATGAGAAATACGGTGATAGGTTCGAGTGGTTTATGAGGGCCGACGACGATGTTTATGTTAGGGGCGATAAGTTGGCGGAGCTTCTGCGTTCGGTGGACAGTCGGAAGCCTCAATTCATAGGGCAAGCGGGAAGAGGCACCAACGCTGAAAGAGACGCATTGGCCTTGGATTACAATGAGAACTTCTGCATGGGTGGACCCGGAGTGCTGATATCGAGGGAAACTCTAAGAAGAGTGGCCCCACACGTCAAGTATTGCCTGAAACATCTGTACACGACTCATGAAGACGTTGAGCTAGGCCGATGTGTGACCAAATTCGCCGGCGTTTCTTGCACGTGGAGTTACGATGTAAGTAATATAGTTATCTTTCTTTATCTTTGAAAATTTCCTTTTCCTAATGACTTCGTTCGTGATTGCGATATCAGGTGCGGAACTGATTAAGCGACGTTTGATATACCTAATCCTTTTTTTAGACACGATCGATTTGTTCCTATTATCTATTAATTTATTGCTTACTTACTAATTTTATTGTTAAATGGCATTATTTAGCAATAAAATTACTTAGCTATAAAATTGTAATTCTGCAAAAAACATATCGCGTGATTTTAGAACTACTTACGCACAATTGCGAAACTGTTCTTTATCTAGGTATTTATATTATTTTAAGTTAAATAAGCAATAACTCATTACTCATATTCATTGTTTAAAGTTTTGATAACTTTTAATTAAGTGCTTACTTTATTGTTTGTTTTAACATGGATTTTAGCTTTAGTAATGAAATTAGCGAATGCATGGAATCTTTAAAATATTTATTGCCAATAGTTTTCTATTTCTACGAGATGACGAGTAGTTTATTATATTTAATAAATATTTTTAAATTTATTCAGTTTAGTATAGTAATCTTTGAAGTTGCTCTCCGCGTCTGTCTGTATGGCCGCTAACTCCTAAATCACGCAGCTAATTTTGATGCGGTTTTCACCATCAGTTAAATATTTTTACCTGATTTTTTTACATAGGTAATGTAATAAAATCTACTCCAAATAGATTTCCAAATAGAAATAAAACTCACTTCCAAATAGAAACCTGTGAGGTTGCTTGCGTTGCGTTATAAACGACAGTAGTCACTTACCATCAAATTGACCGGCACGGCAGTCTGTCTAATGAGCTTATAAAAAGTGCTATTATAATAATAATATAATGAATATGTTCGTCAACAGACAAGTTCAATGTTGGCGTGATCCCATAGACAAAATATTTGTAAATGCAAATGAAGTTAGATTTTGGTACGGCTAATGGCGCGGCGGTAGCAGATACGGTCATTTACTTCGCACAGTTAATGTTTATGCCTCCAACGTTATATCTTACAAGTTATATTTATGGATTACGGCCCGTTAATGGCGCGTCGAGTTCATTGCTACTCCTTCATTTCATTGGTGCTCACCTCACATTGTAACATACTAGCTGTTGCACGCGACCTCGTCCGCATACCTTTATAAAATATAGCCTATGTTACTCGCTGATAATATAGCTTCCCAACAGTGAAAGAATTTTTCAAATCGGTCCAGTAGTTTCAGAGACTATTCAATGCAAACAAACAATCAAATCTTTTCTCTTTATAATAGATATTAGTATAGATTATAATATGACACATTTGCCCAATAGTTCAGTATTGAATATATTTTTAACTAAATAGTTATTAGTAATCAGCGGTCGCATAGCCCTCATTAATGTCACTAATTAAGCCTGAGTCGTGAAAATGTGAAATAATTGCGTTTATTTGATCCCTTGCTGTATCGTTATTACTAAAGTTTTAATTATGCAATTAGTATGTAAGATATTTAAGGATACATTCTATAAATCACACTCTTTAGAAACACGATTACTTATAATTTTCTCGATAGAAAAAAAATCCAAAGTAACCTCTAAAAAAAAAAAAAAAACCGTTAGTACGGCATAAATACTTCATGTAAGGTTATCAGTTTTTGAATAATAACAAAACAACATGTTTTCTATAACGTACACTCTTCACATTTTCAAAATGTATATTTGTTTTTTAATACGAAGGAAATACCTAAATTCCCGTGCATTCGGCCTATATTAGCTAGAGCCGCCAAGCTTCCCCCCTGTCCGCTTTAGTATTGCTTCGGCTGTCGGACGGGGAGGTTGTGTCGCTTGTGCTAACGCATATTTTTAAAACGTAAGTGCTTCGTAAGTGTTAATTTACTATGGGGAACAAAGGAAACAAATCAAAGAAAAGAAGGGGTTGGCAAAAAAACAATGGTAAACGCTTGCAAGAAGAAATAAAGTAAGTAAAACTCATACCTATACAATAACTATTATTTTTTCGTCTATGAAATTTAAATTAATACTAAAATGTATAGTATATGTATATTACATATTACATAATGTATATGTATGTAGGTATATTGTTATTATTTTTTAATTCTTTTTGTACATATAATTTATAATATATTTTATATAAATTTTATATTTATTTTTAAATTTTTACATTTAATTTTACATTATATATTTTACATACATTTTACAATTAAATTATATAATATATATATATATTATGAATTAGTGAATTATTATATGCTGTTAGGCTTATATAAATAAAATAAATATTATTATGTTGTAGGGCGAGTAGTAATAACTCCACATATTTCTATTTACACGATATATTTACAGAGAAGATTTACAATTGCTAAAAAAATGTAATAATTACACGTGCAGTATGTAAACTCGACAAATAAAGTGCGTTATCATCCTAAGATTGAACCAAAGATAATTGATTGGTCTCGCTGCGCTCGACTAGACAGAGCGCTATACAAAAACAATAGCTCCGAAAATGTGGCAACATTTTATTGTAGTGTGTGTAAAAAATAGTCACTTTTTATCACTTTTTACAAAGTTTTATTATATTTTTACATAGTTTTACTACGCAAACTGGTATTTTATTATGTCTAAAATTTTATAATAGATTCGGCACGTACACGTCACAGACAGTTTACAGTGTGACTGGCTCGGGTACGCCGAATTCGGCGTACATACTATTTTATACAGCATTTTACAAGTACGACGGCGGTATCTAGTCGAGCTCGGCGAGACCAATCATTCATCTATGGTATTAGTTTTAGTAAGCCCCATGGCATCTGCTCATAAAAGGGATGCTAAGTTTCGAAAAATCGGTGGAAGAAATTAGAATTGGCCGAATTTTACTACTGAATATAGATAGGATATATATCGAATAATTATGCCGCATTTTATTAAGTATTAAGTTTAAGTACGACGGCGATATCTAGTCGAGCGCAGCGAGACCAATCATTCATCTATGGATTGAACATTCTTTGTATGTTGTAGAATGATAAGGTCTGTTTTCCTTTGAAAATTCAAAGTGACAATTTCTATTGCTATCTTTATTAGCGATGACAAATTATGTCAATCAGTAATCAATACTTTTTTCAAATCTAAGCCAGCGAATTTTGAAATGAATGGAATTTCTAATCGAAACTGATAAAGCACTTTTAGTCCATTGAAATATTAAATTTTTTTGGCTTTAGAGTGCGTTTGTCAGAGGATGCAATTTTATTTTTTAGATATGAAGGGGGGGTTATTGTAAAGTTAAATCCGAGGTTGTGGGGTTGCAACCCTTGCCCCCACAACCTCGGCCGCCATCTTGGAAAAAGGGGTTAAATGGTTTTTACGGTTTATCTGCCAAGCTATAGGTCTCACAAAAAAATTGTTCAAAATTTTTTGTTGCAAATAAAATTATCTACAACTTTTGTTTAGTAACTTTTAGTCGAAAAACCGTAAATAAAAAGTTATAAGCGAAAATCCATAAAAATTTGAGTTTCTATTTGTCGATATAACTTTTTTTCTAATCATTTTACAAAAAAATTATATCAGACCATTTTTATGGATGGTGTTTTAAGGAACAATTTTCATCATAAACATTTTTAAATTTATTCATAAGTTAAGTTTTACAGCGCTGCGAAACGAATACTATTCTTCAGTATTCATAACTATACATAAGTATTAATGATTTGCCATAATTTTTAATCATTGTTATTTTTTTATGGTAATCTTTTTAATTATTGATAATGCAATATTGTTATTACTTAATTATTGACTCTTTTCCCCACGTTCTACGAGGTAGAGTCTGAGGTAGAATAACAATATTGCATTATCAATAATTAAAAAGATTATCTTAAAAAAATAACGATGATTAAAAATTATGGCAAATCATTGTTCCTTAAAACACCATCTATAAAAATGGTATGATATCATTTTTTTGTAAAATGATTAGAAAAAAAGTTATATCGACATATAGAAACTCAAACTTATGGATTTTCGCTTATAACATTTTTATTTACAGTTCTACAACTAAAAGTTACTAAACAAAAGTTGTAGATAATTTTATTTGCAACAAAAAATTTTGAACAATTTTTTTTGTGAGACCTATAGCTTGGCAGATAAACCGTAAAAACCATTTAACCCCTTTTTCCAAGATGGCGGTCGAGGTTGTGGGGGCAAGGGTTGCAACCCCAAAACCTCGGATTTAACTTTACAATAACCCCCCCTTCATATCTAAAAAATAAAATTGCATCCTCTGACAAACGCACTCTAAAGCCAAAAAAATGTAACATTTCAATGGACTATTTTCTTGTCTGCTTTACATACAAGATTTCTGCAGCAGAATGACAGATGTGTATACTCTGTCTCTGTTTTTGCGTTTCTTATTTGTTTGATGAAGGAGGTCGCCACAATGTTTATTATAAAAAAATCAATACAACAAAAAAATTAATTGTAATACAAAATAAATTTATCTTTCTAGAGCAAGATGAATACTGGCCGCGAATTTTGAAGACTAAGAGAATACTCCTGTTGCTTCATAAGTATACTCATACTTGCCTACCTACTTGCTGGCTACTAAAAGCTCAAGGCTGTCCCCAGCTCGCAGAGATATACTATACGCAGAGATATTTCGTTGGCTGTCCCCAGTTCAAAAGTAAAAAAAAAGTGAATGACAAGAAAAAAACATATTTCTGTTACATAAGACTTTATGGTGCTCAATATTTTATTTTTATAACCGGCCCGCTTTCTTTGGTGCCCAGTATAGGTATTTATTATTACTGTTTAGAAAAAACTGATTCTAACAATCTAATAGGATGATTATTTGAAAATAAGGAGATCTCTACGGACAGGCTGACAGTCCACTTGATGGTAAGTAACTATTGTCGCCTATAACACAAGCAACGCCACAGGTGTTGCAAGTGCGCTAACGACCATAGTAAATCCAACTTTGAAAACTTTTCAAAGTTGACACCTCCTGGAATCGAACCTCCTCCGACGGGCTCGTCTATATATTATGTTATTATAATTATTTATCTTTTTCTATTTATAGAATAAATATACCAGTTGTTGGCGTTTCACTACAAAACAAAGAGTCATCTGATGAACCGCTAACTTTTGACAGCCAAAAAACGGTGAAAAAAGTTACCTTTTTTTCAGATTTTGCCTATATCTTCGTTCCTTTCGATCTTACCGCTATGAGGTATACTTATAAAAAAGAAAGAATGGAAAATTCTCTAGAAAAACGGTGATATTAAGTTTATGTATACAAATTTTCAGCTTGCTTGGAGTTTTTCCGAAGTCATGCCCATTATTCGTCTAAAGTTACTGGATTACTATTTAGAGACATACATCTATACATTTCAAATCAATTAATTAATTTTAAGTTTAATTACCTACTTATTTGACAATGTTACGAGTTTAAGAAATTTACTTACTTTATATAAACTACTTACTTTAATAAATTAAAATATTTTTAAATCGCCGATTTTGAAACGAATTAATTTATTATAATATGTATATATGTCGATATTATATGTACACATATAATTTATAAATATATAAGTTAATACATGATCTTACGAGTCGTGTTTATCGATAAAAGTTTTTATTCAATTACGCTCGTAAAACATATACCAACCTACCCACCTATGGACATTAAGTTATAAAAAATTAATGTGTGAAATCTGTGAAGTTTCCAACCGTATAATATTTTTAATTTAATAAAAGTTTTTGAGACCGTTTCTATTGTTTTATTTTGTAAATATTAGTAGGCGATTGGCGCACGACTCTAGCCACTCGGCGCACCGCTCTCCCGCTCCTGCGTTGTGCCTCACGCACACATACACTACCTAAAATCAAAACGCGGAAGAAGCTCGGTACCCCCTTAACATTGCCTGATAAAACAGTTTCACATAAATTTTATCAAAAATAATACAAACTCTGTCGACTTGGTCTATGATCAGAGCACGTAGCCATGTGTGCTTTCTACAGTCGTTTACGCTACGCTACGTTATGTTAGGAGAAAACTTTGTGTTGTGATTGGCCAACATTTTATTTTGACGTTACAATAACCAATCACCAAGTTTTCTCTTAGCGTAGCGTAAAAAACTATAGAAAGAGCACACTAGGAAAGCTAGTTAGAATCGTAATAGCATAATGCACAACATGAAAAAGTGTTCATCTTATTTATTTAACTACACATAACATTTAAATTCAAATTCAAATAATTTATTATTTTGATTGTACCTATACCTACACAACATTATCCCGTGGATGAGAACTTTGAATTATGCAATCTCCCTTCGGTTCGTGTTCGGAATTTTCCAACTACCTGCGAATAGATTTCTGCATTTCCCTATTAATCTTCACTCCCTTATCCTTAATCCTAATAATCCTAACACTAGTTTGATCATCTACCATCTAAGTGGACTGTCAGCCGAAGCTAACATAAATAAAAGATTATCGTGAAAGTAAGTGTTCAGGCATTATAATATTTTGTTTGTTTGTTACGCTTTCACATTTCAATGACTCAAACGATCGTTATGAAATTTTTTATTACACGTTGTCTGGAAAAATTTCAATGCCTGATAAAAATATATATATACTTAAAAAATAAATATTGAATAAATGTTTTAACCCCAAAGAGTAAGGGCGCGGACAAAGTCATGGGCAGAAGTTAGTATAGAATAAGAAAGAAGGTGGATTTTATGAAGCAATTTGTCCCATTATTTCAAAATGTATTCATATTAATTGCAATACCTAGATAGTTACTTATGCATTGATTTCAGAAAATGAATTGATTGTTGAACAATAAATTGTGTTGAATTATTCATTCATTATTTGAAACATGACTTCCTTTTGTGCTGTGTTAATTAGTAGGTCCCATCATGTGTTCTGTTTTATAAATAGGTTTCTTAGTTGGTTAAAATGTCAGTCATATGCATTGTATTACGTGCAGTATTCGTCCGGATTCGATTCATTTGCATTCTCCTTTATGAGCCTGCGTAGTGGCAGAAATGACTGCCTTTCGCAGTCATTTCAGCAGCCCGTTTGGAGGCACAGGCAAACCATCTTCGTACAGAAGACCGCAGTTAACAAATGTGTGCTGGTGTTTCGGTGATTGAGTAATGGATTTCATGAGCCTGTCCGACGACTTTTACATTTAAAAAAAAGTATATTCGAAAAGCTAACCTATGGTCAACTCTTTGATACGTAAGTGTCTACGCTCGTCAATAAAACCAATTACCTTTACTTATCAACCGAAAACACATGAATTTGATTTTGTAGACATGTAGGTATAGCAAGGATCCATTGCATGGCCTAGAAAGGTGTGGCAAGTGTTCTATCGACCTTGATAGGATCAGAAATAAGGTATGACCGTCTAAACGGGCATTTCTTATTCTTTCACCAAACCACAATAAGTTCAGAGTTATTTTCTAATAGTTACCTATTCCCGCCAGACGGGTTTCCACTATCAATGCTAATATAATATTTTTTTTATAATGAAGTAATTTTTTTTATCATAATGTAGACTAAATCGATTTCGTCTATAGATGATTTAGATTACGGTAATTTTCTTCAGTAATTTTCTTATCTATACCTTTTTTTTTTTTTTAACGAGGAGTAATCCGCTTACAGATTCCCTACCGCTGGCTAGACGGTAAGGATATGTGGGGGTCGCCCAGCACCTGATCATAGTGGCACTGGGAATACGCCACTAAAACTCCCCGGTGCCTCCTTGCCCATGATAGGGATGAACCGGGCTCTGCGGGGGGCATCTTACACCGGTCCACCCCCAGGGCAGCCCGGCCATTGCTGACCAGGCTAACTTCAACGTGAAGATTGTCCCGAGACACTAGTACAATCTCCATACGGAGGGACCTTGTGCAGGCACACACAGCTAGCCGACCATGTGCGCAAGGTCCCCCTAGACTATCTACAGAAGACGGGCCTACAGGCTCGCCTTCCCTAGACAGCCTCACCAAAAGTCCGCACTCAAAGAGTGCGGAAAACTCCACGGTGAGAGGTAGCCCGGCGAGGGTTTCCCTCTCGTGAGCGTTCGCTGCAGGCCCCCGCTCGGAAGCCCGCTTTGTAACGCTCACAACACCAACAGCGCTCTGCTTCAGGCCCCCGCTCGGGAGCCCGTTTGGAACGCTTAGTCTCGCCTAAGAGGCGTGGGTGGTTTCCGATAACTCAAAGTTATTTTGAGCGTTCGCCCTCTGTTATTACAGTAACAGAGATTGAACATCATTCGGATAAACAATAACATGCCGACGCTCCTACAGGCCACCGCTTGGCAGCCCGCTTGGAACTTCGGTTGAGCGCTCCTGCGGGACGCTCTTGGTAGCCCGCTCAGAACGCTCGTACGCCTTCTTGGTCCCCGAGGCGGCTCGCCAAGGGTAAGCCCCCCCACCTCGACAAGGTTATGGCGTACATAGGGGGGGTTCTTATCTATACCTAATAGGTACCTATCAGACGATAATTGATTTTAGATATGATTTTTAAATACATTAATCCACATTATGCTTTAATCCTTTTGAAATGGTTTAAAGAATATTAATTTATCTTAAAGAAATGATATACTGGTCTAGTTTTTTAGCCCGTTAACTTTATACTAGCCATGTGTTTCACCCCTTTCTTCCATCGGACATACAGACGTACGGCTGGCTACCATCCTCATGTCGAAATCCCTCCTTTTCGGACCAAGCGCTTTGAAACATCCTTTATAATGCGCACTGCCAGGGTTTGGAACTCCCTGCCGGTGTCTGTATTTCCGAGCACGTATAACCCTAATCTTTTCAAGGTTCGAGTGAATAGGTATCTTCTGGGTGAGCTCGCTCCATCATAGGCCTCATCCTTGCCACATGGCTGGTTGTTGGCCAAGAGCAAACCCATCTCTAATAAAAAAAAAAATCAATTCCTGTACATTTTTATGTTTTAGTTCGGACAGAGATGTGTGAGAAAACAAAGAAATTGAAATACGAAACCAGTTAAGGTCGACAGCAGATTCGCGAACAGCCGATGTTCAGGTCATTGATACCAAATCGTGTTCACATTTGAATGAAACCTGTGCTAGGTTCCTAAGCATTTATATTTGCAAAAGTTTTTTCAGGTCATTTAGACAATTCTAAAAATGAATGAAATTTGAAATTCAAATAGAATATTTGGTAGTCTTTATAAACCAAATTTCATTGTATTTATATTTACGTATATAGATAATATTCGACTGACTTTTAGTAAGGAAAAAAAGAGTTCTTTTTTATGTTATGCAACCACGTAATTTTGGGGCCTTGGATGCTAATAAACAATTCAATGTATGTGCACACACACACACACACACATTCGCAACGCGTATTTACTCGTACTTGAAAAGTGGACACTTTATTATTTAACACGTAACACCACGTCACACGAAAGAACTACGTATTTTCCGCGTGATGTTAGATAAAAAAAATGCAAAATTAATCCATTTGGGATTTTGGTGCCAGCCAAGGACAGTAGGTATTCAGCAGCTTCTCCGATTCCAAAATTAACTGATTATCTAGACTAATATTATAAAGAGGAAAGATTTGTTTGTTTGTTTTATTTTGAATTGAATAGGCTCCGAACCAAAACTACTGGACCAATTTGAAAAATTCTTTTACCTATAGAAAGCTCAGGGAGTAACACAGGCTATATTTTATAAAGTTACGCGGACGAAGTCGCGTGCAACAGCTAGTAAATTGTTAGATAAGTAAGTATATAAGTATATAATGCTCTTTGATTTGAAGTAATCAAAATATTGTTTTCAACTTTTTAGTTTAAGTTTGTACATGTAGGTATTGTCTTAAAGTCGGTTTTAGGTTTTTTTATAAAAATAATTTTATAAATAATCTGGCGCTTTTGGTACATTTTTAATTTTGTACATACAATTTTATACAATTAATTATACGAGTAAAATTGGTTTTCTTATTGTAAAACAGCTCTGAACATATTATAATGGAATATTCAATTATAATAATAACAGTATAAAGAAATACCTATGATAATTCTTTTCCTGGTAGTTAGTGGTTTCAAAGGTATACCTAATATTAGCACGGCCTCCAGGAATAAGTTGTTTGATGTATAAGCTAACATCAAGGTTATGCGCGTACATGAAACTGTTGCTTTTATAGTTGCCTGTTTGTTTGGCGTTCTCAATTTGAAAATAACAAATTGTTTTACATATAATGTACTAACTTACCGTTAAACCGTTAGATTGTCCTATTTTCGTTGTAAAAATGATGCTGGAACTTATACAGATTATAAAATAAAGTAGCTTTCCGCCTCTTTCTGTTTATCCGCTAATTTCTAAACCACCTAATTAAATGGACCGCTCTTTCTTTATGTGAAAATTTTATATAAAAATAAAAAAAAAGTGCCATGGCTTCTCGATGGCACAGTAGACATGAATATGTCTCATATCATAAATGAAAAGAAAGATTTAAATGGTCCCTATCCCTATCCCTATCCCTATCCCTATCCCTATCCCTATCCCTATCCCCATCCTTATCCTTATTCTTTCCCCTTATCCTTAATCCTTCTATGGTCAACAGGGATAATATATATATAAACAAACGAACAAACTATCCCTATCCCTATCCCTATCCCTATCCCTATCCCTATCCCTATCCCCATCCCCATCCCTATCCCTATCCCCATCCCTATCATTATCCTTATCCTTATTCTTTCCCCTTATCCTTAATCCTTCTATGGTCAACAGGGATAAAATATATATATAAACAAACGAACAAATTATAATTAATTCATTTACGTCATGGTAACGATTTTCGTGACACACATTCTTTCGAATTAATTCATTTACGTCATGGTAACGATTTTCGTGACACACATTCTTTCGAATAGACCCCAGAGAAAAGACATATTCATGTCAATATACGGTTTTCACGTAAAGAAAGTTAAGAAGAAGACAAAGTTAAGAAAACACATATTAAGAAAGTTTCACATAAAGAAGTAAGTTTCGAATAGTTCTTATTTTAATTTAATCTATCTTTTAATTTTATACAAAATTAATTTTTGTCTTTTGTCTTTGCCAATAATTTACTCTATCTATTGATTAGCGTTCCATATCTTATAGAATTCTTGTATTTAGTACTAAGTACATCTAAGATAGAAAATAATTTAAATTTTCCACAAGTTCAAGTATTATAGGATCGCCTTAACGGGATTCGTTTTATGGACTCGCTTCGAGAGTGTGTCGTGTCATCGGGATTGTTTTGTGTTTAGCAAGTTTAATGTCTGTTAACACTTTACACAAATCTATTGCGCAATGTCTCAGTCACAACAACACTCGTCATATTTCAAATATATATATTTCGTGAACATTTACTTTTTATGTAAAGGTCTACGTAAAGGTTGTCGGATAGGCGACTAATAGATTGTGGGCGATTACTGTCGCTTATCATCACAAGCAACGCTACAGCTAACCTTAGTGGAACAAAGATTGAGGGATAAGGAAGGCATCCCTTACTCATCGAAACACAAAAGCACAAATACTGTTATTCCAAGGTAGTCTTCTGTTAAGAAGGTGCTTGCTGCCGCCAGCCAGACGTTATGTTCCATTTATGGTTGCAAAATGTAGTGTGCTTTGGTTTTGTTATATTTCTTCTTTTTACAAAGTGTAAAAAAGTTTTTTTTAGGTGATTTTAATGGTGATTGAATAGTTCCTAGGACGATTAATGTAAGATGCACTTTGTAACTCATTAGCACCCGACGAACTACCATTTGCAGACACCTAATTATTATGTATAAACACTCTTATCCTTGTTGTTTTTTAAAAATCCTTCGAGGACCTAACATTTTTCCAAGATAAAAAGTATCCTATATGTTATTCTAGGTAATAAGCTATCTGTGTGCCGAATTTCATCGAAATCCATTCAGCCGTTTTTGCGTGATTGAGTAACAAACATCCAAACATGCAAACTTTCGCATATATTAGTAGGATGATACAATTAAAAATTACAAGGCACGTCGGTTTAATTGTCATAATAAATATTGTCTTTGTAATAAAGACAGCTCTTAAAGTTGGTATGTTATCTATTCCTTAGATAAAAGTAGTATAAATAATTGATTAATGAGTTATTAGTGCGAGACAAATTTTATCGGATGAGCAAGTCCCTACCTCTTTCCTGTTAGACGATCGGGCATCTGCTAATGTAAAGTGTTACAGATAATAAACATTCATTGAGCTTGTGGGGCGAAGAGGAATAACTGCACATATTTATTTATAATATTTATATATTTACAATTACACATATGTACATATTGACAAATCGTGAGTGGCGAGAAAGCGCGTGCTTTCGTAAGCAGTTGAACGCAGTTGAACGCCGACTGATGATTTCCGTGCCTTCTTCTTTTAAATGAAGAATGACACGGAAACAGACGGAAATTCCAAATAGGTTACATTTGAAGCAGGTCGCCACAAGCTGTAAGGAATGAACCTGCGTCGCGGAGCGGGAGGACGAGCGAGAGGGTCGTCTGAGGAACGGGGTTCGCCTGATGCGAGCCCGACACAACAACACACTACTCCGCGCGCGCCTCTGCAGTTCGCTCGTCACCTGTGCCTAGGGCTACCTTAGGGCCTGTTTTGCTTCTTTATTGCCTTTGTTAATTAAATTTGTCTATTTCTATTAAAATTGTCAATATTCTAGAGTGCTTTTACTTATTAATTATCTTTTATGCTACTTTTGTTTTTTTATAGTTTAATTTTATTTGATTTCGATTTAAATAAAAATAAAATGAAAATAAATTCACGAGACATTATAGGTATTGTTTCGCGACCCTGCTTTCAATACCCACCTATAATACCCTTAATACCCTGCTTTAATCAAGATAATAATTATTAATTAGGGGTCTAGAAACGAGTTGCGTATATTTTGGGCTACTAAATATTATAACGGTTTAATTATAACAATAACGCTATGTTTATCAAATAATATCTCGAGTATTCTCGAGATTGTATTGCTGGTTTGAATGTTCAAAAATAACACTTACATATTGGTTACCAAATGATCCTATTATTAACTCAAATTGGGTAACTATACCTAACTCAGTATCCAATAAATAACAGCCAGTTCACCAATGAAAATAACACCATTAAATTTCGCATCTCGGACCACAGTAGAACCAAGAGAGCAGTAAGTGAATCAGGTTACTTTTTTCATGCTTTTTCAGTCGCAGGCGCCAGCTAGTATAATAATAAATTATTAAAGTTTACTGTCATTTCTATATCTATACATTTAAATTCAACCGTCGACGAATTAAAAATGTCTGTGAATTGTCACTTTTTTGCTTGATTCATTTTAACTTTTACAGATATTCAGAAATGAATTATTTCTTGGAGACTAGTATTAAGAAGAGAGGCACGTTTAAAGTTAGTTTTTCAATACATACAATGTCCTTTGTGATCCTGAAGAGAATGAGTCTTCTTTGTAAATATTGAATGCAGGCTCAGGCGACCCGCATCATATCCCCGTCTACCAGACAATGATTCCATTCTTTTATTTATATAATTTTTTTATTGAGGTGATCATACTGATGTCATACATGAATGCTCTGAACTTGAGGTGGAATGTAAACATAGGATTCTCTTATAATTTTCCAATAGCGTCGGACAGAAGCTGCTTGGATCCAACGTCGACCCCCTAATAGACCACCAGTCCACCTTGGGGCTCTTTTTGGAGTTTAAGACTCCTTAAGAATCTGTTTTCTGTATGAAAATTTATGGGAGTAGAATCAAATGTCACATGTCACGCGTTACGCGTTACAGGCTACAATATGCTTTAATACATATTATATTTATTAAATTATTTATTTATCGTTCGTAAGGAGTAGACTCCAGTCGTGCGTCGGAGCTGACACACACACATTTTGTGTGTGTATGTCTGACACACACATACACACAAAGTGGCTGCCCTTGCCACTTCATGTAGCATCTAGAAGTTGCAATATGAAGTTACCACACTGCAGATTGACACGCTGCTGTGAACGCTTTATAAAGAATCAATGTTTTTTTTTGCCTCGTCGCAAATATTCAAGGCCAATAACCCGCCGTTCTGGAACAAAATAAGACAAAACTTGAGTAAAATGCAGTTTGCTGTGGCTTGTTTGTGGGGAACTCAATTGAGCGGAGAGCCTTTTCGTTTTAGGGTTTTAATACAGAAGCTCCCTTCATTGATTGAATTTTTTTTTTATTAAAACAAATAAGTTACTGAGCTTTTAATTGTGTTACTTCTGTTTTAGAAGTCTATTTGTATTATTCTATTGATGAAACTAAGAGTTGCGATGCGGTATAATTTTCGCCGGCAAATGATCTATTGTTTTGACATACATGATTCATTGACGTCATTAAATTATACCTATGTTAACATTGCCATACCATACTCGATATTTTATATCACACCCAAACATATCGCTTTATAAAAATAATCATTTTGATTTGTTTTTTATCGGTGATTTTGATTTGTTTTTTTAAGGTTAAAAAAATAATATACGCGATATACCGAGATATTCATTATCTCAGCCGCAGGTCGTCCATTGCTGGACATAGGCCTCGCTCATAATTTTCCAAAAGGACCGGTCAGAAGCAGCCTGGATCCACCGCTGACCCGCGGCCTTTATTAGGTCGTCTGTCCACCTTGTTGGTGGACGTCCTACGCTGCGCTTGCTGGTCCGTGGCCTCCACTCGAGAACCTTCCGGCCCCAGCGGCCGTCGGCTCTCCGTACTATATGCCCTGCCCACTGCCCCTTCAACTTACTGATCCGCCGGCTTATGTCGGTAAATTTCGTACGTCTACGGATCTTCTCATTTCTGATTCGATCTCGCAGATATTAGACCGAGATATTAGACTCGTATAATCTACGGAAAAAAAAAAGTGTATGATATGTTTTTTATTTTTACGACTGTACAATATTGGCACGTGTAGTTATTGACACCTGTGACACCATTTAGCTAATAATTTTGTAACCTCATTGTTTGAATAATGCGTTTATTAATGCGTAATAGGTATACTTACACGTGTCTGAAATTATTGCATAGACATAATTATATGGACGCAATACACCTACATATTTTTGTACTCAAATGCTTAAAATTATATATTTGCATGGATTACAAAAATCGTCTTTTAACATTCGAATCTATAGACGATCTCTACATCCATCTAATATTATAAATGTGAAAATAACTCTGTCTGTCTGTTACCTTTTCACGACTTAACTATTAAACCGATCATCATCAAATTTTACATAGGTACTCGTCAGCGATACAAGAAAGGATACTAAAAAATGGGGACGCAGAAAAAAAGTAATGTTCCCAAGGGATCATCTTATACATATATAAAATTCTCGTGTCAGCGTTCGTAACAAAATCCTCCGAAAAGGCTTGACAGATTTTTATGTTTTTTTTTGTGTAGGTATATTCGGTTGGCTAAGGCAACGTTTGCTCAGCCAATAAAGTCATAACATGAATAAAATCCAATATCAATACATCGCTTTTTTCAGTGCACCCTATTTCTTTACCTACTTGCCTATGGATTCAAAACACGCTATACTTACTAGGTATGTTATTCTTGTCTATGTAAACAAAAATGCTCTAATATTTTCCAATATTTTTATTAACATAATAAATAGCGAACAACGATTAATGCAATGTTTTGGGAGAGCATTGACCTCGGAACGGTTTCTTGACCGACTACTTTTATTAGAAGCAATTCGCAATGCTTTAGTTACGCTGAACGCCACTTAACTTTTTAAAAAGGGGTAAGCAATTAATAATATTGTTTTGTTAGCCCACAATATAGAAAGAGGCCGCTTAAAATCGGAAGAAACAAAGACATAAAATTACAATTTCTAAACATTGTTTTGTTAAATTTTAAAATTTGTTTAAGGAGGAGTAACCTAAAGGGGGGTCCTTAATAAGCCATTGTCTATTGACATAATAATATGTGCATAAGTATGTGTAAATTGCGCCATAGTAATTGCTAATAAGGTAGTAATTGCCTACCTTAATAGGATAAGGAATTGAGATAGAGAAAGAATCGATCGCGCTATAGCTTAGTGCATAGCCGTGTGTACAGTTTATATTAATTTTATTATAAACTAGCTGTTGCCCGCGACTTCCTCCGCGTCTAAAATGTTATCTGTATAGGTAGCCTTGTTCGATAAATGGACTATCTAGTACAAAAATATTTTTTCAATTCTAACCAGTAGTTTCTGAGATTAACGCATTTAACCAAACAAACAAACTCTTCAGCTTTATAATATTAGTATAACTAGATACAAAATGAACTAGATTTTCACGTTTTTACAGTTAAACTACTGCACAAATTTTGATTAAAATTGTTTAAGACATACCTTGAAAATCTTATGCACATGATATTACGCAGGGGAGTCGTCGTATAAAGTTGTGCAGGTACTTCCTATGTACATAGGTACCTATATCTAACTGAATATCCAAATAAAGCTTTGATATTTCCTATCTTTCCCTCGATTTAGATATAGCAGAAATGCTTAATTTAAAATCCAAACATATGTTTTAATATCTGAATCTATCTATATTACCTAGTTCACAAAGAGATGAAAAATACAATAAGGAAAAATAACAGTTTCCAATAATTGAACGATATAAAATGAACTGATTAAAACTGGCTTCATTTCGAATTAATATGATTCATATGTTATTCAGCTTTACGAGTAACATGGAATTTTTAATACTAAGTATTAACTAAAACAATACATGCTGAAATGCAATTAGTATTAGTCATTGTCTTTGCTTTCTATTGCTTTGTAAGCATTATATTTTCAAATAAAGAATTATATTTAAATAGTATGCTTAAAATGTCTTATGTACAAATTTTCATAACGTTTTTCATTCTTTTTATTAAAACTTTGAGGAAGACTACTTTTGTTGATAGATGGTTAATTAAACCAGTATCTAAATAGGATAAGACTAAATCATAGGATAAAGGCGCTTTGGCAACAGTGCACGGTTATTTCATGGAGGTCTTCTGAAGAGTAGTGGTTAATAATGCAACTTAAAGGGGTAAACCAAGGCTAAATCCTAAAATTTGCATTGTTTAATAAAGATGTTACAAGAAAGTGTCAACGCAATTGGTTTAAAAAATATATTATGACGAACAAATTGATTGTTTAGAATTTCCACCGAAGTTATAAAACCCACAATAAAAGTTAGTCCATGAGAAGAATTTGACTTATATTGAGAATTGTTTCGAAAACGGCTTATTGCGCGCAAATGATTCCTGCACCGATTAATAATAGAAGAATAGAATCTCTTTAGAAGAGTTCTGATTAAAAAAAAACTTAGTTCAATCTTTATTTTTATATTAAGTTAAGTTTTTTTTTAAATGTTAAATAAATTCAATATAGGTAAGGATTTAATTAAAAATGCGTAAGTAAGGGCCCCGTTATTAACTTTTTTTGTAGTCCGGCCATCCGTCTGTTGAAATAATTTCTCAATACTTGAGGAAGGTCTTGGTTAAAATCATGAGCTTAAAATTGTACGGCGTGACGGATGAATCTGCTAGTTTTATTATACATAAAAAATGTATGAAAAAACTTAAAGTATAATTAACTTAAAGTTTATTTAATTTCGTATCTATTGACGTATTTGGTATGCGTAAATTCTACGATCTCTTAATGACGTCAACAAGTTCGTTGGTTGTGCGTCAGTGAACTAAATCTTTCCATTTTTTCAACATTACTTCACGGTACTATTACGAAGATAGTACATTGTCAATTCTCTGTCCATCAATTACTCTCGTTACTTGAAAGGTCACAAATATGGCCTTTTTTGTCCATAGTTAAATAAAACTTGACGGAGGCCAACTGCTTTAAAATTTAATAAAAACATCAATCCTAATCCATTAGCCATTCTGAAGATGGCATAAGCAGGAGGGGAGTCAAAATTGCTATATCCTCTTGTCTTGTCTGCTCGACGTAAATGGCCAAAGAAGTTGATTGTTGCTACTCACGTAACTCGTATTACATACTCTGACAAAGCAATAGGTAGGTATAATTAGTTAGTTCAATTATTTAAAGCTAAGTAGCTGAAGCCTTTTATTAGTATCTATTGAAAATACTCTTGTTAGTTCCCAGTCTTCAGTAATTATTTGTATTTTTTGTTATATTGTATTTTGAAGGAAAAAATATATTAATTTTATATTTGTCTAATGTCTATTAACTTGTAACTATTTATATATGGATCAAATTATAAATAGTTTAGGGATCGCGGACACACAAATTTTTTATATACCTACCTAACTATATATATAGATGTTTCCTGTGTTTCATCTAGCTTAGAAAAGAGTCTAGACTAGATACGTAGTAATATCACCTCACTGGACTAGATTCAAAAAATTCATTTCTTTTGAAGTAACCGAAGTGGCTTAAGTTACACGTACCCATTAAGCATAAGTGTCCTTTTAAGTGTACTGTTAAGTGGAAACACTTAAAGTAATAGCTTAAGAGATTTTAACAAAACTACTGAATGTCTTGTTAAAATGAAAGTTAGTATAAATAAGACATTGTAATTAGTAATGATATAAAGAAAAGTTTTGGCATTTTTTTTGTGTTAAGACAAAATTAAACGTGAATGCAATCTACTGCCACTTTTACTGACTCTAAGTTTACTGTCACTTTTAGTGATGGCCTGCCTGCCACCTTAAATATAAAAAAATATATCTTTATCTAATCAAAATCGGCAGAGAATTTCCTTATATTACATTTTGTTTATAGACGACTTTGTCGTCTACCAATCATTTTGTCCATCTACCATCCATTTGTCTGTCAGCTTTCCTGACTTTTTTTATGATTGTAAACTTGCTTTATCTTGCTTTTGCTATTTACCTATAAAGAAATTTCTCTGGCTTTTGAGTGAAATGTCAAAAATAGATAAGAGTAATTACAAAGATTTACTCCTACGTCCTTTTTGACATTTCATTTCTTTGGTCGTCTATAAGGATTAGTCATTGCCGCTAGATAAATCTGTAGTGTGACTGATGATTGCAAATTAAACTTTGTGGAACTTTTGCTGTGTAAAAACACCTATTAGCCTATTAGCTATAGAAAAAAAAATTACCCTAGCTTATAAATATAATATTATTTTATAATATAATATTTTTTTCTCAACTCATGTCTTTAATTAATAAACGTCATAGTAAGTATTAGTTATTTATCTATAAAAAGTAGGTAATATGAATAAGTATATTTTTTTCTATTTTACTGAATAAGTCAACAGCTGAATTCATTAAAGTTTTATGGAAATAAGTTGATTAATCCATAAACTATAGGTATATAACCTTAGAGTAAATAGTAAGTACTTAACCAGTAATATAAGTAATAGTATAGACGCGCGCCTTACGAGCAGCGAGACAGCAATTTGTACGATCGGTCGTAACTTTGAAGTGTCCACAGGAAGACAGTGTTCCATCAAACAGAATTGGAATGTAGGAAGCGAACTCGCCCACTTATTCTTCAACTTCACCGTTCCACGAATAGAACTTATTGCCGTTTAGGAAATAATTCATTCGTGCAGGATTAAGTGTTTCGGAAAGCAGCATGATTGACATTGTTTCGTAAATGGAATTAAGTGGTTCAGGCATGTATAATAGTGTCTATGGGTTCAGATATGTTTTCTTATTAATAATGAACTTTCAAAAGCTCGTGGCTAAGTAGTTTTTCCCAACTAGCGAAGTAGTATTTCCATTGTAGGTACATTTATGAAAATTGAATCCAGCGTTTCTCAACCTCTTTCTTTGAGCGGACCTCTATTGCAACTTAATCGTAACTCAAGGAGCTACTTTCATATTTTAATTTGTTATATTTACTTAGGTCTATTTTACTCACATTGATTGAATATATCTTTATTAAATTCTGATATGGTTTGTGTTGCCTTTTTGTGACGTCTGTTACAAGTCTGTCACAAAGTTACGGATTTGTTTGGATTACGGTTGTAGTTTAATCATCAAATTAACCTTAGTGGGGACACATTGATTTAATGTGTATTGCAAGTACATTGACAAATTTAAGTTAAATTTTCAGTAGTTGCAGGGCACACTGAATTTCGCAGTAATTTGGACAGCCCGTTTGGTAGCAGTAACCTTTTGGTAACCACCTTGAATTTAACATTCAAACATATTCTCAAACTTTCGCATATATAATATTATATTAATAAGGTAAAACAATGTCAAATTAATTTAGTCTAGCTCTCAATGTAGGTCAGTGACCTACTTTAGTAATAAGCAATAATCTAAACGAATTGTTATTGAGTAGAAGCGTTTCATTTTTATTAAGCAAATTGTGAGACATCAATTCAAACATATTTTGTTTAAAAAAATATAAAAGTTAATATTTCTCTACTAAAGCCAACAATTTTTATTTTATAAACTACAGCTCGTACATGATGCTGAGCTTGATCTGAGATCAGTCATAGAAGTAATATAATTAATATAACATTTAGAAATATTAGATACTTTAGACTGAATATAAGACGCAATGCGTCTACTCCCAAGATATTCAGTAAATAAAATCATTAAATGATTTATCAAAAATCATTTTAATAATTTTGATTTAAGTTTGAACCTCACTCAGCTACACAGCTATTTTATTGTTAAAAATTGCAATGTAGCGGCCTGTCCTTTTACAGAAAACAATGGAAACAGCACGACGTAATGTGACTCCAATTATGACACTCGAAGTAAAAGTACTAACTTATTTCACAAAAAAATAACATTTGAGATACCTACCTATTTTGTCTAAATTAATCATATTTTCAGATTTTTTATTTGAATCATTATGTGTATAATCTAAACTATCTAGCCATCTTGTTTAGTTTATCTAAACTGAACTTAGTTTTTGATAATATATTTAATTAATTAACGGATGATTATATTAATGCAATTTTCACTATCATTTAAAGATTTATGCGTTTAATGTATTTAAATTAAATTTATAACACGTGTCAGTTATAAAACATTGTCAATGATATAATAACATTTACTGTAGCTGGAAATTACAAAAAAAAATCGTAGTATATATAAAAATTTTGTGTCACATGTTTGTCGGCGATGAACTCTTAAAGTGCTGAACCGATTTTGATAAAACTTCGTAACTTGGTCTGTGTGTAATCGTAACTATATGTGTAATTGGGCCCAACTTAAAAGATAGAAGGATAGTTTTTATTTTGAACCTAGGCGAAGCACAGTAGCTAGTATAATATTATGGTTTTTCAATAATTATCAAAATCTACAATTCTTTTTCAACCCACGTGACGTCACAATACTCAACTGCACTCATGCGAAACAGGTACAGATTATTACGTAAAGATAAATTATGTGTTTGCTCGTCCATATAACAAAAACAAAAATAACTCTTGTGGACCAACTTTGATTGTGACAATCATAAATGGAATGAAGGACAGTTAGCCGTAGGTTGAAACTTTCACACAGATTTCACGTTACTATAACGCTATGAAATGATATCCACAACCGCTTTAGGTACTCGCAGACCGGTTTCCAGACACCACCATCAGAACCAACACACAAATACTACTATAAGCTCTGATATCGCAGCCTAGGTTAAGGTATCCTATTGCAAAATCAATTTAATTATTTTTATTGATCAAAAAATAATAATTGAAGTCACTGAAAATATTTGTTGCTTTTTAGATTCTTTCTCAATAGTATTTTTTTTGACTACTTACCTAGTTTTTTAAAGAAAAAAAGTAATTATATTATTATGTTCATATTTTTTCATTTTCATTTGGATCATTTTGTAGGTTTCTGGTGGTTTCTGGTAGACATATTTTTTCTTATTTATTATTGGTTGTAGATTGTAATTGATAGATATATAGCTACTGAGTCAAACTGTATTTCCCGTTTTGTTTCCATTACATTTCTGAATTGCCTCCCACTTATTGAAGAATATAAATTTTACGTAAAAAAATATATGTATGTTACTGTAACAGTTACATTTAGTGAAAGTATAGTCATTGTAATTTTGTGAGATGAATTAACACACAATGCTTATCAAAAACTTGCCTCACCATAGTTGGCGCGTCTGATCTCTGATATCGTTTCACTTTCAACGCGAGCTCAATGTTGAGCATTGAGTCACGCTTTTCAACTTGGACGAGTTAAAAATTGCTTTTTTCTTCATAGTCGTTAGTAGACACGAGTAAATTATTTTATTTATTAGAAAAATTTTTGTTCAATTTTTATTGCTCATATATTTATGTTAGGCGTAGTTTTTTTATTTTTAAAGGGAAACTTTTTTCAAGGTCAAGGTTAAAAATCTCAAGGTCGAATTTCGTGTGACGCTTCAGTGTAACGATTTTGTGAAACTTCTTGTAACGACTCGACGACTTCGACAAATGTAGGTAGGTACTTGAAATAATGGAATGCAGAATGCTGAGCCAGCATCCGATTCACTGCCGCGAGGACACACACACATCTTTTACCTGTTTATTAATTTCTGTTTTGTGGTTTTTGTATTATGTTTTTATCTTTGTGTTGCGTGAATAAAATTCTTTCTTCCTGTCTTTCAAATATTTATTTTATTATATTTTTCTCTCTGTTTCTCTAGTGTTTGACATCTACTAAGATATAATATCTTTTCAAGTCTATACTTTGGATTTTCTACGAATTTATTAACTTCATTTAATTTAATTTGGATTTCCGTCCTGCGTTAAGTTTACCAAGACTATTGATAGCCTGAAGATTTTATACTGTTGACTAAGTGCTTTCTAATAAAAATAGTAATAAGTATAAAAAATATCAATGTTCCTTTTATTAAAGTAAAATGTAGCCTATATACCTACCTATTATTAACAGATAAATGATAACATAGGTTTCTAGAATGTAAAACAAATTTTAGCTTTTATAAAATTAGACTATTATCTATTACTTATAGTGCAATAGGTAATTTCACCTTCCAAAGTACTTTATCTTCGTTGACATATTCGCTCTAGGTTTAAACACCTATAAATAGGTCGATGGCGCATGCGCACACGCATTATAAACTAATGAACAATAAATTCCTATTCTTAAAGTTATGTGTGTGTAAAATAAATCAAGCTTGCGCGATTGATTTATACTTTATAATTTATGACATTATGACTTGTGATTACAAGTTGTAGACATTTTGTAATAAAATAAAAAAAACTGTATAATTTAAACCTTTGTCCACCTAATTACATTATATTTAATTTACCGCTTTTAGACAAGGCAAATTAGAAAAATCAGTTAGAAAAATTCGGGTACTTTTTCGGGTACCGAATTTATAAAAAAAAATCATAAAATCGATCAAGCAGTTTCAGAAGAGTTTGGTTACAAACACAGTGACACGAGAATTTTATATATATAGATATTCTAACGATGTTATATGTATGTCGACATTGATCTATGAGTATACTTAAACCTATGCTGAAAGCGCGCGAACAACATTTCCTTAGATTTCAGTAGAATATTCAACATCTGGCGTTTACTCTAACACTAATATTATAACACAGATAATAACGTAGATTAAAAGTGTGAGAAACACATTTTTACAGCTATTCTATTGGCTCGTCGTGGGATAAAAGAGTGTCTTGTTCCACTTGCAACCACTCTATGCTATTCAATTTGTCATTCTAATTTTTGAAGGTTTTAGGCATTAATTTTATTAACTAGTTTTAGCGTGAAAGCGAGACAGACAGACAGTTACTTTTGCATTTATAATATTAGTAAGGATTAAGTATATTATTACTTCCTATATACATCTATTACCTCGGTCAACAGATTATTACAGACTAAACAGGTTATTACATACTATTACATATTATTAGCCGTAATATTAGACAAAAGACAAATAAAAATTTCATTTTTAAATCTAAGACATTTTAAATCAAGAACCTGAACTTTTTTGACATGGAGCCATCGAAACAATATATCTTTGCAACATGGAGCACCGTCATATAGACAGCTTTTTTGTTTCCTGAAAATATTTTGTGGAATTAGTTTTTTCAAACACTTGTTTTGAAAAATGATATTTTTAAATAAGTGGTCCAATATTTTGGTCAGGTACTGTAATAAAAATCGTGAAAATTAGAAAACCGAATAATATCTCTTTTGATTGACTGCCGCACAATGTTATAACATTGAAAAGACATTGACGGCTATCAGGAGATTGACTCCATTTCGTATTGTTGTGATTGTGACTCGAATTGGACTCGAATGTTATTTTAATACAAAGTTGTTATCGTGCATTTACATTTAAATTAATCTTCATTATATAGTTTCGCAACCTACACTATAGATAAGTTGGTAAATTAATTTAAATGTCAACAAATACATCGTCTTACGTATCGACTTGACCCTAACTAAATAATATCTAACTATTCGTTAAAGTAGAATAAGGCTAAATAAGATTTTTATTTGTAATTATACTTTATTTATACTTCGTTTTTTATGTAAAGGTTGACAGATAGGCTGACGGTCCACTTGACGGTAGGTGGCTAACACGGAAGACCTTATGGTGGCTACCGTCGTCTATAAGAACACGCAAAGCTATTATACTCAGGAGACAAATGACAATTAATGGAGAAAACTTGTTGATCTTGTTGTTAATCTTGTTGTTGTTTATGACCTTGTTGTTGAAATACTTATCCATTGAACTTTCTTTAACATTTGAATTTCCGAATAATCCTCGGAATAATCCTAGAGAGAGTAGTTTATTTAGTAATTTTATGTTGGCAGATAGCGAAATCTATCAAGACCAAAAATCATTATGAAAATAGGTTAATTAAAAATAAAATAAAATGAGATGTAGTTTCGGTTTATTGCATATTTTCCCGGAATAAATCGTTTTCACGCTTAGATATTAATAAATATATTTGTTAAATTTTCTAAGTTTCCACGAAAGTATGGAGTAAGGAGACTAAAAAAGTGGCTAATATTCTTACAGCAAGATGATGTGTTCATCGCTGCATGGCGGGCATAGATTATCTCATCGGTACAAGGTCTCTTATTGTTGACATAAATCATTTTATTTGTTTTCGTCGTCAAGGTTATGCAATATAAGAATATAAAATAGACGCAGACATGGTTCATTTAACACGTAACACTAATTTGAAAAAAATAAAATAAAATCTAAATGTGTGTATGTGTGTGGCACCACGGTAGTCACAGCTTTTTTTTTTAAGTGAACCTTCGAAAACCTATTAGTTTTCTAGTATAAAAAGTAATCCAGATAATAAGCTATCTGTGTACCGAATTGCATCCAAATCGGCTTAGCCGTTTTTGCGTGATTTAGTAACGTTCATAATTAAAAAACTAATAAGGAATATAACGCTTGACTTCTTGTTGCTATAACACTGTCCAGGCGTTAGATTTTTATTTTATTTTAGATTGTCCTTTGGGAACAGTACTTTTTTCTGGATAATCGGTTGCGTATAGTAGTTAAGTGGTAACAGACATACGGACAGAGTTACTTACTTTCACATTAAAATATTGGAATTGATATAGACGGATTATTATCAGATATAGGTGGATTAGGATCAGGATTAATTAGGTTTTTTCTTTTTGTATATAAATATGTATTTTTCTGTAGTTTTCTCTGTAAACCAATGTACCAATTCGTGGAAAATGTTGTTGATTGCATGATTGCTTTTACTTATATACGTCTGTCTTTCTTTATATTTACTATATATTGTGTAATTGTTTATTTTCCTAAATAAAATAAAATAAAAATAAAATAATATAAATTCTCCTTAATAACATTATAATGTTCCTTCATTTATAATTTTCAGATGCAAACAATTCTTCACCACAATGGCAGTGGATCGCTGGCCTACACGGGCAGCCTCAAGAAGAGGGAGGTGCACCGAGCTATCACGTTGCATCCAGTGAAAGACCATCGTCAGATGTATCGGCTTCATTCCTACTTCAAGGTGATTAAAATCTTTTTTAAGCATCGACATCCACAACATATTTTTTTTCGTGGATAAAAATGTTATATACATATTTAAATATCCTGCATTATAATGTTTAGGGGTTTTAAAGTGTTGCAATGGGTAATCATTGTTAAGAAATGGTAGCCGGCTAAGTCTGGGCCTGTTTTTTTCTGTTTTTTTTTTAGGAAACCCTGTGTTTGGCAGTGAGGCGTAAATGTATATATAATATGTCATATTATAGCTGTAGACTTTCTAATGAATTATTACTAGAGGATACAGGTGTCGACCTGTTTCACAGTTCCATAGTTAAAACTAAAAATATTATAGCCGATAAATTCTTCAATGGCCTACTATAACTTAAGTATAAATTGTAATCACACACTCTTATGAATTAGACTATTTTGTAATCTTTAGACTATAAGTGGAAAATTTTTATTAGGTGTAAGTTATCTATTTAAACTGTTATCTTGTAATAATACCTGAAAGTTTCCCTAATATAAAATAAAACAAATAAATAAAGAACCATACATTTAAATAGAATCCTAGATGGATGTGAGTTAAATCGTTGCATTCAACTATACTTTCAGAATCTCCACATTCAAGATTTAAGGGAGCAATCGCTGAACCTTCACCGAGACATAGCCACTGCATTGAAGGAACTTGGCGTGCCAGAGGACCAGGTAGCAGATTACACGCTGCCCGGTGGAATTCCTCTGTTCCCTGAAAAGATCGGGCAGCCAAATTACTTGGGCGATAACAGAATATTAGGTACAGTTTCATTTTACATGTCACCAACGCCTTATTATTTTTTAGTCGTTTAGCATGTTGGTCAATCTCATTTGGAGCTTCTTGGCAGGCCCTTTTAAGGCAAAAATTTGTTGTTGAAACAAATTTCTTTTGAACAATTTTGTTTACAAGAACACTTTAACTGCACAAAACTTATTTAAAACTATTTTTCAAATAATTGTACACATTGAAAAAATGTAAAAAAATATTTCCAAGAAATTAGTTTTAATTACCAAGTTATTATAGTAATATAAAATAAATCTACGTGTATTATAAATAAAAACAAATCTCAAGTTACAGGAAAACTGTACCGATTTTTTTATAACTACACACACATAATCTGTCACGTTCCAATAAGCTTTTAAAAGAACGACATCTATCTGGTCAGCTAGTATTATATAATAAACACACAAAGCTATCACGACTTACATCTAGTGAATCTATTGGTCGATACTTACGTAATTATGGAATAAGATTTGAAGAATTGTACTGTATCTGTTTTGTGTTGTAGTCATCAATAAGATTCCTATTAATTTTTCAGGTGCTCCGATCGACATGAAACGGTACAAAGCAGATAACGTGGATGACATTATACCTTTTGATTTCATCAGTAAATCAATTTACTCGATATCTCATATGAATCCTAAAAGAAGAATTGAATCTCCGCTCAAAGAAGCTTTGGATGACGTCATTAGAGAGGTAGGCAAAAGTTATAAGCTATTTTATAAATGTAAAGGTAGTCAGACAGACAGACGGCCTACTTGATTGTAGGTGGCTACCGTCGCCTATATATCCTATCCTTAAAGATAGGATATCTCTGGCATCTCTTAGTTACTCACTGAAACACAACCGCACATATGCTGTTATTTCACGGCGATCTTCTGTATCGCAGAACGTCTGACAGCAGTAAGCACCCTTACTGCTGTCAGACGTTCCCCCACACTAATTCTCCCCAGATGACTACGAAATGCAGTGTGCTCTGCCACTAATTTCCAGATCCATAGCATAGCTATACCTATTATTCGGATTTCGGGATCTGGAATTCGAATCCGGGACACCTGAGATAGCGTTAAAGCTAGCACCTTAACCACTCGACCTGAAGTGGCTCAGAGAATAAATGGATCTATTCATAATTTGTAATTTTTATGTTTTCAGACTATGGAGATCATTAATGCGCCATCACGACAACGTGGAAGAGTGATAGATTTCAACGAACTGTTGTATGGCTACACGAGATTGGACCCCTTGCACGGAGTAGACCACGTACTGGATTTGTTGCTCAAGTACCGGAGGTATAGAGGTCGCAAGATGACGGCGGCAGTGAGGAGGCACGCGTATTTACAACAGTCCTTTACTGGTTAGTATTATTTTTAAATGGGGACGCATGGAAGGAGGTACTGATTGCAAAGCTCAGTATTGAGTTTCAAAGCTCTCCACTATAAGGTCTTGGAGAATTGAACTAGAAACGAGGGGCAGACTTAAGCTTCTATCTAGAATGCTACTATCTAATCTAATCTAATCTAGAAAGCCGGAAGGCTGCCTCGTATTTGCCAACACTGAGTACATATCTGAATACAACCTACACTAACATTTTGATTTGTCTTTTTTCTTGCATTATCTACATTTTATCTTAGAAACTTTTGCATTATTTTATACATTAGGTTGTTGGTCAGATTAAACATAACTAGTCTATTAAAAATATAAATCTATTTAAGGGTTAATGACAAATATATAATAATACAGTTATATATCGATGAATAAATGTATAACAGATATAACTATTAAGAACATTCTTGCTCATTATTTATTTTCTAATTCCAGGAATGGAGATAAGAGAACTGCCTATGGGAGATCCACCGCCATTAGAAGACGTTACAATGCTTGATAACATTGATAATAACCTTAAAAATTATCAAAACGAATACGAGGATTTTGATGAATCAAACCAAAAACAGAATAGTTTTTTAGATTTTGGCAAGTTGAATGTAAGAGAGGCTCTCGAAAGCGGTCTCATGAAGTTACAGAACAATCTGCCCAACGTTTTGAAATGGAGTGCCGACGTGCAGGAGTATCCTATCTATGGAAGAATGATTAATTTCATCATGCCTCTGTCGGGAAGGCAGGAGATTTTCGGCAGATTTATGAGAAATTACGAAGATGTAGTGTTAAAGAGTGACGAGGCTGTGAAACTTATAGTCGTTTTATATTTAGACAGTGCGAGTCCAACGGACTACAAAAATACTGAAAACCTAATAGATTATTATAAGAACATTTATGGGAAAGAAATTAATTTAATCAAAATGGGTTCTGCGGCGTTTTCCAGAGGTGCCGCGTTAACTGAAGGCCTGAAGCAGTGTTCGAGTGAAGATCTCGCGTTCTTTGTAGACGTCGATATGATGTTCAATTTCAAAACCCTTAGACGGATAAGAACTAACACAATAAAGTACAACCAAGTTTACTTTCCAATAGTGTACAGTGAATTCAACCCTGAAGTTGTCAACGGTGACGACTACAATAAGTATATAGGCGGAACTCAAGTGTCTGATCCAAATTTAGCTAAAGTTGTGGACACTGAGGAAACTAGTGTAAAATCCGAGAGAGAATTGACTGACTTGAAATATAGTAGGGAAATAAACGATGACAATGGTTTCTTTAGACAGTTCGGTTTCGGTATCCTAAGTATATATAAGTGTGATTTTGAAAGGCAGGGCGGTTTCGATTTGAACATTAAGGGGTGGGGTTTAGAGGACGTGCAGTTGTTTGAGAAGTTGATAAAGTCAAATCTGACGGTGCATAGAGCGGCGGATGAGAGTTTAGTGCACATTTTCCATTCGGTGAACTGTGATAAGAATTTGGAGAAGAGTCAGTTTCAGATGTGTCTCGGAACTAAAGCGTCAACGTATGGTAGCGAGAAACACATGACCTACTATATGTTGAATCACCCTCAAGTGCTGTGGCCACAGGAAAAGGAAGCGAAAGGTGTTAGCTAGTATTTGCTTTGCAAACCTTTAATTGAAAGAACAATTTGTTATTATAATTTTTCCAAGCAATCAATATCCTTAAACTTTGATCAACAGTACCTACATCTTCGCATTGTGGTGACAGAGTTATGTAAAATCAGTAAAGGATATTGAATTACAAACATGTACAAACATGTACAAACGCCCACGAAGTGTTAGACTTAAGCAAATTTTAATTAGTTCAGTAACAAGTTGAAATTTCATGGTGCTAAAATGTGGATTCATAAAAGTGCAATCTTAAGCGGAGAATGCTGTACCCCGATTGCGGTATGGTATTTGATACAGATTACCTTGTATAAAAAATCGGTTTCTAGATAAAATATAGCTACTATTTTGGATATATATAAAACCCATGTTTATATGTTGTCAAACGATGTTTTATCAAAATAGATCTACTATTTTGGTAGATCTATTTTGATAAAACATCGTTTTTATGATTTGTATCGTCTACCAAAACGGATATAGCTTTCTTTGTTTTCGATTGAACATTACTACGATTAAAATTATGCGCTTCGGCAAACTTCGTTTATAAAAATAAAATAAAATAATAGGTATAGAATTCGAGTACATAATTAAATATTGCAGGTAACACCTCTATATTATGTAAAACATCATCACATTCGGAATTCTGAAGGAAGCTCGGAAATTGCGCATAACTTTAATTGTATGGCCCAGATACACGACAACACTGACACTCGACACAAATGTCGACACTAGTGTCGATTGCGTCCACACGGTAAGCAATTTTTTGTGTCGATATTGGTGTATACATCAAGTGTTCCGGTTCAAGTGTATTGGCTGTCTATGCGCACATCCTATCTCCACGGCTGCAACACGGACACTGAACTGAGCGACACCGACACTACATTTGCAACCGTGTCGCGGCAGTGGACACACAGACAGTCGATGTATAAACTGAGTGTTTAGTGTAAAGTGTCGTCGTGTATCCCTAGCATAGACTCTTAAGTTCTGCACTCGTAATTATTATATTTTTGTACGAACGGAGAAAGAGAACATTTAATTGTTTAGCGTTTAATTTATGTGCGTATGACGTCGACATTGATAACTTTAAACTTGATAGTTATTTCGTTATGGTTAAATTATATGTTAATTGGCAAGATTTACCTAATAATATTAAAACAAACATACAACAAATCTGTAAATAAAAAGTTATTTCCTTTTGATATTGTTATGCATAATATTTGTACATACTATGGTAACTATGGCCTATATTAGACTTGCGTACGAACAATGGGTGAGGTGAATGTATTTCATTTTAAATTTATTTATATATTTTCATTTTATATAATTGTGAATTGTGAAACAATTTCAGTATTAGCTTACTAATTTAGCTTCTTAAAGTTCGATCTCATGGTTTGGTAATATTTGTCAAGGTTCTGTTAACAGTCTGTTAATCTATTTAGATAAAAAGTCTTAGGAAAAATAGTTTTCATATTTCTATTGAAATGTTTTCTTCAAAATTATTTTAGCCGTTAGATATCCACTGCTGGACATAGGCTACCCTCATAATTTACCAAAAGGACCGATCAGAAACAGTGTGACAGACCTTGGTGTAACGATATTCGCTAGTTCATGTCATGACCCGACACACTGTTTATTTTTTTATATATATTAATATATTTTAATAAACATTTATGAAATATATATGTACCCAATCGGAAATAAATATAAGTTCAATAAATCGCTTAAAATTAAGTCACAATGTGCATTTTTTTAAAAATATGATATTATTTAATTGACGTTTTTTGAAGGTGTTTATATAATTGGTCTAATGTGCTGGAATTGATAATTAATTAGAAATTTAACTAGATTTCATAGAAATAATTGTTCCTATTGTAAATACCAATCAGACAAATAGATATATACAGTTTAAGAGATATTTTTATATTTTACTATTTTTTGTAAATTAGTTATAAATATTATAAAATTAAATGCTTTCCTATAAAAAACATTTTTTTAGATTGTTAACACGTTATGTTAATATTTAAATTATAACAAACAGCTTGTGGAATATTTGATTGTCAGAACACTAGACGTCTCAATAAGGAGCAGGATCATTTTACACTAATTTAGACTTTTGGACACACTTTAGATCCTTATTTAGATTGGAATCCTACTAATATTATAAATGCGAAAGTTTGTTTGGATGTATGGATGTTTGTAACTCTTTCACACAAAAACTGCTAAATGTATTTCAATGAAATTTTGCATACACGTTGTCAAGGACACCAGAAAGAACATAGGGTACCTTTCATCCAGAAAAAAAGTACTGCTCCCGAGGGATCATCTAAAATTAAGGAAATTAACTCCTGGCTAAGTGTAATAGCATAACGATGTCAGGCGATATATTGCTTTTTCAACGCGGACGAAGTCGCTGGCACCAGCTAGTGTAGTAGTATTTTTTTAATTTACTGCTTTGCCACAATTTTAAAAGTTACAGTTTTGAGGCTGATCGTTATTTTTTTAACATAATAAAAGCACGTGTGCTATTGAATTTCATGCATAGGTATGGGATGCCACAGTCACTTATGTTCTTTACCATGTCAAGGCGCATAGCCTATCTAAGGTGTTGCTTGTAGGACCGTCATACTACCTGCAGGCCGTTTGTATATCAAAAATAAATTATAGAAAATTGTCGGTATACGAGAATGTCAATCGGAGCAATTAGTTTGGAATATTTCATAGAAGTAAAGTACTTAAATAAATAAATGATAAATTCAAAAGGTTAGAAAGAAATATGATTAAGATTGCAAACGAAAATAATAGAAATCTTCAATTAAGCAAGATGGTAATATCGGTGCAGTGGTGGGGAACCCCCTAATAGATCGCTCCGATCGATCGGTTGCAAGACATTTCTTTTTTATTTATTTTTCTTGCAAATTCTTTGTGTAAATGTTGATTGCGAATTCTGCAATAAACAAACTTATATTAAAGCCTGTATATTCCATGACTTGTCATAATAATGATGTATTATAATATGGTATTAATTGTAAATAAAATGTAAATACTTACTTATTTGTGCTCACCAAGTGCCAATTTTAATGTAAGTAGATAAAATTAATTATATTTTTTAAAATTGTATTTTAATTAATATCATTGCTATTGTGATCAAGAGAAAGAAACAATAAATGATTTTTTTTTTCAAAAAAAATATTTTTTCATTTTTACTCATAGATTATATTAATAATAAAATAGTCATTGATTTTAGATATTGACAGTAATTTACACATTAATAGAAGCGAACCCTGCTACATAGTCTAAAGGAGGCAGGGCGCGCAAGGTTGCGGCACTTGTTAAGAATTAACAGGAAGTTGTTACGATATGGTGGCGTAATGCACAGGTCCGTGACTCATCAAGTACTCAATCCATACTTATATTATAAACTAGCTGTTGCCCGCGACTTCGTCTGCGTTCAAAATGTTATATAAATGTTATATAGCCTAAAGCCTTTCTCGATAAATGGACTATCCAACACAAAAAGAATTTTTCAATTCTAACCAGTAGTTCTTCGGATTATCGCGTTCAACCAAACAAACAAACTCTTCAGCTTTATAATATTAGTAGGTATATAGACTCTGTCTGTCTGTTACCTTTTCACGCGTTTACTACTTAACAGATCGTCATGAAATTTTGCATACACGTCAGAGATAAAGGAAAGGACATAGGATACCTTTCATCCAGAAAAAAGTACTGTGCCCGAGGTATTATCTAAAATTAATAAACGAAACTTACGCCTGACAAAAGTGTAATAGCAACGCAGACGTCAAGCGTTATATTGCTTATTATATATTTTTTATTTTCCACGCGAACGAAGTCGCGGGCACCAGCTAGTTTACTTAAAATAAATCTTTCGAGTTTTCCAAATTATTTGAGCAACATGGTAACTTAAAACAGTTAGTTTACTACTAGCGACATCTATATTCATGATGGTCATGATTTGGTGGTCAGCACAAGTAAGTTCAATGTGTGCTTGTTTGTACTTCTGTCAAACTTATCTATCTGTAAATAAAAGATTCTATTTTCTAGCTTTTCAGTGTAGAAGGATGGTGACGTTAAGCTAACAATTATAACTATTTATCATTTGCGCAAAAGTGTCATTAAAATGTTAATTAATTAAATTGACAAATCACCTGTCAAAAACTAGACATACCTAAGATACTTAAGTACTACAAATAACCTAAGTAAAATAAACTTTGCTATACAAGTTTTAGTGATTTGTCTTAAAATATAGTAGTAGTCAAATAAAAATTTCGAAACTTGGATAGAATAAAGCACACAAAATAATTTCAAAAATTTACAAATTATTTCTGCAGTAGTCTAACTAATATTATAGAGGACAGATTTGATTGTTTGTTTGAATTCTTTCGCCTATAGAAATACGTTATCAGGGAGTAACATCCGTTACTAATCCGTACTAATATTATAAATGCGAAAGTTTGTATAACTCTTTCACGCAAAAACTACTGAACCGATCACCGTGAAATTTTGCAAACACGTAGTTTGGGACACCAGAAAGGACATAGGGTACCTTCATCCAGAACGCGGACGAAGTCGCGGGCAACGGCTAGTTAGTAATAAAAAGGAAACAACCTACACTTTCAAAACTAGCGATACTTACGCCAAGGCTTCGTATTAGTAAAAACCGAATCAAAATCGGTCATGCAGTTTAGAAGAAGTTAGGTTAGTTAAGACCAATAGGTCCTATATTGCTAGTCGCTAACGATCACGTGTAGAAGTAATAGAAATTTAGAAAACTAAATCTAATTTTAGGAAGAAGGAACGTAATTTATTCACATATGTTTTTTGTGAGAGTCACTTTTGTAAGAATCTAAATGAACAATCTAATGAAACAAGTTTGTGGGGCAATTTACGTAATATTGAAAAGGTTAATATAATACCTACGCAATGTTAGACAATGGCAGCCATAACAAAAGTGGTAAATGTTCACTGCAATTGCTAATTGCTGGATTTCCACATCTGAGTCGCACTGATGCTCCGAATGTTGGACAATCAGTGTCCATCATCTGCTGTTATGTAATGTGGTAATATGATGTAGTCACAAGATCTAAGCGATTACCTACTGCGTGATTGCATTTCGCAATTTAGCGATAATGTATCCCAGATGGATACATTTGATTTCAAATTGGAAAGTTTTAATGTTTAGGTACAGCTACTGTTAGAGTAGACTCAAATATTTAAAAAATTCTTAAATAATATTATTTTTTAGTTTTTCACAATAAAATCCGTATTAATACATATTTTATTATTTTAAAGTGATCTTTGACTACAATATACCTACAGGAAAACTGCTCTGTATGAGAGGTTTACAGCATCTATGCATTTTCTTATACCTCTGTTGGTTGAATCTGCTCTCTGATGAAAACCTAAAAAGAGTAATAAAGAACTTAATTCTTTGGATACCTACTATAGATAAATTTTTGAATATAATTTGCATCACCTACCAACTATAGTACCCAAAAAATTACCTAGTCAAAGCAGAAAAAGACTGTAGCGTAAATTCAAAAGTTAAGAAGCTTTTGCTGAGTGACTAAGAGGTGCCCAAAGATTTAAATCTTGGAGGTACCTATACATTCTGTAAGTAACGGTTGTTGTGGGTACAATAGCTTTATTAATAAAAAAGGCTTCATTAATGGCTTAATTTTTAAATATTTTTTTAATAATTTCAAAGTAGGTTGCATAAAAAGACAAGAAAGTACGGTGTCGAAATGTATTTATTTTTTTTGTAAATAAAAACATAAAAAACTATTTTAACAAATTAAGCTAGTCTTAAAGATAAACTTTATACAAGACAAGAGTCGATGTCAGCGGCTAGCCACTTCATATCTTTGGCTACACGAATCGACCAACAATGAAGTTGGTTAGCTCGTTTAGCCAAACATGACTGGCTAGCCGCTGCAGGTCTTCAACCCGGGTGCGTGCATAGTCGCAAGCGTTGGCCGAAGAGATGGTAAGCTGGGCCTGAGCCGGCATCACCTACATTGTACGTGACCACGGCCGTGAAGACTAAACATTCGGCTGCGCTCGGAGATGTTACGACCGCAACCGAATAACGTGGGATATACGTCTATTTCAAATCAATTCAATGTTTGATTTGAGTGAAATAAACATATGGCTGGATTTTGGTTTACACGTTTAGTAGGGAGCGCCGTAGCTGCCTGAAGGAGCGCGGGCGGGTGCGCCATAAGAGGAGGAAGGACCGGATGGGTAACCGCCGGAAGAACCGCCGGATTGTTCGAACTGAGCGACCTGGATAGCTTGACGGACTCCTTCAAGGTTGATGCCTACAACACGTCCGCCACCTGGAGCACCGTATGAGCTGGAGGGAACGCCGTATGAGGATGAAGGAGCACCGTAGGATGATGATGGAGCGCTAGCGTAACCACCGCCGAAACCTGAGGACGATGATGACTCTTCCTTCAACAGGATCTGGCGGATTTGTTCCAGAAGTTGCTGGTCCACATTTTGGCCTTCCGAGGTCTGGTATCCAGATGAAACAGCACGGTATCCGCCACCGCCACCACCGCCGAGGCTCAAGCCACCGCCGAATGATCCACCGAATCCTCCGGACGAGGGACGGTTGTAATTGTAACCGGAAGGAGGCTCTGCGCGGGCGCAGGCGACCAATGCGAGGGCTATGCACTGCGAACAAAAGTTGAACAATTTAAAACCAACTCTTACAACAAGAAATTACGTTATTTGTACTGGTTCGTGAACTGGGCAATAATGGTTCTATTACGGAAGGCTGCAATTACAGAAAAAGCACTTGTGCTGCTATTTTTAGGCGCATAATTAAGGAAGTCATTGCCAGTCTCGTATCCTCAACGTGTACCTCTAAAATTTGCTAGTGTTTACAGGCCACGGTTACACACCCATGAAATAGATAGGTACATATCAACCTTCCAAAAGAATATAGGCCGTCTGATTTTCCTAGGATTTTCCTCATAAAAAATACAGTAAGTAAATAAGAGAAGAGACGATTGAAACTTTTTGGGAAAACATTGTGATGGAAGTTTGATTGACTCGCACGCAATCTTTGAACTTTCCATTTCATTCGATAGATAGTATTTGCTTAGTTGTTCACAAGCTGGATTCTATGCAAATATCACGATGCCATGTCTACTGTTACACAATATTTATTAGACAACGAATTCTTTCCCAGTGACTCGCTTGATTTTACCAGTCGATTTAATTGCCAGTGAAATTTTGTTTTTACGTCGTGTTGCGCGAGGTCAAGTGCCATATAATAACATGACAATATGTTTTTTTTTTATTTTGACTTTTTGACTCATTGCTAACTTTCTCGAATACAAACGAATATCTACAATTAATTTTTAACATTGTATAGTTAACAATGTCACACTTGTTTTGTACTCAGTGCTTCAATAAGATCTAAAATTTGATGAAACTATTAAAAATCCGATTTCAAATTAATTTATTTCATTTATCAGTAAATTTTCGAACAGAGATTTAAAGTAATAATATGATTTTTGTTTGCGCAATTAAATAATAAAATCAAAATATGTAAATAAATTTATTTACTATTATAAAATTGTTTTAATTTTTTTTATTAACTTTCAAAAAACATGTTTATGGACCTTTAACCTATTGTATATTAATACAATGGTGAAATCTTTAAAATGATATAACAAATTAATTTGAATACTCTTAATATTAACGAAACGGTTGCTACCAGAATATTAAGTAATGCGAATAGAAAGCTGTATGGAAATTATTATTTGATAAAATTAAACATATTACAAAATAATTTTGCTGTTTGTTTCTTCGCTGACTTCTAAACAACCGAACCGATTTTGATACAGTTTTCACTAATGGAAAGGGCGATAAACGAGGAAGGTTTGTGCATATAATATGCAAACAAAATTTGCATCTAAGCCGGGTGCGGGTCACTAAAGTCTAATAAATATAAATATTATAATAAAATCTAGGGAAAGTTTCACAAAATGAGTTGCTTACAAAGTGTTTTGTCTTGAGAATTATTTACGAAGAGGCAGAGCACACCGCTTTTCGCAGTCATATATGTATGTAGAAGCTCACCGTGAAATGACAGCACGTGTGCTTTTGTGTTTGGATGAGTGATTAAAGAATGGCAAAGTCCGTTTTTTAATTTTTGTTTTATTATAAGTAGATGGGTTAGCTCTTGACCAACAACCAGCTATGTAGCAAGGATGAGACCTATAATGGAGCGAGCTCACCCAGAAAATTAGTTATCCTTATCCTACTAAAGCTAAGATTACACTGACAGCAATGCGTTGCTCGAGTTATTAGACGACAATAGTCACCTATCATCAAATGGATAATCAGCTTTACGAGCAGACTTTAAAAAAGCTGAACATTTTACGAACAAATTTTTTTATAAATGTCAGTTAAACATAAGTAAAAATAATAATTGCGAATGCGGTAACAATAGAAATAAGGTGCTAAGTTGTAAAGTGAAAGTGGCGGGTCACAGGGCAGAAGGAAGAGACGATTGCATCACGGAGGCCGGTCGATTGCCGGCATCAATGTGCGGTAACCGAGGCGTCTCTGTGGGAACGTGATCTTTGACATGAACATATTCTGTTATGGGAAGGTCGCAGCAAAAGTAATAGAAGTTAGTCCAATAATATTGGGTATGTGTCATGTTACTTTACATGGGGTTATCGTATTGAATAAAAAATAGAATCTATGAGGTTTTTTAAAGATAATTGTTCCCGTCGTATCTGGTCTTATTCTTCATTTTTCCTATTGACTCACTTGTCTGTCTTTAGATTACATAATAGAGTAGTTCAAAAATAAAAATATATCTATTATTATGGTCCTAACAATTTTCTAATATTATTTGATTGTAAATAAACAAAAATAAACATTTCTCATTATTACTAAAACTGTTGAATTGTTGTTGTTGAACTGTTGAATAAGACCTTATTAGACGAGCAGTAGGTAAGATTTCCTAACGGTGTCGTTACTCAATTTGAAATTAGAATAATTTGTGAGATTCAAGGAAGAACTTGAGCGAAGGTACATCACACATACTTATGAGGTATCGTGATTACGTAATTCGCTTCCTAGACCAAAGTGCCCAGCATAACCCCATAACTACACATTAGCATTCACAATACAGTTATAAAATCAACATACACTTTATTGATGACATAATACTTTAAACACTTATCGTAAGGGCCTTAACAGAAAATCGTTTAAGGCGTTATATTTCCGCGCAAGATGAAAAGTATTTTTTAATTATTTTTTTATTTTTCACAAAAAATAATAAGTTTTTTAAAATGTTTAAAAAAACAATTACATAATTAACATATTTCTATATATTATAATTCTTTTTTATACACCTTTATTTAACAGCCTAACTGAATCGAAACCTAACTGTAATTCCACCTGTAAGATGGTGGTTACTGTCACCAAACTTCAATGCTAAAACGTCTCCAATTGAAAATTAAAAAAGTGCCACAAAATAGTAGAAAACTACATAAATGTAATCATTACTACTTAAACGTAATGAGGCATTAAGTGCACTATGACATGATCAAACCTCCTTACATCATAAAATGGCGGCGCTTCCGCGATTCACCGGAAATCACGAAACCGCCATTACAGCTCAACTTTGAATTTCGTTCGCTAACATTGTCATGATTGCCGCCATTATTTTTAAGGTTATGTTCTAGGTAAACGCCATTTTCGTTACTCCTTAATGTACTCTGTGGTCATTAGTTGGAGTTTAATACTAAATTGAGATCATAATTATAACATAAGTAAATATAGTATATATAATAACGAAAGTAAGTACTTTCGTTATTACATCACCTTACTTGTAAACAGAATATTTCCATATTTTGTATAAATACTTAAAATAGACGTAGATCTTAGTGCAAGTCACGTAAAGTAGAAATACCTCACAGAACACGTACATAGAACCTGACAAAACAATTGTAGGTATATATTTCATTTGGAAGATGACAAACAGCACGGTATCCCGAGTTTCTTTCGGAGTTTCTTCTCAGATCGTCATCATAAAGGCTATTTTTTTCCGAAACCCTGTGGTTAAAATTTATTGACGTTTTTAACTTATCAATGAAAAAATATCTGTTTCACTATTTCCTATTCTTGAAATAATAGCACTTGTGGTGTTATGCGAGTAACAGATGACGCGATAATTCCCTTATCTTATACCTTATCATCTTCTCTATAAATCTTGTTTGTTGGTTTTATAACTGTATTATGGTTGGTAACATCTAATATGCCGTCTACTGAAATGTACCTCGAACCTAAGTTTAATGTTATATTTAACAAGGTACCTAGACATTCAAACATTGCAATGGCGTCATTATCTATAACACACTGTATTCTAAACACGGCCGATTGCAATACGATTTTCGCATAAAAATCGTACGATGAGTCGCGGTGCGCGATTTAGTTTCATTGCCTTGACTCTATTCAAATATCTAATTTGAGACAAAGTCACATGCTTTCATTGTTTATTTTTGAACTACCTAATAATGCGAAAGTCCTTATGTTGATTTAGTTAATTTTTTCCATATATATAATACTAGCTGGTGCCCGCGACTTCGTCCGCGTTCTGGATGAAAGGTACCCTTTTTGGAGTCTTATGTCCTTTTTGGAGTCCCAGACAACGTGTATGCAAAATTTACAACGCCATCTAGGGAATTCTGTTTGAAGCAATGTAGTACTCTAATTCATCTAATCTCACTTCGAATAATGGAAAAAGTCTGTTAACAGATGGCACTACATGTTAATTATAGTTTATAAAATTACGTTACGTGTTAATAAAATTAAAGCTGCTGCCCGCGACTTCGCCCGCGTAACTTAGTAAATTATGTACTTAAACCTTCCTCGAGAACCACTCTACCCATTAGTGAAAACCGCATTAAAATCCGTTGCGTAGTTTTAAAGATCTAAGCATACAAAGGGACATAGGGACAGAAAAAGCGACTTTGTTTTATACTATGTAGTGATGACAATTACTTATGTAATCACGAATAAGCCAATCCGAGAACTTTTCTAAACACAATTTTTGTGTTTTGTTAATTTTTTTTATGTCAAATGTTATCTTTACTTAGTAAAATTTTAATCAAAGTTAAAAAACGTTTTAATTTTGATGAATTATCATTCTAAATATTCGCATATCTTCCGGAAGAAATTTAGGTTATACTTAGTAGGTATACCTACTTAGAGATATTATAGATATTTTTTAAATATTATATTTTCATTTCTTTTAAAACGATTCAACTATGATTTCTAAAATAAATCGAAACATTAATTTTATTCTTAATTATAAATTTAATTAAGTTTTAATACTTAATTGCAATAATATCAATCTCAGTGGTTGTCAACCTTTTGACCCGCGAATTTGCATTAACTATGCCTAACCAGGAGAAGGGTACAATTAGTAAGTGTAGTATACTGCAAATGCGCAATTATAAAAATTCCTTAGGTGAGCACGGAAATTCCTATCCTATTAGAAGATTAAGCTTGAAAGGGGATTTTTATAGTAATTTTTTTTTCAAATATTTCGAATGGTTTTTGATATCACTCACATATAGGTGATAATTTCCCTATATTGTCCTAATACCTTTAAGATGTGCACCATACCTGCAGGACCAATGGCATTGCTATGCCAGTGTTTATCTATACTAATATTATAAAGAGGAAAGATTTGTTTGTTTGTTTGTTTGAATTGAATAGACTCCGAAACTACTGGACCGATTTGAAAAATTCTTTCACCTGATTTCCCTGATGCTACGTTATCAGGGCTATATTTTTAGTTACGCGGACGAAGTCGCGTGCAACAGCTAGTAACTATAAACGCAACCACAGATTAATCCTTAGTCGAATTCCAATTGACTAGCTAAGTAGTATGCAGAAAATTGTTTTAATTTTTGACCCCATTTTAACTGACACCTTTATCACGGTACTTGATTTTATTACCTACGTGAAAACCTATAGCTTCAATTAGTAGAAACTTTGCATGTCGTTAGTGAGAGATAAAAAGTACGACGCGTGATAAAACGCGATCATCTTGTGTGAAACTACCATTAAAGTTGACTTTTGAATGCACAACGAACTACCTTGATTGTTTAAGTGATAAATTCAAACAATAAAAACAATTACGAAACGACTCTTCATAATTCTTAAGCCAACTGGGTTTAGTAATCCTATTAGCGGCACCCTTAAACTTTTCGGAGTGTAAAATTTATCACTTCATGTGGAGAAGGACCGGTGAAAGCTAATATTTTCTTTTTTTTATTGTTTATGGTCGAATTTCGACCACTAGACGACCTCTGGCAACTAATAAATATATAAATAAATAACATTCGAAAATCCAAGTGCATCGCGACTGCTGATTGAAAGATTCATTCACAATTTCCACCGGCTGTAAGTATTCCAGACAGGCTGAATAGGATACGATTCCTTTGCCATACTTTTTTCTAATGACGACAGAACACTTTTGATCTTCAAATTCGATATTATGTTCTATGGCAATCCGTGATGCACTTTGATTTTCGAACGTCACAAGCACTTGACACTTTTTTTAAATCACTGGCACGGACACTACACTGGACTTACCGCTACGAAGGCTTTCATGATGCTTAGTGAGGGGTCACTTCGGGTAGTAACGAAGTAATGTGATGAGCTTGGACGGCAAGAGATGATATATACCTAACCTATGGCCGCGGGAGGGGCGGACAGAGAAAGGATAGGTAAGGTTGTGTAAGCAAGGGAGATTCTACCATACGAGTAGGAAGTTTTGTTAATAGGAGGGCATTAGGTGATTTTTCGTTTTTCATTTTGAATTGAGTCGCGGGAGGTCAACAAATTTTTTTTGGTATTTTGATTTTTTTAATAATTTTTATGACTGCAAATGTTTGCTCACAATGATTGCGTAATTTAATACCTACTTTATGTAATATTAATGGAATTTTTATTCCATATTCTAGTAAAAATAATTCTGATGGTATAATATTGTTGAAGATGGTAAAATGGTAAAAAATAAACAATAAAATTAAGTTTCAGTAAAATTAGCTGTTTTTTTATATTATGGATCTGTAGGATTTTTCCAAATTTTCCCAATACAGCCAGCTATTAATATGTCATTAGCCCACCGCGTACTGTGTCGTTTTCATTGAGTAGCTTCTACTATCCATTGCCACTATGAATGCCTCAGTTACCTTTGTTTTAAGTCTGATTTTCTTTAATATTTTAAAGAAGCGTCTCTCCGTTGCTTTTGATCTAGTTTTGTTTTAAAGCGATTTTTGTACCTATCTGGTGATAATTTTCTGTTTTAGTTTATTTGTGCAGGTTTTCAGTTACGGCTGATCTGAACTGATTTGTGTTTACTAGAAATAATGAAAACTTTTTTAAATACACTGGGCCGCAGAGAAAAAGGGTCGGTTAGAAAACCTTTAATATCTTGAAAAGTACCTGAACTAGCTTTATGAAATAAAAACTAAATTAAAGAATATTTTAATATGCTTAAATAAAAATAAAATTTAGTAAGTTTAGCTTTAATTTAGTCTTTATTTAATAAAAGGTAGATTAGGTACTTTTGAACATATTGAAGGTTTTCTAACCGACCCTTTTTCTTTACGGTACAGTGTATTACTTAAAATTTATTATTTTGTAAGTGGTCTAAATTAGTACTCCTGCTTTAGTATTGTATGTAGTTTGATGAGCCATAAACTTAATGTGGTATTGACTCCACTATCCCTATAGAAACAGCAATGTTTATTTCCACACGTGATTCAATGTATATATGCACAAACAAACAGTAGCCCGGCCAAACATTTGCTCTGACGTCATTTTAATGCACGTTCACAACTCGTTAGCACTTTGTCAAATACCTTTGACACCAATAAGGTTACCAATAGGTTTACCAATAAGGTTCCAATATTGTTTTCGTAATTAGAGGCTTCCATTATGAAAACACTTTAACGGGTGAAGTGAAAGCAATCAATAAGTGGAATTACCACATCAATCCAATTTTCACACAAATTACGTAATATTCACAGAGCACTAGTAATATTATTTAATTTAATTAATTTAAATTTTATATATTAAAATTGATTTGACCCCCGTGTGTCATTATTCCGATCATTTAATCCGATGAATGAACTGATGAGACTGTAGTAGTTTTGGTAGTTATTTGAAAATACAACAGTAGGCGAAATGTGTTCTAGATATTTTCGGTACTAGTCAATTTGTGTCATAGTAGATTTGAGTGCTTGACTCGTTATGTAATAGTCAATTTAAGCTCTAGGCAAAAATCAATGGTAGTCAGATTGTGTTCTAGACTCTTAAGGTGACTGTCTCCTAAGGCTAGCTTAAGTTATCACAGAGCGGATTGGATTAGTTAGTTGGTTCGTTTAAACCTCAGTCTGTAGGCCTTCTATGCAATTAAGCTGTGTGAAGTTAATTTGTTAAAATTAACGACACCATATTTTTGGCCAACATTTTTACCCTAACATGAATGAAATATTCGAAGAAAAAAATGTAAAAAAAAATATAGTTTTCAGTTTTGTGCTGATTCTATTGCCTTAATTTTTTTTGTAAAACTAATATTTAATCAAAATGATCATAATTAATCATTGTACACAATTGGAATTGCACTATTCGCGTCATTAGGTTATACGTGTGGTTGAGGTCAAAGTGGAAAAAATGTTTCGAGAGTGTACGTACATCATTACTGACATTTCATCATTTATTTTAAGTCCATTTTATTGCAACAATTTACAAGAGGTAGCGATTTATTGGCGTAATTATAGAGTTTAAGTATGATTTGTTTAGTATAGGGCTTTGCGGCCGCAAAGCAGCTTCGCGGTTTGTCTTCCCTGAAAACTGAATTTAAAATAAAACGTATTTAAATGATAGTTATTACTACAAATTATTTTATGTATTACTACTGGATTGATCTCTTTTTAAAGAATAACTATTATTTTTCGTAGTGAAGGTTATCGAGAAGCTGATGGTTCACTTGATGATAGATAGAGGGTGCTGTAACTGCTCTGCCGCCCGTAGTAGCATAAAGGATAAGAGATAGAGAAATTAACCTCTAACTTAGGTTTACATTATTAAAGCTTTATTATTTAAGCTTTATTAAATCTTTATTCTTATTAAAGCTTGCTGTTACTTAACTCCTACTACTATACTTAATGTTGTTTGTTTATCTTGATTATACTTTACGTGAGAAAATAGTAGTATGAATATGATAATGATTCTTCAGACGGGCAAAGAAGTACCTGATCGAAAGAAGTTATTTTGGACTGGATCTCTCAAATCGCCCTGAAGCATCATCATCATCATCTCAGCCGCAGGACGTTTACTGGTGGACATAGGCCTCCCCCATAACTTTCTAATGGGACCGGTCAGAAGCAGCCTGGATCCACCGTTGACACGCGACCTTTATTAGTTTGTCTGTCCACCTTGTGGGTGGACGTCCTACGCTGCGCTTGCTGTTCCGTGGCCTCCACTTGAGAACCTTCCAGCCCCAGCAGCCGTCGGCTCTCCGTACTATATGCCTACTGCAACTTCAACAACCTCTGAAGCATTGCTCATATTAATTAGAATTTGGGGATCTAACTGCTAACATACACTATGTACACATTAACTAATGTCTAATGTATACACAATGTATTGAGGAGGTATAATAGATAAAGAGAAAGAGAGAGACAGAGAGAGAGAGAGAATGAGAGAGCTAGAGAGAGAGCATAGTGCCAGAGTACCTTGTATAAATTTTCATACAATTTATACACCATTCAAAAATGAATATAACACCCGCTGTCGCTTATCACACAGCCCACAATGTACGAAATAACGATTACCTTACACACTGTTATTTTACACTTAAGCTAAAGCAGGCTAAATCTTGAGAAATGTTCGCCGTCTTCGTAGATTCATTTGCAATTATGTTTCTTTCACTTCGGAGTGCTATACGGAGTTTTGACATTGTATATTTCGTAGAACATTGTCGAGCTGATTGCATACGCTTAATATTGTACTAGCTTTTGCCGCGACTTCGTCCGGCGGCACCGCGTCCTTTTATCAGGTGACCCCTCCGGAACAGTGACTTTTTCCAATTTTTCTCCACTTACTACTTAAGTAAGGACCTTACTTAGCTCCAGGTTCTCCAGTTTTGCGCTTAGCAATACAGACACAGATAAACACAACGATCCATTATTTTTACTATGGTTGGTTCTATGGAGTCTTTAAAACTAATTTTGTAGTTATAGGACTGAGTTTTTTATGTTAATGTGAGACGAATTATCTCTCACACAATTTTGATAGGATTTCGCCCATAGACTACTCCATCTTCAGTATAATTAAGTAAGGTAAAAAGTTTATGTCGACATTTCACGAGCGCATAATTTATTATGTGCACGGGTCTAGCAACTTATGACGTTGTAATAATAATAATTGGTAAGTTTTTGATACTTAAGTCACCTTAAGTTATCTTTTTTTCTTTTCTCTTTCTTTCTATTTAAAATAGAAATTCTCTACACGCGAATTCCACACAGCGCAATCCTTCGGAACGTTATTAGAATATTTATCAAAGTTATACGGTATATTTTTTAACCTTGCCCGTATCGTGAATACGAATCGATGTAAATCGGAGTGTTGCAACCGACGACCTTGACACTATGGTACCTATTAGATGGACACTGTTAGAAATAACTAAATTTGTACTGCACGGCAGCATTAAAAAATCGCTTAGCTTAGCTTAGCTGGTTAATGTCATATAACCCAAGTCGTTTTAAAAAAAGTTTTTTTTATTTTATTTATTAAGAAGCCAACACAGTAGACCTACAACAATTCATACACTAATTCACATTTAAAAAATCTTTTATAATATTGTATTTTATTCTCCACTTATAGGCTAACTCGGCATGCATTTAAAACGAACACAAAGATGACATTTTCTGTTTACAAAATAAAGCTAAGAAAAAGAAAAAGCAAAAGAAAACAAACCAACAAAGTTCGAGTGAATTGGCATTTTTTGGGTTAGCTCGCTCCATCGTATAAAGTTTATAAGTACATAGGTTTATACTATAAACCCATGTATAACAGGTATTTATTCATATACCTACAGCAGTTTTTTTTATTATCTTTATTCATTTTGAGAAATACAGCAGTTACAGTAAGTAGGTACAAAGTAAGTTCATATAAATATTTGTAGTTAGTTAATCTATTAATTTACTAGTGACCCGCTCCCGGCTTTGTCCGGGGTACATATTTTTATATACAAAACTTCCCCGATTATCCTGCTTTCCATATGTGAAAACCGATCTAAAATCGGTCTAGCCATTCTTAAGTTTTGCAAGAAGATTGATTTTATATATAACAAGAGAAACGCGCCTTCCTTTTCAATATGGTGAAAACCGTATCAAAATCCGGGTAGGTATGAATACTAGGTGCTTAGATGAATATAAGTAGAAACATCTTGAAACATTTTAGCACTATAATTATATGTATAATACTTCCTTTGATACCTCAGACAACCAATAAAAAATTTTTTCACACGATTAAAGATCCCCCACTTTTTCCATAAAATAATAAAACATACCATCATTTTTTTTATTAAAAGGTAAATCTTATACCGTAAACATAAAATTAATTTATGTATATTTAGTTTATATGCATGTAATCACCAATAAATTTAAGTAAATTAGTATTAATTTTATTCATATTAACTAATATTATAAATGCGAAAGTGTTGTTTTTTGTTTGTTACGCTGTCACGCCTTAATAACTAATCAACCTACATTCATGAAATTTTGCATACAGGTTGCCAGGGATGCAGAATAAGATACAGGGTACCTTTCATCTAGAAAAATGTATTGTAGGTACTCGAGGGATCATATCATTTAAAAAAACTTTATCGACTCAAAAAATATATGAGCAATAAATAATAAGATCGTACAAATTTTTTAACCGCTAAGAAAAATGAGCGCAGACGAAGTCGCAGGCAAATAATAGATATTAGAGACCACGTTTTAGCCCCATATGTCATCACTGGCAACACACATTGGTTGAAATCTTTTTTTTGAGACACTGAGGAATTTTGGACGACGAGAAGATGTCTTCCCCGAACGTAGCTTTCAACTCGATTCAACCCCTTCTGGTAGTTGGCTCTACCTAAGTAATTTGATTGTTTGTCCCAAATACCTCGTCAACAACTTTGAGAGTAGAATTCCCAACTTTTAATGGGGTGGGAACAACATAGACATTACTTTCTTGTTTCTATAAGCCAAGTGGAGGGAGGCAAAGCATCTCCCTGCGCGGCAATGGACAATTCAAAGCTCTCTGTCTCACACCTCTTCGCAATAGAATTGACTATGTGCTCTGCTCCTGCAGGTTCTATATACCGATGGACAAACTTATATCAAGATATTATCAAGAATAGACAAACTGAAATAACAAAATTTATGATAAATTAACATATTTTTCAACACTGCAAAGATGTGTTAAATTATTAGTGTAACTTATGTGTTAATTGTGTTAAGAGTGCGCATTGTGCAGTGTGAAATGACCCTAAAACTTGTAATAGCCTTGTAACAATTTATTTTCAAAATACTAATTCCTTTGGATACTTACACACCTCCACCTCCAGATACACCTCGTTTTTAGAATACTCCCCATATAATATGTGAGTATATTCATATTCTGGATTAACGTGATCCTGTTGAGTGCTAAAAGGAAAAATAATCGAGAAATATTTACAGAGCGTCACGCTATAAAATATCTACCAACCTTAAATTAAGAAATTGGCCTTTTTTTCATTAGGGGAACACAAATCATAAGAAGTTATTGTCATAGGAAAAAAGGAGAAAAGAAGGAAAAAAGTAACGACTTTCACAATTTAAATATAAGAAGGTAATTTTTGCGTGCGGTACTTAAATTGATGTAGGACATCAACCAACTCTGTCATTAACTTAATTAAAATAATTTCTTGATAGTGGTCTTGACATTCAATTAAAAATAATTATTAATAATTTTTGTTGATTTAATATTTATTTGTAAAGAGCAACAATGTAGGTAGGTATCTTGTCGGTTTCTTGCCCGTAGTAATAGCAGCTTTCCGAACCGGCGGTAGATTTAGTTTTCTTAGATGACCCGGCAAACGCTGTTTTACCAAAAAATTTTAAAAAAAATGGGGTGGGCCACCCTTATGACTTGGGGTATAAAAATAGTTTACGACCTACCGAATATACACAAATATTTTCATAAAAATAGGTCAAGCCGTTTCGGATGAGTCCCGAAGTACCGTTGGGAGGACGAGATGCAGAGACACCTGCGCGAGCTAGTGACAGCTGACTGGCGCGAGATAGCTCTGGACCAGGATCGCTGGAGACTTGTGGTGTCGGAGGCCAAGATCTACTACGGGTCGCTGAGCCAGAAAAGTAAGTAAGTAAGTAAGTTTCGGACGAGTTTGGTTACAAGTAAGTACTGTGACACGAGAATTTTATATAATAGATTGTGTATGACGATCTATTAATACTTGTAAAAGTTTATAATTAGATAAACAAATAAAAAAACCATTTCTAAAAATGTAAAAGATTTCTATCAAAGAAATTAAAAAGGATAATAAATATCAGTCAATTCTTATAAATATTAAACGAGACTTTTAATTACAGAAGTGTATGTGAATATATGATTAAGCATAAATTAGAAATCACTCTTTTAAACTCTCCATTAGCAAGACACAAAGACAGCGTTACGCAAATATTGTGAATTTTATTTTAAACCAAGATGCCTGCCATTAAACATAATATAATTAATACGGTGACTTTTACATAGAACAAATTTAACAAATAATATTTTATTTATTGAGCACAAAATTAGTCTTAACCTCATAATCAAAATATGAATATTTTAGATACTTTCGGATTTTCCCTAAGTCACTAATGTACGAGTATGTCCAAATGACTGCTACAAACTGCTAGGAGAACTTTATTGGCTAGACTGGCTAGCTTACTACTAGGCTTGGGTTAAGAATTAACTGCCTAGTAAGTAATGGCCAGTCGTAGAAAATGTGAATCTAAAACAATTAGGCAGTTAAATGCAAAAATATTGTTTCTAATCCTACAGCTAGTTCTAGAGATTAGCTCTTTCAAACAAACAAACTTTCAGCTTTATTGTATTAGTAAGTATAGATAGATTGTGCGAATTGTGTAGCCTGCCTGTTTATAAATTACTAGCTGGATATCTCGAACGGTTTTCGCAGCGCACGCAACGGAAGCCCTCAAAGATGAATAATTTTCCCCGTTTTTTTCCACATTTTCGACTGTTTCTTAGCTCCTATTAGTCGCAACGTGATGTTATATAACCTAAACCCTTCCTCGATAAATGATCTATCCAACACAAAAAGAATTTTTCAATTCGAACCTGTAGTTCCTGAGATTAGCGAGTTCAAACAAACAAACTCTTCAGCTTTATAATATTAGTATAGATATGAGCAAAAACGCAGATTTTTTCCTCTTTAGGCGAATAATCCAAACAAGACACCGGATATTCAAAGTGGAGACACAGTTCTAGCAGTTACCTGGACTTTTGTTATAAGTTAAAGCTTCTAAAGTCGTATCCAGTAGAAAATATAGTATGTAAGATATTGTAGAATAGAATTACATATTATAGATAAGATGTAAAGTTTCTTAGACAAAACGTGTTCAAGCAAGTAAAGCATGGGGTTGTATATTACCTCTTTGTTATCCCAGATATTAGAGATAATTATTATAGTAATAAAATATTATTCTAATTTTGAACCTTATAGTAGCGAGCTTTGACCTTAGCTGGCATCAATTGAAGTGGTTCTCTGGTGTAAATAAAACATTTGAACCGAGGCCGTGACGGTTAACATAACATTCACAAGAAGCGGACCATTCACTTTTACACAAATATAATGTAAACATTGAAATCATGCTTCAATGTTTTTCTTTAATTTATATAAATTGGGTAACCTTAATAATCGTAACTTAGAATAGGCAATATATTATGTAACCTAACAGTTGTAGATGGCTGAAATCTCCTCCTATAGTTTTTAAAGTCTAATTTAAAATATCTTTTAACAGATGCGTTCCTTGTTTGAGCAGGAGCGAAGTGCCTCAGCGTACCTCGCGTACCTCCGCTTTCGGGTACGCCGAGGTTCCGACAGGGAGTGTAGCTCTCCCCGCGCTGAATAGCCGTGGCGGGGCACAGATGTCGTGTCAGACCATCCCAGCGACATCGCCCATCTACGGCAGGAAGTCGATGGGTAGGAGTCCGGCATAACCCCGCAGCGTCCCCTATCACTGCCGTGTATCCATGAGGATTTCCCAACGTTAAAAAAAGAGGTTCCCCCGTCAATTGCCTATTAAATGTTAACCAAAAAAAAAAGGAAATACTTTCTTACTATTTATGACATGTAGGAACTATATTTGTTTGAAAACATATTATAAATTTCATATTTAACTGTAGGATATAGAAGTAAAACATTTATTTTAATTTATTTTCATAAGTTCAATAAAATAAGCATAGATATTATTGTGAATTATTTATTCTCCTTTTAATTATTTTATATTTTTTTTTTATTTTACAGAGGAAAGCCTTGTGTTTACAAAGGTGTCAATGAATAAATTATTATCGATTACAAACAAATTATAACTTGGTTTAGTGTATCTTATTAATATGAAATAACATTGTGGTTATTTCATAACTTCAAATAAATTTACTTTTATTAAATGTTAGAATTTAAGTTCAAGGTGGTATGAATTAAAGTTTTTCAGGTCAATGACTTTTTTGAACTTATATTAATTGTTTTTTGATTTATTTATTTTATGTGTATGTATGCGTACATTATTTAAAATAAAAATCGACTACGAATTATCGATAAAAAAAATTTGAAGTAGCAGAGTAGCACGAATAATCTTGCCTGATTCCCAAGCTGTTTGCGTGTAGAGATGTTTCTCCTTCTGGCTGTGTATTGAATGCACAAAATCTTAGGTCTAAATAATGTATTATAAATTACTATCAGATTATACAAGGTTTGGTAAAAGGTTTCTGTTTAAAATATTAGAGAGGACTTCTAACATAAAATAGTTAATTATAGCTTTGTATCGTTTTATGTTTAGCTTCAGGGCTAATCGGGGTCCACCTACAACTCGTTCGTGGGATAGTGACACGATAATTGAATTTTGTATTATAATTATATATTGTAATTAAGTTTCGTCATAAAAGTTTGATATATAAGAATGGGCTGACTTTTTCTTACATAGTTTATTCTTAATTTAAATTCAGATTAAGTTAGGTATTGTCAGGCCTTTTTGTCACTTCTTTTTTTGGGGCACGCTAATTCTCGAAAGTTGTAAGTCCATAATTTTTCAAAAAAGGGCAAACATTGGCAAAAGGGTTCCTTGCCACTGTGTTTTGAGGAAAAACCCGAGGGTTGTTCCCCAGGTCGGTGGGTTATCCATGATGGATTCCTCTTGTAAAAAAGGGGAGCCCACGATGCTAAATGTGGAGCGAGCGTTGTGGGGAACTATAAGTTTTTGAAAATTAGATGCTAGGAAAAAAAAGGTTATATTATGATGTTTACCTTTTGAATGGGGGGAGCGTCTACAGGCTTTAAGACTGTAGACGCTGTATTAAGAAAAATCCTCGCTAAATAAATCCCAAAATCCCCTCTTGGGAGTATAACGATTCAATGAAGTATTAAACATGCAGATACTTGAAGAGTGGGCCTGTATTTAATAACTAATTTTTTTGAACACATATTGATAACTACTATTTCAATATTCATAAGAACCTTATACCCAAGGTCATTAAAGTTCATCACGAATCACTTTTAATCACGAAAAGTAAACATTATTTATTTTGTAATTAATATATTATATAAAAAAGCGTGTGTAATCAAAAAAAGAATATGAGTTTGTAGTTCATTAATTAAATCTGACGATCATCCTTGATAGCTTGCATAACATGAGACATTTATAGTGGACGTCACGGATCCGATACGACTAATGGTTTCTAGTCGTACAGTACATACACTTCAGAAATTACACACAAATACATAGATGTTTTTTTAATTAGTTATATAACTCAATGTTTCTTCAATGTACCTATGAAAAAATAATCTACAACTGTTCTTAACTTGTTCTTCAATATAGACGTAATAAATATTTAGAATGAGCGATGATGAAATTAGTTGAATTTGAAATTAGTTTTTTAGCCTAAGAATAGCCTAAGAAGCTTCATGAACAAAAAAACTAGTAAATAAATTGGTGAACAATTAGAATAATTCGGTGACAAAATGAAAATCAAATTTTATTTAGTAATAAATTTAAAATGGAAGAATTGCGGTGCATTTTGCTCCGGGAAATTTAAAAATATTTACATAGAAAATGAATATTGAAAATAATATTTTCAATATTTTAACCAGTTTTCTTTATAAAAATGAGAATACTCACCTAATGTGCTATTTTTTTATTACATAATCTTATTTTATTCAAATATGTATATTTTAATATATATTTTGTTGTTATCGTTTTTTTCAGTTTATTCAAACGAAATACATAAACAGAGCCCGTTGTTTATAATGATATACGTAGTTAAACTGAAAAATTTAAATATAAAACTGGAAACATTTTAACATACGAGCAATGAAATCGTTAAGTGTAATGCCGATTCCAGTACCGTGATCAGCATTATATGTCTTACATTGAATACAATGAATAACATACTTTTGTAGCATGATATAATATCTCTTTTCATTAGTGATGACGTCATATGTCATTGCTAAGATAGGAATATATATTTTTGAAACATATCAATACATATAATAAAATAGTAAAAAATGAATATCCGTACATAAAATATTTTTTCAAAAAACAATTCGTACTTACATATACATACACTTATGCAGAGGTAAAAAAATAGTTTTTAAATTTTTTAATTGTCTGTTTATCTGTGCGTTTGCGCACGCTAGGTAATCTCAGAAACGGCTTAATTTATTTGAATGCGTCTTTTACTTATTAGTATTAATATTTACCTGGATTAAATTAGGATCCTTTTTTATCCCGGAAATTCGTTAGATTTCTTTAGAATTTTGCAATTACCACGCAAAATTCTATTGCGTATCTAAAAATTCTATTCTTTGGAACTAATTACCACGCGTACGAAGTTGCGGGCACCAGTTAGTTTATTATAATTATATTTTTGTATGACATAATCTTTTAGGATGTATCTAAATAAGTTGAATAAATAATAAGTTAGTTGTAATAAAACAATTTCACAAAGATACACAATAATTTAATAAATCGCGGATGGACATGTTGCCGACGCCATAACCTTTTGCCTCTTACTTTCCATTGACCCATAAGTTATTTGATAGTGTTGGATGTTGTTTAATTATATCGACATGATTTTGCGTCTATAAGCCGCGATCACTGCAGACTCGTACAGAAGAACATAAGTAAACTAAGTATGTGTTGTCGAAATCCCTCTTTTTCGGACCAAGCGCTTTAAAACATCCTTTATAATGCGCACTCCTTTACTTACTTTTTAGGCGTCTGTGTTTCCTAGCTCATATAACCAAAATGTTTTCAAATTTCGATTGAATAGGCATTTTCTGGGTGAGCTCACTCCATCATAGGCTTTATTTTCGCTAAACGGCTGGATGCTCACCAAAAGAAAACCCACCTCTAGTAATAATAAAAAATAAAACTAATACCATGGGAGATGCAGACGCACTGCTGAAGCTGCAATAATTGGTTTACAGCTCTCTTGAAAAAGCCCAAGTTGTAGCTATGCTGGAAGGAAAAACTTAAATCTATCTTATCTTTAACCATACTATGGTGTGTATATGTGTGTACTCGCACTAGGTATATGTGGCGTATTCTTCCTGTTATATGTAATAAAATAAAATGTTTTTCCTAATAAAATAAAATAAAAACAAATAAATAAAATAAACTAATACATTTTTTACGTTTTAACAAAAAAAAATACAATTTTTGAAAACATTACGATGGTGACAAAACGTATTAGTAGTATTCCAATTATGTTTGATAGTATCGATATAGTATCGTAATGATGTGTGGGCACGTCACTGGCTGAGTGATGATTATTATGTCACATTGTAATGCGCCTACAAAATAACGCAAGTCGTCGCTCGCGGCTTCAATCTACTAAAAGTTTGTCTATCAGTAAAAAATTCTGAACTTTCACCTTTGTTGCAGTTCGTAATCAACATTTAAAATCTCACGCTTATTTTATCTACCAATCTCTTTTGTTGCGATGGTCTCTCGAATTTAATATACAACTACCGATAGTACTTCGAATTAGCCATTTCATATTTATAAAAATAATTTTTACAACGAAATTAATTGGTCAGGATAAGCTGGTTTATACCATATAAATATATGGTAATAAACTTAGCAGGTTTGTAGCTTGTACGACTACAACATAGCTAAAATTAACTAAGTATTGACTCTATTGAAACTACTACACACCACCTTTTATATACTTATGTATTTGCAACTTTTAGGAATATTCATATACGTTATTATGAAGAATTATATGAGCTCGGAAATACAGTCGCCGGCAAGGAGTTTCAAACCTTGGCAGTGCGCATTGTTTTATTTTATTTTTATTCTGAACATAAACCCTACAGCAACACAAAATAATATACAATAGATACCGTATTACTGCTACATTACAGGGCTTTATTGATTTTTTTAAGGATGTTTTAAAACGCTTGGTCCGAAACGCTTGATAAAATGTGGATGGTAACCATTTGTACTTACGTCTGTATGTCCGATGGAAGAAAGGGGAAGGCGGTATGAGCTCATGCAGCTCCTGAGCACACTCTCCGAAGTACATCTTCTAAAAGACAGATAGACTGGCAAGATCTGGATTATGATGTAAAGGATATTGGTAGAACAGATATTTTATGTGTTTACAGTGGTAAATAACAATTACGTTAGAAGATACGTAAAAGTGACGGCATTGTTAGAAATTCATTTAGCATGGCGCGAGCCACAAGGAAAACAACTTTCTCAGTTAACCGCAGAATCCTTTAAACGCTACCGCACAAATTATAAACTTTAGCGATTGCTTTCCGTTTTGGACATTACATCTATATTTGTTAATATTAATATTTGTTTATAATATTTATAAAAGAAATTTTAATTTTGACTTTTTATCTATATCTAACAGTACTGAATATCCACAATAAAATCATAGTCATTATGAAAAAGCAGCTTTATTGCCATTAAAAAATAAAAATATCAACATATTATTATGAGCAATAATTATAATTATTTATAGGGAAGCAATTAATTATATGACTTCGTTTCACACTATTTGCAGACTACAATTAAACTAATTAAAGTTCCTTAAAAATAAAATTGTACAAAGAAAAAAAAATGTTTAGATGATCCGTTGCTAGGCAACGCAACATTGTTGACGACGGTAGCGTCGCCACAAAAATATTTAATATTTTTAGTATGTACTGAGAACAGTACTTTTTATATAATAGTACAGTTCACGAAGAACATTAGTATTAATACTAGGGTTTACTAAAAGAGGTGAAAATAAACAAACAAATAAACTCACATGCGCATTTATATTAGTAATTAGGATATTACAGTTCCATAAATGATTTATTGAATTAGAAATGTCAGAAAAAACTACCTAAATTAAACATAAACAAAGTAAAATAGTACATTAGTAGCAGTAACTGAATTGAAAATAATTTTATTAGTTATTTTTTTAATCATTTAGATATAACATATATTATACAGAAATCATACATTTCCTTATTGAAATCTACTTACATATTTATATTACATGAAATATTTTATCAAGTTTTGACTAGTAAGTAATAAGTTGAATAATGTATAATACCTTATTAAAAAAATACAATGTGTGTCATTAATTTAATTGTTTTAAACTATTTTAAACCGCATATAATGAAATAAATAAATAAATAAATTAATTAATATTTGTATGAAAATAATTTCCAGTTACATATTGCTTAGATTTCAAACACAGTGTAAGCAAAAACTATTACTTATTATATGAAAATTTCTTATTATAAAGGCTACAATTGCCTAGCATTCATACTGTTATAAATTACGATTTCACAATGACAGTTTTAATGCCTTCACATTGTTTTTAAAAGGCCATTCTCTTGTAGTTTCCACCAAACTTTTCGCAATTTACACGGAAGCAAGATGAGTGTGACTAACATAATGATTTGTACATTCAGCTCTAACATTACAATCCAGATATTTTTTATGTAATTTTTTTTACTTACGAAACATACTTTACGAACATACCTACACTTACGATGCAAATTAAATCAATGAGTTTGCAAATAATTCTTAAAGCTTTAGAATAGAAAATATGAAGCTAACATACCATTCCATACGTCTTATTAATCTGCAATTTAAATTAAGCCCAGTTCAATAAGTTCGCTATTTTCACTTTTGACTTACATTTTTATATCCCAATCTTCATCAGGTGTAATCTTCACTAGTTTTTTAGATTCCTCCCACAGTTTTCGAGTAAGTTTAGGGTCTTTAGCAAACCAAGAGCTGTAAAACTTTTTGCAATCCCTATAATGTTCACCATCTTCGTTTTCTACTCGAGGGTCTATTGCTAAATAAACAGGCAACGTTGCGACCCTTTCCAATGGTCTTCCAAACTTCAGTAGCGCACTATTAAGAAAAATTTTCAAAGCATCGTTATTCAAATTTCTGAAGAATTCAGATTTTCCAAGTCCCGGGTCCATGCTGTAAATTTTTACTCCGCTACCTTCGATTCTTCTATTCATTTCTACCGTGAACAGTACATCAGCTAGTTTAGCATTGCAATAATATTTAAAATTGGAATATCTTCCAACATCGTTCATGTGTTCAAGGTCAGTGTGACCGAGAATCAACGCTAATGACGACACGTTAACTACCCTGCTAGGTGCTGATGACTTTAATAGCGGGAATAATAAGAAAGTGAGTAGAAATGACGCAAAATAATTCACTTGCATCATAAGTTGAAGGTTATCTGACGTCAATGTGTCGTTTAATCCAATGGCCCCAATATTGTTTATTAAAATATCCAACCTCGGTTCGAGGTTTAATGTTTCACCAACAAAGTTTCTGACCGAAGACAAGGATGCAAAGTCCATCTGTCGAATTACAACATTTTCATTTTTGGAGGATTTTACGATTACCTCCCTTGCTGCTTCCAATTTAGTATTATTTCGACTGGCAATTATGACTTTGGCTCCACGTTTTGCTAAATTTTTGGCAATTTCAAGCCCCGTACCTGACGTAGCACCGGTCACTAAAGCTACTTTACCATCTAATCGTACATCTGTATCGCATTCAGAAAACTCATCTTGAACCTTCATAGTTACGATTATTAACTACTTATCTAGATCACTTTCACTCACTTGAATTTAAAAGATAAACTGTTGTTTTTTTAAACTGTGTTTCGTCGTGTTGTCAAGTTAAAGTTTCAATGATGAATGCGCCAGAGGGCGCATTACACATGCATTATTAAGGTCAACGAACAGGTTTTTTTCGAGGTTATATAGGCTTGTAGACAATTTTTTTTATTGAGCTTCCAATTCTTATAAGTAATAAGCAAATGTCCAGTTAAACAGATGAAATATTCTTTAATTCTGTGGCCATAAAACACTGTTTAAGCCGCCTGTGTGCAGAGAACAATTAAAGTTGTACAAGAATAGGTGAGAAACAGACCGTGAGAGGCAACAATCTGTGAAATATTTATGTCCAAAACTTATCTCACTTTTTTGTTTCTATTATTAGATATAGTGCCTATATTTTTGACTCAAATGTTTTAATATTTTAATGCATTAGAATGAATTATAAATATTGATAATTATACAAGTATTATCTTTATTAATAAAAATATATAAATACAAAAAACTTTAGCAGAATTACTTAACTAAGTAATTATATAATATTCGCCTCCCAATCTTCTTCGTCAGTAATATTCACCATATATTTCGAGACGTCCCATAGTCTTCGAGTAAAATTTTCATCTGACGTTAACCAATGGTTGAACCATTCTCTGCAAAATTTATAATGTCTACCACTTACTTTTTCTAATTGTGGTGCTGCAGCGAGATAAGTTATTTGCTTTCCAACTACTTCTTTAGGCTGACCGACAATTCGAAGAAAAAAATCACCAGCATTTTTCATAAAATCTGGCATATTATTGAGAATATCGGTTCCAGTAACTAAAAAGGGATCGAAGCTGTTCGCTGTTACGCCGGTGTGTTGTAGACGCCGATCTAATTCCACGGTGAACAAGGCATCGGCTAATTTGGAATTCGCTAAAGACTGCACTGTGGAGTAGCGTCCAACATCATTCCAGTGGTTGAAATCGACAGTACCGATGTACATTGATCCGGCTGTACCGTTAATAATTCTACTGGTTCGAGACGCTTTTAACAAAGGCAGCAATAGGTATGTGAGTAAGAATGCACCAAAGTAATTCACTTGCATCATAAGGTGAAGGCCGTCTTCGGTCAATTTATCGGGAAGGTTCACTGCACCAGCATTGTTAACTAGAATATCCAGTCGGTGTTCTGAATTCATTGTTTCGTGTGCAAAATTTCTTACCGAATTGAGCGATGCTAAATCGAGCATACTGTATGTTACGTCATCGTTTCCCGTTTCCTTTCTGATTTCATGGATTGCTGCTTGCAACTTAGTTTCGTTTCGGCTTGCGATAATAACCCTTGCACCGAGTTTGGCCAAATTTTTGGCAGCCTCAAAACCTACTCCAGATCCGCCACCAGTCACAATGGCGACTTTGCCTTCTAACCGAGCCTTCGTGTCGCACATTTTTGATCTAGATTTAAATAATAATTATTTCCAACACAACACTATAATGCAATGTCTATCATATTACTGTAAGCTTAAGGAAAACTTCTCGATTAAATTGTAGTTCCTTGTTTCTCTGAGTTGAATAAAGGCAACAGTGTGACGCAGGTTATCTTTTTTGCAGGATTGTTGAATTAAACTTGTTATGCCTCTTGGAACATGTCTCCGCAAAATATAAAAAGACACTGAGTGCTTGTGGTGTAATAAGTGGTATGAAAACTTTGTGGAAAGTTGTAAAAGGTTGTCAAGGGCCTGTTTCACGACCGTTGACTTATCTCAAGTTTATTGACTTAACACAATATTAAATATTGAACAGGAAAGTACGAAGTGTGTAAGTATGCATTGTTATTTCTTGATTGTAAACGAAAAAAAAAAATACTTTATTACTTTTTTGAATTATGTGAATCTATAGTATTATATTATCTAGACGAATAATGGATGGACGAATAATAGACGAAGAATAGACGACTTATGTAATTTGACTTTTATATTGTTTAATTGAGTAATATTTTAATTTTGCGCTCTTGGTACGTCGGGTGCAAGCCAGGTCCAACAGTGAAATTTAATTATAGGAATATTTGCATCCTCCGCCCCTAGCTTTCTACGACTTTCGGAAGATTATATGAATTTATTAAATTTATTTATGAATTATTTTTTTATTGAATTTATACATGGTATTATTATAATTACTAGTGTACGACATCCTCATGTTTCTATACTGTGCCGAAATATTTTGTAGATTTTAGGAACAGTGCGTCGCGGTCTCCTCTAAAAGGTGACTCCTGACGAGGAGAACTTATTGCAATCCTCAAGGAAATAAGTACTTATTGCAATTCGCGTACAAAGATCCTGGGAAGGTGCCGAGATGGGAAAAAACCCCAAAATCAAACTAAACCAATTCCACGGGCTGGTCACAGTCCGCGGGCTGCTAACATAAATTGTTAAACTATATAAAGCAAAAACTATATTATAAAATAAACCAACAATAACGTGTTTTGTATCAGTAGAATAAATGACATGAATTTCCTGTAATTATGTTACCGCTCTGCACATATTAACTTCGGCAATCATATTTTTAAAACCATTACATGCAAAATGTGTAGCACACACCCGTTTGGGAATTATGAAAAAGGCGTTTTATTCTTTCTGGTTTTATTTCTGTACCTACACCAAGGAAACGGGGTAATTTATTGATATTTTTTTATGGTAAAGTCGACAGGCTGCCGGTTTACTTGATGGTATACAGTGGGCAGGATACGGTACGGAGAGCCGATGGCCGCTGGGGCCGGAAGGCTTTCGAATGGAGGCTTCCCACAAGGTGGATAACAAGGTAAGGTCTGATAAGAGCCGACGGTGAATCCAGGCTGTCCAGTTAAAGTCCTAAGGCCAGTAAGATAGTTTGCATCGTAATGCTACGGCTTTTGATAGATTTTTTTTGTTATTTTATGGAGCCTAGAAGATTGAAGTATAAATGATTTATTATTTATATGATGAAGTCTCATTATGGATGCCAATTTTCTTAATTTCTTTAACAGGTAACTTACCGTCAAGAGGGCGCTATATTGAAATATGCGAATCCGAAGTACATGTCAAACGTGACTGTGTTTACATCTCGAGCCAAGAGAGGGGAGCCCTATAGGACTAATGTCACTTGCGTAACTCATTATCCATTTAACAATAATGTCACTGTGAGTATGTTACAAGTAAATTTTTGATTATTTTATTGTATTGAAATTGGGCTCAAGTTCTTTTATTATTTTTTACTTTTTTTTTGTACGCACGTTGACAAACTTTAAAAACTGACAAACAGTTAACATGTGAGTCGCAGGAGTCCGTCCGCTACTGTGTCTCACGCTTTTTCCATATTTAAATTTTTGATGGGATAAGTAGTTTTCTTTTTCTTCATCAGACAAAAATCGAATGAAAGTCTAAAACAGATTTTTTAACACTAACTGTGAATTACAGCTTCAAATAGGTATCAAGACAAAGTCCGATAATCATTTGATGACATTAGACATGAAACTGTGCGACATATCCAAATGGGATTGGATGGTGGATTTTATTAAAGCATTTTCACAATACAAATTATACAAGTGTCCCTTCCCAGCGGTAAGTGTAACCTAATCCTGACTAATTTAATACGAAATGATGATAATATCATAATAATTATGATTGCATTTTCATAATTATTATGATATTGCAAATGTATTAGGTAAATATTTTGGTTTCAGCAATGGTACGAGTTCATAAATATGGAATTTCCGCCAAAGAATTCCCCTTTGCAGATACCAAAAGGCGAAACAGTAGTATTAACTATCAAGTTCTATGCCACCAAAACACTGGAGAGAATATCTGAAGGGATGGTCGTGTTGAAGAACTATTGATTTCATATTAGTAATTATTCAAAAAAAACATTTGTACAAGCAAAATTCTTTTGGAATATGTATTCGCGAAAGAGTGCTCGTGGTGTAATTAGTTGTGTGAAACTAAAGTTAACCACTTTCCACAGAATATTGAAAAAGGTTGTCAAGGACTTGTTTCACGTCCGTTGACTTATCTTAAGTTTATTGACCTAAAAAAATTAAATATTGAACAGTAAAGTATATAGTATGTATGCATTGTTATTGCGTGATTGTCAAAGAAATAAAATATCTACTTTATTACTTTTTGACGTATGTCAATCTACATTGTTTGTATTAGTGCTATTTTGTTTTATAATATTTTAATTGTGCGTCCTTGTTACGTCGGGTGCAGGTCAACCCCGACAGTATCCAGAGAATCCAGATATATAGGAATACGTGAGTCTCATGCCGTCATGGTCTAGTTGTGCTGGCTTGACTTAAAATTTGACATTATAAGAATTCTCCATATAAAATAAAATAAAAATATAATATAATATCTCTTATAAGATAATATATTTTTGCATTTGATTTTTTATTACATTAAATTAATGATGGAGACTGAAATAAAATTGGCACACAAAAGATAATTACCGCTCTGTAATAATGACAATTATTGTGATTAGTGGAAAGGCTTTTGTTTCTTTTGTTCAAAATAAAGTTTCAACAGTTAAGTTTGTATACTTAAGTAATGTAAAATATAAAAAAATGTTATTTTCTGGTAGTTATATCTAGGTGACGTGTTCATACAAAGTATTAGAAACTATTTGAAGGTAGTGAGTGAACAAAATTGATTCTAACCTCAACCTGCCATCCATCACTCAACTTAAGATATGTAAAAGCAAAGTATTTTAATAAATCTATCTATATACTAATATTATAAAGAGAGAAAATTTGTATTTTTGTATGTTTGTAATGAATAAACTCAAAAATACTGGACCTATTTTAAAAATTCTTTCACATATAGAAAGCTACATTATCAACGTGTAACATAGGTTATATTTTATAAAGTTACGCGGGCGAAGCGCGTGCAACAGCTAGTACACCATAAAATTAAACTTCACAAAGGTAAAACTATAAATTGAACGATTAACATTAATTGTGTAATGAGTTTATCAGTAGAATAATGATCGAGCGATTTTATAAATTTCCTGTCATTATCTACAGCTCTCTACACATTTGGACTTTGGTAATTAATTTTTTTTACTAAATCATTTAAATGCAAAATGTTTAGCACACACACGTTGGTAAATTATGAAAAAGGCGTTTTATTGCTGTATCTTAACCAAGGAAAGGGGTAAATGACTGTGTGGGTTACAAAGGACTGTCCACTACTTTCCAGCCAGACCCAGACAAGCCAACTTTGAAATGTTCATTTCAAAGTTGATCTAGCCGGGAATCGAACCTAGACGGAGCGTTAAGGCAAGCTCCCTACCACTTCATGGAGTATAGCAGAAAACACTAAGTTCTGCATTTAAAAATAACGCGACCTGCTTGGAGTAAGCACCATCATCACCTCCTTACAAAAGACCTTACAGATGAAATAACTGTGCTGTTATACAATATTTCGGTGCGTGATTAATGAATATTACAACCCCACGGTGATGGTGACCAGCTACCATTAAGTGAATGTGCCATTCTTCAACATGAAATTCATAAGGAGTTGCCAATGTCTCCTTTGCCATCGTTATGAATAGAAATTAATTACCGAAACTAATTAAAATTTTACAAGTATTTATAGATTATAATTATAAAACTAGCATATTAACTATATATATATAATTATGAACTCCTACACTAGTGAACCGATTTAAAAAAAATCGTAATTATTGGTAATTTGGTCCAACTTAAAAGTATAACTTAAAATTGCACCCCGGGCGAAGCCTGGAGCGGGTCACTATGTATACTTAATGTATGTAGTAATGTATACTTTAATGTACAAATACCTAGCTGAGATGATCACGGACGACGTTTAATAATGATGCACCTTAATTTCTTTAACAACTTACCGTCAAGAGGGCGCTACATTGAAATATGCGAATCCGAAGTATGTACTTGTCAAACGTGATTGTTTACATCTCGAGCCAAGAGAGGGAGCCTATAGGACTAATGTCACTTTCGTCCAGTGTTTCCACTATCAGGTTCTGGTTTTGCCCTAGATTTAATACCTTAAATTAGTTTTCGAAAATCCTTGATTTAGGGCGCAAATTTTAAGGAATTAGAAATGAAATAAAATCTTTATGTTTTGTTGTTTATTTTAATAAAATTATACTTAAGGTCGTAGAAAATCGTGTTTTATAATAAAATCAGATAGTACATATAGCTTGGAAAAATAGTTGAAAACTATATCTTCGTTCCTGACGATCTTATCGCTATGAGGTATACAGGGTATACCTACTTAAAAAAAAGAAAGAAATTTTTCATGCCCCAATTCCAATTCCTAAAAAAATGTTAAAATTAGAAACTATATTTAGTTCATGAAATGCACTAAAATATCCATAGAAATTTTTTACCGGAGTTTCAATGCTCGATTACGTAAAAACTATTAGTGTTATCAATAAACTTTATATCACCGTTTTTGTAGAAAATTTTCCATTTTTTCTTTTTTATAAGTATACCTTAATTATAGCGGTAAGATCGATAGGAACGAAGATATAGGCAAAAAACATTTTTTTTTAAATAAAAACACTTAAAATAACTTACAACTTACAAAGTAATGCAAGAGCAGGAGATGAGAATGAAGCTAGAAATGAAAAATAAATGAATAAAAAATTAATTTTTAAAACTTTTATTTGTGGAGCATAATATAATAAGGTATTCTAAAATAATAAGGTAACACATTATGTATTTGAAAAAAATTAATTCACGTGGAAATTTTGAATTCGAATTCAACGATTGCCTCTTTCGTGTCCGTTACAACAATCCCCAATAGAACCCGAAATGCGCCCTTGGGCAATTTAATTGGAAAGTTCTTCGGAGGGAATTCCACGTTGATAAACTTATATGTCATCTGAAAGACAAATATTTTTGTGTAATGTTCGTCAGGTGGGTTGACGGTGCACTTGATGGTAAGTTGCTGGTTATAAATGTGCTTGAAGGGACCTTAGTCCGATTGGGGATAAGGGATATTGAAATGGTAACTTCAGTGTTTTCAATACTTTCAAAATGTTACAAGATTGATGGTGATGTTTTTAAGATGGACCAAATTACACATAGTTACGAAGTTTTATCAAAATCGGTTCAGTAGTTTAGGAGTTCATTGGCCTCAAACATGTGACACGAAATTTTTATATATATACTTATAGATTATATTAATAATATTATTATTATTAATTATTGCTACACATACCACTTTAAGGGGACACTGTAAATCCGCGTTTGAATAAGCCTTCAGAAGTTCAACAATCCACTGGTGGCTTAGGGCTTCGCATCCTTTGAACTGCATCTCAAATACTTGGCCTTCCATCATACTGAAACCTCCGCGAAACTAAAATTTTTAGCACCACATCCATTTTTATTATGTTTTACAACAATGTATAATATTGGATTTCGCACGCCACTACGAACTTTATGGAACATTTAAAAGTGACATTAGCGTAGGTAGAGCATGAACTCTGTCATCTGTCTGTCTGTCATTTAAAGAAAATGTGACTTTACGTCAACACATTGGAGTTTAAAATCAATAATAGAACTTGGTCGTTACTGATTCCGTTTGATTCCGCTTGAGGCGTACTCTTTATGTGCCGCTATGGCATTTGTGACACAAATTCCATAGTTGTAATACTTCGATGATATTTTACACTAGCTTTTGTCCACGTCCATTTTTTATAAAGCCTTTGACGAGCCCGTTGGATGAGTGGTTGCGGTGCTATCCTTAACGCTAATAATAAATAAATAAATAAAATAATATACTTACTGTAACATTATTCGAAAAAGGTGTCAAAGTTGTCGCAGTGTAGTTTAATAGAAATCGACCTTCGCCTAATTCTTTGACAATTAGTTCAACGTCTTTTACATATTTCGGGTTCACCGTTATCGGTTCAATTTTTTGCTGAAATTCAATATCTGTTATTTATCACCTCATACCAATGACTATAAATCCTCATACCAACTCATATACTTACGCCAATATTAAAACTGAGAACTCAAAAACTATTTTGAAAACCAAAATTTAAATCTTTGTTGAAAACAGGTAGATAAATCTCATACAAATAAAGTCTATTTTTAACAGTAGAATTTCCTAACGGCAAAAAAACTTTATTATATTTAAAAATCTGTTAAATAAAGCAACTTTTCTACTACTTTTTTAATTTCGTAATTGCCGCGTAGCCATAGTTCACGCGGCAGCTTCATGCAGGCTGAGCAAGAAGCCCTCGAAAATTCAGAAATGAATGATAAAAAAGAAACAAATAGGTCTTGCTTTACAAGAGGCACGCCTCATAGGCCTCATCCTTGCTACCAAGAGCCAACCTATCTGTAATAATAAAAAAAATAACTTACCGCATAAATAGGAAGGAAGCATTGTATTATTAATGTTATGAACAACAATATAATAAACATTTTTTGTTGTTATTTTTGTTAAATCGAAACACGTAATAGCACTTCGAAAAAATATTTTGCCTTCATATACCTTCTCACTCAGATGAAAATAGGTACAAATTTTATATAAATAAATTAATCTTAATCATGTATTTATACATTTTGATTTTATCTATGAAATAGGTATTTGTTATTTAAATGTAATTGAGGTACATTCATTGATAAAAATGATTATAAAGTGCTCTGTTTATAAAAAAAATGATTGCGTAGATAAAAATCGCACATTGAAATTGGATTTTCAAAAACGTATTAAATTTTTCATTACAATGTGCATCAATCACTACTTCATTTAATTTCAATTTCAACTCTAACATTGATTTCTATTTTGATATAACATTAATTTTTTAATTTAAAAAATCTATACCTACTAATAAATAAAATTAAAGTGTATGTTTGTAATGTTAAAATAATTGTCTACTTTTTAATAAATGTATAAAAAAATTATAAATTTTTTTGTCAATCTATTTGTTGCGGCTAATCTAAGAAATGGCTGGACCAATTTTCAAAGGGACTTTCATTCTGATCTGATGTGTTATGATGAGTAACTTAGGCTACTCATTATAAATGAACATATAATATACTAGCTGTTGCATACGACTTCGTCCGCGTAACTTTATAAAATACTACTAGCTGATGCCCGCGACTTCGTCCGCGTTCCCTATGAATTAAACGTACCCTATGTTCCTTCTGGTGTCATAGTTTTTGCGTGAAAGCGTAACAAACAAATTCACATTTATAATATTAGTAAAGTAAAGATAGTTTGTTACTAGCTTCCCAACAGTGAAAGAATTTTTTAAATCGGTCCATTAGTTTCGGAGCCTATTCAATGCAAACAAACAAGCAAACAAATCTTTGCTCTTTATAATATTACTTTGTATAGACATAAGTATAAGCAGTCTCCACTTCCAGTACAACCGCGGTGAAATGCCGAATTCAGCTAGTTTTCTATATGTATTTAAATCAGAGAACTTTCTTGCAAAGATATTATGATTTCGATGATTTAAATAAAAATAAAATAAAATAGGTACTGAATTGAAAAACATATTTTAATTGATTAAATATTTATTTTAGACTATGTTGAGTTGTAATTGTAACGTATTAAATCTGCGGCTCTCTCCGCCATTGCGATGAGGACAGAGTTTGGGAAGAGAGATAAAGGAGAGGGCAGGATACTGGCGTCCATAATCCTTACTCCGGTTACTGCCTTCACTCTGAAAGTAAAAATATATTCATTGGAGTTTACTCGTTAAGAATTGATTTTCATATACAGGGTGTGGCCTGTAATAAGAGCAATAAATTTAAACTATGATTCTATAGAGTATACGCAGTTATTACCATAACCTAATCATAATGCTCCAAAGTGCTTATACTCGGAGATATAGCAATCCAAAGTTACAATACATAAATCAATGAATTTCGTGATCCGCTAAATTGGGTATTTGTGGCTATTATACTACAAATTGTGGTTATCCTATCAGAAAATAGCGTAAAAAAACATATCTTATTTTATTTTAAGCTGAATTATGTTATTTTTTGCAAATTATATGAAAAAACAACATAATTTTTGAAATTTTATCTGCGACCGAAACGCCCTGTGATTGGTTGCAAATCTGATGACGTCATACGCTAGTAAACATTGCTTCCGCAATGTTTAGGTTATTACAGGTTATTGAGTTGTTAACTAGCGTGACTAGCGTGTGACGTCACACGTATCAAAGACCAGCGCCATTACAGAAACAGCGTTTTTGGCGCGGTTTTGGAAATTTTAACTTTTTTTATTTTTATTAATAATACAGTAGATCTCCCGGAAATATTAATATAGTGTGCTTATTATGTAATAAAGAATAATTTTTATTTGGTTCTCACAAGTTTTTCGTTTGTAAAAATGGTCACTTGGTTGTCACGTAACGTTTAGGGAGGGGGAGGGAGGGTAAAGAAAAATGTTACGGCGCGTTACATGGGGGGGAAGGGGGTCAAAAATCTTTAAAAATTGCGCCCTAACGATGACGTACCTCAGCTGGTTATCTACGACTGTTCCCCCGGAGCAAGTGCCAGCCACGTGGTGGCCTGTTACAGCTACTTCCCGAATAATACACTCCAGATATTCGTCGGGTGGACTCAGTGCTTTTGGCGACTGACTCATGGGTTTGGGCTTTTCTTTCTTTTGCGATGTGAATCTAAGACAGTGAAAATCTCTTTGAATTTCCTCCTTGACTCATGACGGTAAATTTATGAATTGAAAAATTTATCAAACTTACAAAAAACACCAAGATATTGTTACTTTTTACAGTAATAATATAGGCATATCCAGGCCACCTGATAACTTCACTAAATGGCAAATACACGTAAAAACTCATCATATTTATTAAATAATTTCATCTTATTTCATCATATTCATCATAATCATTATATTAATAAATAATCATTTATTAAAAAGTTATTAAAAAGGTTTTAATATTACCTATGTTTAAGTAGTGCTTCATATATGTACTTACTTAGTTTTTATTGAAGCTTGTATGGGTGTAATAACTAAGTATCTCTTTTGGTAGGGGAGCCCACGATGCTAAATGTGGAGTCACTCGAGCGTCGTGGGGACCTATTGGATTTTGTAGATTAGATTGTAGGAAGACGAAAAGGTTATATGAAGTTTTTCATTTCAACGGTGGGTTGAGCGTCTACAGGCGTTCAATATTTTGTAGGCGCTGTATTTAAAAAAATCTTCCATATAATCGTCAGATTAAGAATCAGCACGATTAGGAATACAGATTACAGGCTGAACCGTCTTTATGAAAATCTGACGCGCTCGAGTATTACAAAATGACAATCGCCAAAAATCTTTTTTGCATTTTCAAAAAGCTGCCCCGAGCTTGCGTTACATTCGAATCGTCTGAATTTTAAATGGGAGCTTAGTTTAGGTTCACTTAATATTCCCTCTGAAAATCTGACGCGCTCGAGTTGTATTTAAAATTTTACCCCCACCCCCACCAACCCCACCAACCGAACCGTCAGATTAATACATATCTGTTATCGGAGACACGTGGGGAATATACATTGGCAATATCTGACGCGCTCGAGTAAATCCAAAAATCCCCTCTTGGGCTCCCCTACCATTATTATGTTGCTAAAGCGAAGAATAGTCTATAGCTATATATGTACTTAATATAAATGATCCTCTTTACCTCCTCTTTCGTTTCTGTACAGGTCCCCTCTGGTCCTCTTTGGTGTATCTCCAAAAGGGACGGCATCGTTCTGGACGCGGCCAGTGAATGAATGCTCCGATTTCTTGGAAAGGCTTCGTCGCTACGAGTCGTTCAGCTCGACGGATCGCTGACAGATATTAGAAAAACATAATAAGGGCCTCTTTCACCAACTACAAGTTAAATGGTTGATTAGTTACTTTTAGAAATAATTTTATGTTTTATTAAATGATGCACTCGGTTTTGTGTATCCTTCGATAGGCGAATATTTTTATTATTTTCTTGTTAATGTTTGGGACATTTACCGTACAAAGGTATACCAGCTAAATTATTGCCGGTGACAGGTGACTTTAAATGACGGTTAGCCTACTTGACAGGTGGTGAAAGAGGCCCTTTTCAATTCGAACCAGTAGTTTCTGAGTTTAACGCGTTCAACTAAACAAACTCTTCAGCTTTATGTAATTATCCTTAATTGTACTATGGTTGGCAGCGCTCTTGTGGCTTTGCTTGTCTATTGTAAATAGTCTAAGCTCTCATTTAAAACTTTTCGTCCATATTTCAAACAACCTGTATATTATGTCGTCGGCACATCGTAGAATTGGGCATGTCATGATATTCCTGGGTAGATCATATTTCTGTTAATACTGAGAGTTAAAATTTATTTCCATGTAAACCTAACACGCTCTTCCTCGCTTTGCTTCGCTCCACTTCTCGTCGCACTTATTTTTGACTTTTGGTGAAAGATTTTTGATTTCATACTTTACGATCTGCCCAATTCTACGATCTGCCCACTACATATATACGCGAGCAGAGTTAATGTCGAGAAGACCTTACCATCAATGATACACTTGACGTCAAAGTGGTGATGCAGGTAATTTGGATCGACGACAGGTGGCACCGTAGTGCTGGAATCTCTCACAGTAACCGATCCCCTACTCTTGGGCTGGACGCAAGTCGCCAGAAACATAAAGCCCTCTTTATTGCTGTCGTTGTAGAACGGAAATGTGTCCCGGAACACCTGAACGATAGCTTTTGTTAGCGAGAAACTATTAATTGATATTTACTAGATAACCTTCTTTAAATCTTATCTTATCTTATAATCTTATAATATTAAGGCGCGATTTCACCATACTGTGTTAGTTTTTGACATCGCTGTTAAGTTATTTAACAGACGTTTACAGTATGCGAGTGACAGCGTTAAATGACTTAACAGCGATGTTAAATACTAACAGAGAATGGTGAAATCGCGCCTTAACGACGATCTCGCAATCGGCTCTAACGATTTTGACGAAAATCTACACTGCCAAACATGGTCGTAGCCATGCTTGGCAGTGTGACAATCTGGAAAGCAGTTGCTTCCTTCTGCGGTTCTGTAATGTCGCAGAAGGAGGCAGCTGAGAGGGAGCGAGAGGAAGAGGCCGGTCTCGCTTCCCTCAGACGCAGACGGTTGGGCAGAAGAAGGCGGGCATACCTAGCCCGTCTTTAACTGTCCATTGGGACCTGCGCACATAGTTGGCTAACTATGTGTGCCTGCACAAGGTCCCTCCGTCTGGGGATTGCCTCGGTGTCTCCGGGCAATCCTCCATTGGCGTTAGCTTAGCCAGCAACGGCTAGGCAGCCCTGGGGTGGATCGGAGTTGGTGCCTAGGCAGAACCCGGTCCATCCCGCACAAAGGGCGAGGAGGCACCGGGGAGTTTTAGTGGGTATTGCCGGGCCCGCTAGCGCGGTGCGCCGGCTGACCCCCACACACCCCTACCGCCTAGCCAGCGGTAGGAAGTCAATAAATGGATTTCTCCTCGTAAAAAAAAAAGAGTTAGGGTTTTTTTAGGCCTAGAAATCGATTTGCTAGGGTCTTCTCTTTGAGAAAATTCATTTTAGGTAGTTTTTTTTAAAGGTACGGTTACAAAAGTAATACCGCTTGTTCGTTTTACAGAGTTAATATTAGAGTTTAATATTACGAATTGAGTGAAAAAAGCCTTAGCAGTGTACCTCTGGTTGGTAGTTGGATAAATCTCTCAAAAGTCTTTCGCTAGAAGAACCCATTGAGAACAATATTAAAGCTGAATTGTTGTGGTATTCGATGCCAGCAACCGGTGGAAACGACAATAGACCTAAGAAAAAAATATTATTATTAAATTTCACGCTGGGTATTTGATTTCCCCAGTACCACCCATATTTGGGAGGCATTCCCCGATCCACCACCTGGGGACGCGCTCGATGGGAGACCAGCAACTCCACACGAGAAAATTAAAGTTGATTAATAATTATTTATTAATCAACTTTAATTAACTTTGCTTAACATGGAAATAAATTTTCCACAATGTTCGATGTGAATTAGTATAAGATTACCATATCCAATCATTTAAAATGATCAAGGACTAAACACAAATTATACGCGGAGGAAGCCGAGAGAAAATAAGTCTAAGTTAAGTCTCCTTAGAGTATAAATTCCAACAAGTAGGTAAGTATCAGTCTCATTCAACACACAAACACACACACACCACACACACACACAAACACAACACATTGACGACACGTTTGGTCAAAGTGGCTATAGTAACCCTAGCAGTAGATTTTAACCTAGCGGACGCAGGTTCGAATCCCGCTAGGGGCAAATGTTTATGTGTTAACATTTACCTTTGTACTTGAGTCATTGATGTTAGTTTTTATAATATGTATGGTATGTATGTATTTACAAAATAATTATAATAATCTATGCTATGTAGTATATCAACTGTCTGGTATCCATAATACGAGAATTAGTTGCTTAGTGTGGAACTAGATAGAGCTGTGTGGAATGTGTGAAGATATTTATTTATTATTATTTATTTATTTATTTATTAAGGGATAGAAATTTGTATTAGAAGCCTCATACCTTCACTACTCCAGTAATATTGCCAAACAGTGTCAAAACTGAAAACTTTGCCCAACGTGATACTTATCGGAGACTTTATGCTGACGTAAATTGGCATGTTCATGTGGTCGTGGAGATTCTTGCCCACATTATTGTTTTCTGATACTAATTTGATGCGTAATCTGAAAAACAAAAGCTGTTTATTATTAATGGAAAACATACTTAGAACGAAAAAAATCACATACCTATTTAAAACATAAAATACACGATTTATGGGTATAATCCCCGCAAAGTCCTAATCATCAGCAACTAAAAAATAAGGTTTACAAAACTGAAGTTATACTGAGTGTGTCACGAGATTACGTCACTAAAATGCGGGGTTTATAATTCAACATTTAAGAAATCTTAGAACATGTTGAAATAAAACAAAAGTGTTTCAACATGTCCTACTTGGTCATATTGGTAGAAAATTTTGGAATTAAAATGAAAAGAAAATATTCAATAATTTTGAACTTTTGGCACACGATTTTTCAACAATAGATATTACAGCCTAACGCTGTAATATTAAGAAAAGAAGATAGGTTACTTACAGATAATTTTGTAATAAATGAAATGAAACAAGACTCAACTAGATGTCCGTGTATATGGTATTAAGGAACACTTTTTTTAACATGTTCACACATTCCACACAGCACCATCTAATTCCACACTAAGCAACTTAATGCTTGTATTATGGATACCAGACACTTGATATACCTACTACATACAATACTTTTTTTTGTAAATACAATACCTACATAATATAAATACAAAACATCCATGACTCAGGTACAAAGGTAAATGTTAGCACATAAACATTTGACCCTAGCGGGATTCGAACCCGCGACCGCTTGGTTAACAGCTAGGGTTACTAGCCACTAGACCAAACGTGTCGTCAAAATTGATATTTTTGCAAACTATTTAAACGACATAACATACTTCTCTATTAAGTTTTTTGGTCCAATACCCGAAAGGATCATTAGCTGTGGAGTTTTGATAGCGCCAGCTGACACGATTATTTCTTTATTAACAAAAATATTATCCAGTTCTCTATGGTTTTGTAGTATGTAGAGCGACGTAGCTTTTTTGTCTTCAAAACGAATCTAGAAATAGTATTAAATCTATGGAATTATCAGCATTCTACAAAGAATCAAAAATAAAACAATTCGATATAAATAATTTCTTATAAGTAATACACCACAATATAAACTTTAGAAAACGTCCTTAAATGTGTTTTTGAATTAGACCAGAATTTTTTTTTCAGTTTTTAGCCTTACTTAAGTACAGTTCAATTTTGGTTCAAGTTTAATTTTGGTTATGCTAATGCTTAGCAAAACCTTTTGGTTTTACTACTAAGCAAAAATGAAGTCTTATTTTTTTATATCAAATCTGAATGCCGAAAAGGCTTGAAATAAAAATACTTACGGGAAGATATGTACTTACAGAAACACCTTTTGTCTGCGTTAAAACATGAAGATTTTGCCTTTTTAGCGCTGGTTTTAAATAAGCATTAATTATCGAAAATCTTGCTCCGTCTTTTATAGTGGCCGTTGCTTTTTTGAAAATAGTTGTATTGTCGCTTAGCTCTAATGATCCTCTTTGGAAAACTGATAATAACTCATTGTCATCACATATCATTTTTAGTTTCATAGGGGCCTAAAAATTATCAAAGGTTATAAATTAAGTATAAATATACAGAAGGAAAATTCTTTTTTCAGTGTAACGAAGCGTTACATAATTTAAATAAAATAATAGGGTAATTCACAAACGGAACGCATTAGGTGCAACTGCACCGGTGATCGGCGGTACCTACATTGCAATATTTGCAATGTACGGGCGGTGGTCGAGAAATAATTTTATTTTTTGCGAGTCAGTCGGCGAATAAGCTGAGAGTTGGACAGTCCGCGCCACTCAGCGCTCCTAGTTGAGTGGTGCGGTCTAATTAACTTTATTTAAATATTATATAGTTATGTATTTGAATCTCCCGCGTTAGGGAGCATTCTTCGGGTCGAGCATTCTCCGGGCCGAGCATTCTTCGGGCCGACCATTCTCCGAACAGCTTTCTTCGAGCATTCTCCGGGCCGAACAACATCGTCTGGGCAGAATGACTGCCAAGCCGGTAACCGGCATTTAACTGACGGCTTCGGGTCGCATTAGATTCGTTGCCGTCCCTATGCACCATCGCCATTCATCGGCCGGCTTCGGGTCGCACTAGATCTAGTTGCCGGTCCTACTCGCTTCACCATCGTTGCCACGCGCTTCGGCAGGACGCACACCACCGCACTCATCGCGCCGCATCTACCACCTTCGTCGGCTGGATCACACAGGGGAGTGCCTGTCCTGCGTTGGGAAGACAGATAGGCCGACCACCCACGACCTACACAATTTGTGTTGCCTACTCTTGAGCGATTTAAAATATATTTTAATATTCAGATCACGCTGTTTCATTTTCTGTAGGCTTCACTGGCGCCCAACATTTTATTATTTTTATAGTACCATCTAACTCTAGTCAGTGTCGCCGTAGGGAAAACCCCGAAAGCGCGACACTGGCGCCCATAACGTGGTTTGTCTGTCTTCTCATCGTAGTAAGTAGTTGGTATTGCACGGTGGCTTATTTTTTTTATTTTATTTTTGTTTGCTTTTTATTATTTTGTAAAACGTTTTTATTTTTTTGGTTTGCAGTAACCGGAGTGAAACAATTCTTTTCGTAATCTTCTGTTATGTAAAAAAAAAATTTTGAACAAAATTTAAATTTGTTAAAGTACAGTCAACAGAAAGAAAAAATTTGTAGGTATATTAATTTTTTTTTTTCAACAATTCAAAATTTATTTTTTGTTTGTGTTTCTTTTGTTACCAACAATTGTAAAGATTGTTTCACACCAGTTGCATTTATTTGTTATTTATTTTAATTTTTTTGCTGTTCATTTTTTTGTTTATCATAATTCATTTTCATCTTATCAAACCAAAGCGTCATATTTCATTGTAAAGAACGGAGTATTTACTTAACGTTTTGTGTGCTATTTTCAACTTGCCAGCGTTGATATTAATTATTTATACTTACTTCATTACTTCGTGAATTTTTTTATATATTTCGCTGTAGTTTTTTTTATAGAATTCTAATTAAATTAAATTGGCTTATCCCTTAAGATTTTTCTCTTTACAAAAATCTTAAGTTGGAGTATGAGATTCCCGTTTTAGGTCAGACTCATGCTCATATTGTAGCTTTGTATGTTGTATGCTTTGTTGTATAGCCCACGTTGTTAACATAATTTAATACACTTTTTACAAAAAGTCGTTTGTCATATTAGACGCACGATTTTCGGTTTTTGCTAGGACACGTCTCGTAATTATAATATTACTTGATTTATATTTTGAATGTTTGTATGTTTGGGATGAATGTTAGATTTTTAGTAGGTAGAATGAAAGGTTTAGTAAAAAGTTGATACAGAATGAAGTGATTGCGGATTTTATTTTTAAAATAAAATCCTTATGAGGGAAGAGCGGGTAATGTAACGAAGCGTTACATAATTTAAATAAAATAATAGGGTAATTCACAAACGGAACGCATTAGGTGCAACTGCACCGGTGATCGGCGGTACCTACATTGCAATATTTGCAATGTACGGGCGGTGGTTTTTTGCGAGTCAGTCGGCGAATAAGCTGAGAGTTGGACAGTCCGCGCCACTCAGCGCTCCTAGTTGAGTGGTGCGGTCTAATTAACTTAATAAGTAATAAGTAGCTACCCAGCAGTGCCTGGTGGTAATAAAGCTAATAAATCTTTCGATGTTTCGATGTAGCTACCTCCTATATTTAATGAACAAGTAAGTTTACCTCCCACCCTCGACAGCTGAATGATTTCTGACAAATTTCAGAATCAAATTCACTGCGAACCGTTCCAAATGCTTTCTTAAAGTATGGTCTCAAATGGCCTCTGGTCCACATTTTGAAGCCAAGTTTGGACCATCTGTCGTAGTCTTCTGGTAGTCCGAAGCCGTGTAGCAGGAAATTAATGTGACCCGATCCACCGACACCTTTTCCTCTTGGTATATACTGCGTCTGAAAAGGAGCAATAGGTAGGTACATGTATCTACAGTAATTTGATTCTTCCTCTTTTTTAATGTCTTGGCTCCATCACATCTTCTCCGATGATTTTGCCACTGTCATTTAAAAATAGCAACAAAAGCAGCAGATCCCGAGACTATAGTCAGTCAAGTCAAGTCAAGTCCAGTCAACTCTATAATTTTTCTTAGTTTTCCAAAACAGTCCAAAGCAGTCAGGTCAAGTCGAGATTTCCTCTTCCAGATGGACTGCCAAATGTGTCTGAGTAAAGCAATATGCACTACCAAATGCTATATGACTACCTGATCCCAAAGGCCAAAGGAGGAATATTTTTGACTCTTCGTTCTAACGGACCAGTCGTTGGGCGTTTGTTGTGCTGCAGTCGCAGTTAGAGGTATTTTTGTGAAGTAACCCATGTGCTCCCCAGCTTCCACCAGCAGGACTGTGGTCTTTGGGTCTTCGGAGAGACGTGCGGCAAGAACACAACCCGCTGTACCGGCACCAACTGTAATATTTTAAAACTGAGAGGTAGCGCCATGTTTGCGAGTGAATATCGTAACCGCACAAAAGAGTTTAGAAATAAAACCGCTGCTCAGCGGCGGGAGCGGATGAAAATCGCTCCAAGTTTTTAGCCTAACAGGTCCCACGATTAGTAAAACACACGTGGAAACACTAGCATCACTAGAATCCTTTGACCTAATCCTATCAGAGTCGGCAATGTATTGGTATCCTCTTTAGTGATTATAGCAAAGCAACCTGTCTTATATACTTTGCTATATATTTCTATCAGGCGTTAAAATAAATATACAACTAAGGTCTAAGTGTACTACTACTACATACTACTACTACTAAGTACTGCAAATATTTGATATTTACTTACCAATAATGTAATCATATCTTTTATTTGGCTTCGATATGAAACTTGAATAAACATTAATATATCTATTGTACACTATGTAAGAAACGTATAAAACTAACAAAGAAAAAACAGTAGAATAAACGCCCATTTTTAAAATTATTATTTAAATAGTAAAAATCCGCTGTTACTGGACACATAACAGTTAAGTAGTGTACACTAATGTTGCTTAATTCAAAGCACGATGCTTTTCTACTAATTGGATTATGCAGGGGTTGACAACCCCGTGTGGGGAGACATTACCGGGTGGGTAATGCCTCTTAAACACACACCGCAGTGTATTTATTTTTTATTGAAATATGTAATACTTCCTATATTTTTATGTTAGGTACCTATGACAGGTATGTATCTAATCCTTAATATTATGTTAGGTATAACAATTTATGTTACACTTTCACGTAAAAACTGCTCAACGGACTTTGATGACATTTGGCACACAAATAGTTGATTATCATACCTATAGGATACTTTTTATCCCGATAAAATGTTAAGGTTCCGAAGGATTGTCTAAAACTATAAAAAATGGCGCCACTATCGCCATTGTAAACCACCATCGTCACAGCGATAAAGATATTGTTCATTTCTCAACGCAGACGAAGTCACGGGCACCAGCCAGTATGAAATAGGTAATTGTTGAATATTGGGCTATATTAGGATCGGCTTTCAGTCTATAGGACTCTGGTTTCAATAACTCATTACTTAAGCAGTTAGTTATTAATCGCTTGCATTGACAGTAAGATTATAATGGGACCAGGTAAAATAAATATTTTAAAATTAATGAAAAAGGTTCACAACCCCTGCAGGAGTTAAGAGGATTAAAGACGTGTACTTTGCGGCGCAAAGCAAATCAATACTTTCTTTATAAACATGACATTATAGTAATGAGATACGATGATCGTATGAACTCAAGTATTACATCATACTATTAAATATGTACTCTTGGGGGAGACGTTGTTGAAAAATCTATTAATATTCATAAGTGACTAATAATAATGTAACTTTTACTAATTTAACTTATGAGAAGTTGTTCTACTGCAAATAAAAAATGCTTTTCAATGAAAAATATAAGACTCAACTCTAACTATTTTTAAGGGTAATTTCAGATTTACCCTTTAAAATATTATAATACTAGCTGTTGCACGCGACTTCTTACGCGTAACTTTAAAATATAGCCTGTTACTCGCTGATATATATCTTTGCAACAGTGAAAGAATTTTGAAATATTACCCTTGTAGTACTACTGGTATTACAAATGCCACAATGTTGTATCATTAGTACTACTACAAACAATACAAGCATCATCACTCGGGTTTACAAAGAAATTTTAACCCTTAAAATTATATATGTCTGTAGTTTCATATAATTTTAAAATGTATATATGAAGAAGACATTACAGGACAGACAACTGAATAAAGGCATTGCAGAAAGCGGCTGGGTGCGAAGGGCAGAGGACCGGGCATGGAGGCCTATTTCCAACATTGGGGAGACTCGGGCTGATAACAATGATATTATGAAGAAAAACTTAAAATAATAAACTCAAACATATTCACTTTATTATGGAACTTAAAAATGAAATGGATAACACAACACCTTTAGGTTCCATTTATTTTATTACTATTGAAATTACAATTCAAACTCTCCCCCTTCTTCAATGCTTTCCCCACCCACAGACACCATGACCGGAGCCTCTATGATCTGTTTACGACCCTTGGCATCCACCACTTCAATTGTCTCTGGCTCCACTTCCATCTCTTGGTCTTCCTGTTCCTGCCTCTGCTTCAGACCAGCTGCTGGTGACCTGAAAGAAAACAATATTTCAATTATCGAATAATGATTACGCTTTCATTATCGAGTACAGTAAGTTACAGCGAATTTGCGGAATAATAAGATATAAATAAAATATATATTTAAAAAGCAAATAAAATGACTAAAATACTTTTCATTATAATTATTAATTAAATATGGAATACTTAGTTGAATTCTTTTCCATATGAACTGGAGTAACATTAATTTTATTAATATACTAGCTGACACCGTGTCTCAATTAACTCGGCTGCCATAACAATGGCTAACTTCCACTTTAAATGTGACAGCGGTTCTCGTTGGCGAGTGAGTTCTCCTCGCTTTCGAAAGATAGTGAAAAAGCGATTTTCTTGTTATCGAGATTATATTATTACGTGAAAACTAGATATGATATGATCAATCCTTGAAACGGATTGCATATTGTGTAAAATATTCACAACATTTTACAAATTAACACAACATCATATATATATTATATAGATAAAATACCAGCTGTGGTATGCAACTTTGTCCATGTAACTCTATAAAATATAGCCTATTTTACTCGCTGATAATGTAAGCTTTCTATATGTAGGAGAAAGAATTTTTAAAATTGGTCCAGTATTATAGTTTTTGAGTTTATTCATTACAAACAAAAATACAAATCTTTTCTTTTTATATTAGTAGTTTTTTACATAGGCATTTAAAAACTATCTGCTACTATTACGGCTATTGAACAATACAAAATTGTAAGCCAATATTAAATAGGTATCAATGTGTTAAATCAATTAAAACTTCTTCATGAAATTAAACAGTAATGCATTAGTTAGAACACCAACTTCAAAAGTAAAATAAATGGTTGGACAAAGTAACTATATCTTTATATACCATTTTTATTGTTGTTCTAAAGAATGGTCTTTAAGTTACGTTGAAATTGTGAAATTTAATAATATACACAGTTTTTACCTGATAAGTGAAATATCCCTTTGGACTTCCCTCACATCGTGCTGCCACTCAACCTCACGACCCTTCCTTAATCTTTGCATTATATAGTTGTTGGAACGTTTCTGTTTGATTTCTTCCACTTTCTTCATGGCTTCAATGGTCTTTGTCCATAGTTCTCTGCTGTATTTGTGTGGAGCATGGCGACGCTTTTCGAATTCAAATGATGGGTCAATAGCCAATTCCTTACCAGCGGTCTTACGGTAGGCTTTAGTCCATTTGGTTTTACGTGGGTTTTTCTTCTTTTTGAATGCTGCGTGGCATTTTGAACGGCAAAATCTGAAAATCTATTATAGTCGTTAGTTGTGTCGAAATGTTATGAAAGTAGAAACAGGGTATACACGAAAATTACGTCCAGTTCTTGTCTTACCTTACAGTCGTTTCTTACGAACTGTATACCGTGGCCAGGATATATTCTGGACGAACAAAAATAACAAGTTTCTATACGCATTTTTACAATTTAATAAAAATGCATTTATATTTACACGTGCTGTTTATTTTGACAGCAACGTTGAAAAAGAACAAATGGCCGGGCCGATCCCACTACCACTGTCACTGTCATTTCTTTTGTCAGTGCGTCTGTCAGTTTCATCCATAGAGTTTCAACCATAGAGTTTCATCGATATTCTGCTACAGCGAATGTTACTACATATTTATAAATCAAGTTATCGCTTCTTTGGGACATCTTTTTCGGATACCCGCAGTTTAATTGATTTTTTTTACATATCGTGTAGAGAATATAGTGTGCCTTGCCAACACAAGTCAACTTCTCCAAAAGTATACTAGGTTTTTGTTATATCATTGTTACCCTATGGTTATATGTAACTAGTGGCGACATCTTGTGTTACACTGTGTTATCTTTGTATCCGATTATAGATTTCACACTGTAAAACGTAATTTAACAGATATAAGTAGATGTAACTGTACACTAACATAATTAATTAATTGGTTTATTTTGAAAATCGTAAAGGTGTTAGCGCCATCTACATAAGTTTTAGAACATTTCTACTTGACACTAGATGGAGGCACAAAGTAGTTCTGTAGAAAAAAAAAGCAGCGCTAGGTCAAAGCAAGCTCGAAATAAATAGGCAACTCAAGTGGATAAGTTAACTTTTCAGTTGACTGGCCGATTTATAGCTTTCCTAAAATATACCAACATGTTTATTCTGCGGGTTGGGTGTTAACGTGTAATTAAATTACTGCAGCTCTACAGTACAGTTGCATCA